>JASVEL010004179.1:0-76269 GCA_032618575.1 Nicotiana noctiflora | reverse complement strand
GGTTTATGGTTCAAGTGGTCTGTGAGATTTCAGCTATATGGTGTTTTCGGAATTATGAGAGATAGGGTGACGTGTGATCCCCCGAATATATGCTTGGTAAGGTCATTTAGCTATTGGGCTGCTTCTAGTACAACTCTGGGTCCGCTCGAGGACGAGCGTTTGTTTAAGTTGGGGAGAGTGTGACGACCCGGCCCGTCGTCACAGGAATTACCACCCCGTTATGTTGTAATTATATGTTTTATGCTTTTATATCAGTGTTAGAGTCTATCGGGTGAGTTAGGAGTGAATTGGATTGAAAATGAGGCATATAGCCTTTTTGAAGGAAACTTGAATATGGAAAGTCAACCCGGAGTTGACTATTTGGTTAGAGGGCTCGGAATCGTATTTTGATGATTTGGTTCGTTCCGGAAGGTGATTTGTGACTTAGGGGAACAATCGGAATTGAATTTGGAGGTCCGGTGTAGAAATAGGCTTGAATTGGCTAAGGTTGAATTTTGGAGAAATCCGAACGGTAGGTGAGATTTTGATCCGGGGGTCGGAATGGAATTCCGACAATTCCTGTAGCTTCTTTATGTGATTTTGGATATGTCCGCAAAATTTCAGGTCATTCGGACGTCGTTTGGTCGGGTTTTGGATTGAATGTTAGTTTCTGAAGTTTTGAAGAAACTTAGGCTTGAATCCGTGTGTAATTGGTGATTTTGATGTTTAGGATGGTGTTTTTATGCTTGGAACAAGTTTGCATCGTGTTTTGGAGTATGTTGGTTGTTTTCGTTGGGGTCCCGGGGGCCTCGGGGTGAATCCGGACCATCATCCGACATTTTTGAGACTTAAAAGTCTGCGGAAATTGCAGCAGCAGTGCTGAAAAATATAAGCCTTCACGTTCGCGAGGCAAGGCCCGCGTTCGCGTAGGCAGAGTCCAGTTGGGCATCGCGTTCGCGAGGGTGGATGTCGCGTTCGCGTAGGAGGAAGCAGGGAAGCTTCGCGTTCGCGTCCAAGGGTGCCGCGTTCGCGAATAACAAAATATGGTGGCTGAGGAAAATGGTCATCGCAAACGCGTGGTACAGCGCCGCGTTCGCGAACGGTTAGCCGGTCTGTGCATTGCGGACGCAAGTGGAGTCACGCGAATGCGTAGGGTAAAACTTCCAGGCAGTGAATTAAAAACAAGAACAGAACCAGTCGCGGGTTTCACACCGCAAAATACAAATTTTGAGTTCTAGAGAGAGTGACTCACGAGAGATTGCTGGGAAATCATCGGGTATTCGTCGGAGGTAAGTTTTGTGGATTAATTACATCATTTTATCATGAAATCCTTGGTTAATTCTCTGTAAATGGAAGATTAAAGGTGGGTTTGAGCCCTAGACCTAAAATTTAAGAAAAACACTGATTTGAGTGGGCAAATGGAGTCCGATTTTGGTAAATTTGATATGCCTAGACTCGTATCGAGACGAGGATTCCGAATATGTGACTTTTGTAATTTTTTGAGAAGCGTACCGAAAGTCGGGTTTTGGCAACTTTGGGAATTTTGGTGTAAATTGAGTTGTTTTGATTGGGTGTCGTCCCATTGGCCTAATTTGTTGTGTTTCTACTATATTTGATCAGATTCTACGCGTGCGGAGATTGATTCTCGTGGAAAGGGCATCGCAGAGTAGTCGTCGCGCCGTATTGAGGTGAGTAATAGATGTGGGTGATGACCAGCGGGTTCGAAACCGCGGTATACCACTTTGTGACGATGTATAGCGGCGAGACACGTACTCTCTTGTGAGTGCGGGGTCGATTGTGATTTGGGGACTATGGCTTAGTCCGACCTGTTGATACTGTGTTATGATATTGGCTATTCTTGAGCCGTCAAACCTCCTTCTTGGACGGTTGAGTATACTTATGGGTTGTGAGCAAGTTATGGGATCCTTCGAGGATCGTTATCATTGTCTTGTGATATTGACATGCTAGTTTTACTACCAGTTCGTAGCTAGTACTGTTATCATGATATTTCCGATCTCTCGAACTTGACATTTACTGTTTTCTACAGAAAAAAATGATAAAAGAGTTTTCAAAACTACTTTTGAACCTGCGAGGCTGCATTTGCATATTAGCTGACTGGTAGTGGATCGGGCTGCGCGCCACAGCGTATATTCATAATATTGTGCTTGGGATGTAGGAGCCCCTCCGGAGTCTGAACCCCCACAGTGAGCACGGGTACCCAAATTGGATCGGGCTACGCACCGTAGCGGTCATTTCGTGCATAGCATTGCATTTAGCTACATCTGCTAGTTGTTATACTATGTTGTTGATCTTTTGTTGGTTCTCTACTGTTGATATTGAACTGTTACAGGGTAGTGGTTATAGCTTTACCTAGTGTTTTATTGTGGATTTCTTATCTACGCTGTCTTACCCATGTTTATTACCACTGAGTCTGGCAGTACACATTTTACTCCCTGCACCTTGTGTGCAGATCCAGGTACCTCTCAGCAGACCTGATTCGGTAGCCGCTCGGAGGCATTATGCGGGATAGTCGAGGTAGCTGCAGCGTCCGCAGGACCTGACTCCCCTTCTAGCTGTCTTTTCATTTCATGTTGTCATTTCTTTCCGCACTGAGTTTTGTGGTAAACCTTATTACGGTTATGTTCTTTAGAGGCTCTTGACTCTTGACCCTTCGGTCTGTGGGAGTTGCACTCATGTGTTGGGACTTGGTTCCCTGTTTCGATGTTCCTATCATTGTTGTTTTATAAATTGTTATGCTTAAATTGGATAAGGCGAGCTCCTAATTCTGTGATTGTTGTTGTTTGGTCAGGTTGGCCTAGCAGTGTGTTGGGCGCCATCATGATCGGGATTGGGGTCGTGACAATAATTATATTAAATAGATAGTTATTCTATTTAATAATAGTATAACATCTCTTCCACTATTTCTATAATTAACATTTTTAATTGAACATATATAAATAGATGGCACTTAGTCCGATAGAGTGACTCTTATCTTTTCTAATACGATGATGTTCCTAGCGACAGATATTGCATACGTAATATTTAAATTTCATGTGCGACTTAATATTGAAATAAGCCGTCACGATATACGGTCTATTTTTCAGACTACTTGGTTTAAAAATAGGCGATTAATTTGTTACATTGGTATTAGGGTATATCAATATAAATGCCAAACCTGAGCATAGTTATAGTATAGAACATGTGGTATAGTAAGTGATTCAGTTGACAATAGTATTAATTCCATTATCACAATCTTTATATCTATAACGGGTATATAGACGGAAGGTCATATGACTACAATCGTATTACATTACTCCCAATTTGTTATGACTACAATCGTATTGGGAGTAATGTCATACGTTCATACGATATGAATATTATTTCATTCATATACTGGGCAAATACATAATACTCCTTGTTATGTCACATAATAACAAATTGACTATAGGGTGTGATATCTATAGGTTAAAATTGACTTATGCCAATATACGATAAGTCAATATCGATATACCCAATATACAATCATATGACTCATATTTATGTATATGTACAAAGCCTTGACACACCCCTTTTTTTTAACAAAACAAACTTTCACTAAACCCTCTTAAATTAATAAAAGATTTAGTAAAAAGCTTGAAATGGGGTTTTTCAATTTTGAAAGTGACAAAAAATTATGTTCAAAAGGAAATAACTCAGAGTCGCCACCTAACATTGGTTTCGGTGTGCTAGGCCATAATTTTTTAAATATTTTTCCTTTTAAAACACTTTGGACTCCAAAACATAAAACTGCACCAGAGATTCGGGTAAGGGGGGTTCATTTGACTCGGGGAGAAGGTGTTAGGCACTCCCCAAGTCCCGTGAAGATCATGGTTGCGCACTCGATCTAGTTGGTTTTTAAAACATTCAAATTGAGGTAAACACAAACAAAAATAGAATAAGCACACAAGAGGCTCGAGGTCGTCCCCACCTAAATAAAAGAAAATGAAAAGGAAAAGAAAAATCCTAATGTAACCTATACTACGCCTTATCCACCATGCTCGTCAAGGCCTCCAAAATATTTACAAAGTTCTTCGGGGCATACCCCGGATAATAATATATACAAACTCTTCGGGACATTCTCCGGATAAATGTAACTACGGGAACGACCTCTCACCTCAAAACTAAGCAAAATCCTAAGGCTTGCCTACCCAAATGTGATTGGCCTAAACATGCTCGTAGCAAGCAAAACAAGACCAAAATAAATAAATAACTCATTTTATGCTCCATTTCTTTCAACCACTTCACATAATTCATTAAGTCTAAATCACTTAATTCTAACTAATTTGGTCCTTGTCTTATCCAATTCCAACCAATGCCCAACTAATACTCACTACATTTAAATTAGCCTAATTTCTTGTGATTTCTGCATCATTTACTTAACACCATTAACTTCTTCATGATTTAGGACGCCTTTTCAATTCCAAATTAATACAATGAAATAGGATCAGGTCAATGTAACCCATTAGATCTCCTGGTGTACACATAATGGCATCAACCATGCAAAGAGCCTCACGACCTTAGCAGAAACGAGTTTCTTACTCTCAAATCGATAGCATCATGAAAATAAACAATTAAGTGACATCAAATAATCAATCAAACAAAGCGAAGGCGTGCTATCACAGAAGAGTCACAAAATCGAACCAACAAGCAGATAGTTAACACTAAAACGAGTAAAGGATTGAGGTATTGAACTTTATCGCGCGAAACTTTTTGATTAATCGAGAGAGCACAAGAATAACACCTTGGATCTACTGAATCCAATTGCAAAGATACAGCAGTAACAGAAACTCGAACAACTGAAACTTGCTTGCTAACTCGAGCTCGACCTCACAGAAAAAATGCAGCAGTGCTGGGACTTCACCGGCACCTCAAACGAAACTGTCCTCACTCCAACTCCATCTTTGAAAAGCGAAAATACAAAACAAGAAAGATGAAACAGAACTTTTTATGTGTTTTGTTTCGTAGTTATCTTTCTCTATTTTCTACATCTCTTTCTCAGATGCCTTCTATTTCGTCTTCTCACTCCATGTGTGTGTGTCTGAGTGTATGGTTGTTGGTTCGATATGGTAGAGGCAGAGATGGGGTCGTTTGGTGTAAGGTGAGAGGTTTTCCTAAAGGTCCATGGCTATTGTAGCTGCAATAGATGAAGAAGAAGAAGCAGTGGGGAGGTCGGATCTCGTTGCTTCTCTGTTTATGAGGTGAGAAAGATGGAGTTTCAGGGGGTTATGGTGATTCTTCGACGAGTTTGTCACTCTTTCTTCTAGATTTGCGGCCAGTTGGTGGCGGGAGATTTGGGATCGGGTAGCTATGGTGTTTGGGATAGATGACTAGCCATTGCTGAACGGATGGGGGTGGATTCTTTAGTGTTACAGCGGCGCTTCTATGGTGGTGAAAATGGATTTCCGGCGAGTTTTGGCATGGGGCTGGTCGTTGGTCGCTCTTTGGGTCTGCTAGGGCTGGCGGCTCTCTCTATCTGTGATGACCCGGCCCGTCATCACGTGAGTTATCACCCCGTTATCCCCGTTATATGCTTGTTCATGTTGCAATATGCATGTTGGGTAAGTTTGAGTCAATCCGGGTCGAGTTTGGTTGAAATTGAGACAAATAGTCTCTTAGATGAAGGAATAGTTGGGAAAAGTCAGCTAGATGATGACTTGTGAGTTAGAGAGCTCGGAATCGATTTCTGATGATTCGGTCAGCTCCGGGAGGTCATTTATGAGCTAGGAGAGCGATCAGAAGTGAATTTGGAGGTCTGGTGTAGTTTTAGGCTTGAATTGGCTAAGGTTGAATTTTGGCGATATCCGATCGATAGGTGAGATTTTGATCCAGGAGTTAGAATGGAATTCCGACAGTTACACTAGCTCTATTAGGTGATTTTGGATGTGCCTGCATAATTTCAGGTCATTCGGAGGTTGTTTGGTCGGGTTTTTGATCGAATGTCGGTTGCGGAAGTTTGGATGGAAACTTAGGCTTAAATTTGCTTGGATTCGATGTTTTCCGTGTTAAAGTATGTGTTTTTATCATTGGAGCAAGTTCGTATGGTGCTATGGAGTATGTTGGTGGCTTTCGTTGGGGTCCCGGGGGGCCCGGGGTGGTTTCGGGAGGTTAAACAGGAGGATTTGGAGTTGGGAGCTGCTGTCATAAATTGCAGCAGCATTTTCGCTCCTACGGATTGGGGACCGCAGGAGCGGCACTAGCATCGCAAGTGCGAAAGGGGGCTTGGCCAGGTGGTTCCACAGAAGCGGACGCTGCATCGCGGGAGCGGACTCGCAGGAGCGAGACCTTGGCCGCCGGTGCGAAGTGGGCCAGTTGGGTATGGAACCGCAGAAGCGGACTCACAGGAGCGAGTGAGGAATCGCAGGAGCGGAAATCGCGCCTGTGATAAAAATAACAGAAGGGTTAAAATTTCATAAGTTGCAAAAAACATTGGGCTCGGTTTTGATAGGCGAATTGGGTGATTTGGGCGAGAAATTGTTGGGAGATCATTGGGTTATCATCGGAGGTGAGTTTTATGGTTCATTTATGCGTTTTTATCTTGAAATCCTCCTCTATTTCACTAAAATTGGATCAAATTGTGAGGAAATTTAGCCTAAGCCAGGGCTTTAGTAAAATGTCGATTTGAGTGGGCAAATGGAGTCCAATTTTGGAAAACTTTATGTGCATAGACTTGTATTGAGACGAGGGTTCCGAATATATAACTTATGTAATTTTTTGAGAAGCGCACCAAAAGTCAGGGTTTTGGCAACTTAGTGGGTTTTGGTGCAATTGGGAGTTACTTCGAATGGGTTGTGTGTCATTGCATATAATAATGTATTCTCTATGATTTTGAACAGATTTGGCATCCGAGGAGGTTGATTTTCGAGGCAAGCGTAAGGCGGACTGAGGCTTCTACCGGTTCGAGGTGAGTGGTGATAGTAAATAATGTACTTAGGGTTTGAAACCCCGTACTACAACTTCACAGTGCTATGTTGAGATGGAACACACGTCTTGTGACGGGTGTGGTGACATTATGATTGGGGACTTGGACTTTGTAACGACCCGGCCCGTCGTTACGGGAATTTCCACCCCGTTACCTTGCATTTACATATATTATGCTTTTAAAACAGTATTAGAGTATATCGGGTGAGTTAGGAGTGATTTGGATTGAAAATAAAACAAATAGCATGTTTGAAGAAAGCATGAATATGGAAAGTCAACCAAGAGTTCACTATTGAGTTAGAGTGCTCGGAACCGAATTCTGATGATTCGACTAGTTCCGGGGGATCATTTATGACTTAGGAGAACAATCAGAATTGAATTAGAAGGTCCGGTGTAGTTTTAGGCTTGAATTGGCGAAGGTTGAATTTTGGCGAAAACCGGATGGTAGGTGATATTTTGATCAGGGGGTCGGAATGGAATTCCGACAATTTCTGTAGCTTCGTTATGTGATTTTGGATATGTCTGCAAATTTTCAGGTCATTCGGACATCGTTTGATCGGGTTTTGGATTGAATGTTAGTTTTGAAAATTTTGAAAAACTTAGGCTTGAATTCGTGAGTAAATGGAGATTTTGATGTTTAGTATGGTGTTTTTATGATTGGAACAAGTCCGTATCATGTTTTGGAGTGCTTTGGTGGTTTTCGTTGGGGTCCCGGGGGCCTCGGGATGATTTCGGACAATCAACCGGGCTTGTGGGACTTGGCAAAATCTGCAGAAAACTGTAGGTTTCTGCCCAGTCATTTTGACCTTCGCTTTCGCGTGGCATGGGCCGCGTTCGCGAAGGCCATGAAGATCAATGCATCGCGTTTGCGGTCGGGGTGTCGCGTTCGCGTAGGCCAGGGGTGTTGAGCATCGCGAACGCATTGCTTGGGTCGCGTTCGCGTAGGGTCGTGGGTGTTGTGCTTCGCGTTCGCGGGAGGTGTATCGCGAACGCGTAGAATAAATCTGGGCGGCTGGGAGTTTGAAAATCGCGAACGCGTGGGAGGCGTCGCGTTCGCGAAGGGTAACTGGAATTGAGCATCGCGAACGCGTGGTAAGCGTCGCGTTCGCGAAGAGTAAGGCGGAGCTGTTCATCGCGAACGCGTGGGGGATCACGCGAACGCGAAGAACAAAAGTGTCTGGCAGTGAATAAAATCCAGAAGCAGAGGGGTTACGGGTTTACACCCCCAAAACACAAATTTGAGCCCTAGAGAGAAGAGAATTCGAGGAAATCACTGAGAAGTCATCGGGTATTCGTCGGAGGTAATATTCTTGACTCAAAAACATCATTTTATGGTAGTATTAACATCAATCTTCATGAAATTGGGTTGAAATCTTGAAGAAATGTGGCCTAAGTATTGAAAACGGGATTTTTGGATTTGGAAGGCCATTTGAACTCCGATTTCGATAAATTTTATATGCACGGACTCGTGGCGAGATAAGGATCGCGTTGGTGCTAATTTCGGAATTTTCCGAGCAGTGGGGCCCGGGGTCGGGTTTTACCAACTTAGTGTAATTATGCGAATTTCATGTAAATTGAAATGGGTTATGATTCTTTGACCCGTATTTGATATAATTATTGTTATTTGACTCGATTCTACACACGAGGCAGCGAAATTCAAAGGAAAAGGCATCGCGGACGAGTCTACGACCGGCTAGAGGTGAGTAGTTTGTGTATATTGTAGCCTGAGGGTTCGAAACCCCGGCTTAGCACATTGTGACGCTAATAGGGCGTGGCTCGCACACCGTGGCAGGTGCGGGATTGATTGTGATTAAGGATTGAGACTTGGTTCATCCCGGAAGTAAATGATATGTTGTTAATGTTGGAAATACACTGTATGTTATATATTTGTGGGCTGTAAGCCTTGTTTGGGGCCTTGTACCGATTTGTAGCGTCCTTAGAGGACAATATTTATGTGATAGCTATAATTGTTTAAATCACTGATCTCAGTCCTGGAAATTAAAATCACACTTTTGAAATGCTAAGTCACCGGCTTTTACAAATTTAATAAAGTTAAAGTATTTTTCATAAATTATGAATTGAGAAGTGGAATTAAGGAAAATGAATTGTTTTGTGACTTAATTGCTTATTGTGGACTGAGCATGGGATCGGGCTGCACGCCGCAGTGGTTGATATGTGGATCGGGCTGCACGCCGCAGCAGTATTGCGCTTGTGCTGTAGGAGCCCCTCCGGAGTCTGTACACACCCCCGTGAGCGCCGTCGACGTTAAATTGGATCGGGCTACACGCCGTAGCGGTTATGTGCATTGCATTGCATCAATATTTGTTGAATTACTCTGTGGTAGCTGTATTGTATTGTTGCTGCTAGTTCGTAGGAGATTCGGACTGTAGTGTATCTTCATGTTGTGGTATTTTGTGGATTTCTTACTGTCAGCTACATATATATATATATTTGTTACTCACTGAGTACTTAGTACTCACCCCTACTCCCTGCACCTTTTGTGTGCAGACTCAGGTACTCAGGAGCAGTAGACGGGAAATTCCAGCGGTTGCAGTGTCATATCGGGTTGCTGAGGTAGCTGCCTACGTTCGCAGAACCTAGCTTCTCCTCTCATTTCCAGTTGTTATTTTGTATTTTGTATTGAGACTTGAGTACTTCTATATCGTACTCTCTATTTCCTGTTTGGTTTTGTTAGAGGCTCTAGACTTGTGACTCCGGATCTTTGGGAGTGTCAGTATTTTGTTCAAGTATTATTATTATTGGAGTTCTTAAACTCATATATTCTTCTTGGGTTGTCCATTTGGGGACGGGTATTTTGTGATAATTAAATTGTTGGTCTGGCTGGCCTAGCTTGATTGTTGGGCGCCATCACGACCGGATTTGGGTCGTGACAAGTTGGTATCAACGCTCTAGATTATTAGGACAAGTTCGCAGATCGGTACGTAGACGTCCGTATCTATCTTCGAAGGGCTACAGAAACTTTAGGAAAAACCTCATTTTCTTGAATTCATATCGTGCGATTTGTGTTATCATGAAATTAAATCTTTCCATATTCTATTCTCTCGCGGATGGCGAGAACACGAGCTAACGGACGTGGCGGACGACCACCATTGGCACCCAGAGGCCGTGGTCGTGGTAGAGGTAGGGCAGCAGCGTCAGATTCCTGCACCAGTGGCCCAGACTCAGGACCAGATTCCAGCGGCAGACGCTCCGGCAACTCAGGTTCAGGCACCGACAGTGCCCATTGTCATACCAGGTCTTCAGGAGACCTTGGCTCAGATCTTATCGGTGTGCACGAGCTTGGCACAGGTAGTTGCAGCTACTGCTGCAGTATCTTCTTCACAGGCAGGGGGAGGAAATCAGTCCCCTATGGCTCACACACCCGAGCCAGTCCAGCCAGTTGCACCCGTTGCACCAGCTCCTGCATATATGGTTCCAGTTATGCCCGATGATGAGCAGCGTCGTTTGGAGAGATTTGAGAGGCTACAGCCTCCGACATTCGGTGGAGCTGAGGGCGAGGATGCCCAGGGTTTTCTTGACAGATGTTAGTGCATGCTTCGCACCGCGGGTATTCTAGAGTCCAGCGGTGTTTCATTCACCACTTTTCAGTTCACAGGTGCAGCATTTCGGTGGTGGGAGGATTTTGAGAGGCGTAGGCCCGCTGGGGCAGTGCCCCTCACTTGGCAGCAGTTCTCCACGGTATTTTTGGAGAAGTACGTACCTCAGTCTCAGAGAGAGGAGCTGCGACGTCGGTTCGAGTGGTTGAAGCAGGGAGAGATGACGGTTAATCAGTACGAGATGAGATTCACACAGTTAGCCCGTCATGCCATGTGGATGGTTCCTACAGACAGGGAGAGAATTCGGAGATTTATTGATGGTCTTATTTATCCCATCCGCATATTGATGACCAGGGAGAGAGTTTCGACGAGTTACCTTTGAGGAGGTGGTTGATGCTGCCCGTCACATTGAGACGGATCGCCGCGAGAGCGGGAGGAGAGAGAGGCTAAGAGGCCTCGTGGTGCTGGCAGTTACAGTGGTGCTCCGTCCAGGGGCCAATTTCAGCATAGCAGAGGTCGCTCTTTCGGGTCTCATCAGTCTGGACATACGAGTCCGGTGGGGTTTCATCGGATCGTGGTCGTCAAGGCCGACGAGGGTTATCGGGGTCGGCGGAGCCGTCGGCGAGTCGGCCCGCACCGAGTGCTCTTCCGGCTCGAGCTCTACTCCTGTTTCCTCGGCACGGGGTTCATCGGTAGCGAGGGGTCCTCGGCGGCCCCTTCTTCCATCTTCGGGCCGTTGTTTTGAGTGCGGTGATTTGGGCCATATCGGGAGAGAGTGTCCTCAGTGGCTTCGTAAGCGGTCTCAGCAGAGGGATCGGCCTTCATCTTCTACTCCTGTTTCTTCAGCGCCAGCACAGTCGGCTAGGACTGGTGGCCAGGTATCTAGAGGTCGCCCCAGGGGCGAGGATCGTACTGGTGGAGGCCAGGCTCGTTTCGATGCTCTTCCGGATAGGAAGGATGCTAGTGCTTCAGATGCGGTCATTTCAGGTATTATCTCAGTCTGCCACAGGGATGCTTCTGTCTTATTTGATCCCGGATCCACCTATTCTTATGTCTCTACTTATTTTGCACATCAATTGGGTATGACCCGTGGTATTCTTGCTTTGCCCGTACATGTGTCTACCCCAGTAGGGGATACTGTTGTTGTGGATCAGGTATATCGATCCTGTATTATTACTATTGGGGGTCTGGAGACCCGAGTTGATTTATTACTACCGGGCATGGTGGATTTCGATGTAATTCTAGGCATGGATTGGCTATCTCCTTACCATGCGATTCTGGACTGTCATGCCAAGACAGTCACACTAGCTTTTCCAGGTAATCCGAGGATCGAGTGGCGTGGCTTGACTGATTATGTGTCCGAGAGGGTGATTTCTTATATAAAGGCCCAACGAATGATTGGCAAGGGTTGTTTATCTTATTTGGCCTTCATTTGAAATGTTGAGGCCGAGACACCCAGTCTTGATTCGGTCCCCATTGTGAGGGAGTTTTCGGATGTATTTCCAGCAGACCTACCAGGCATGCCGCCTGACAGAGATATTGACTTTGGTATTGACTTGGTGCCGGGCACTCGGCCCATTTCTATTCCTCCTTATCGCATGGCACCAGCAGAGTTAAAAGAATTGAAAGAACAGCTTCAGGAACTCTTAGATAAGGGTTTCATTCGTCCAAGTGTGTCACCTTGGGGTGCACCGGTGTTGTTCGTGAAGAATAAAGATGGCACAATGAGAATGTGCATTGATTACAAGCAGCTGAACAAGGTAACAGTGAAGAATAAGTACCCATTACCTCGTATTGAGGACCTATTTGATCAGCTCCAGGGAGCTAGTGTATTTTCTAAGATTGATCTTCGATCGGGCTATCATCAGTTGAAGATCAGGGACTCAGATATTATGAAGACAGCGTTCAGGACGCGATATGGGCACTACGAGTTCCTGGTGATGTCTTTCGGGTTGACTAATGCCCCAGCTGCATTCATGCACTTGATGAATAGTGTATTTCGGCCGTACCTTGATTCTTTTGTGATTGTGTTTATTGATGATATTCTGGTATATTCACGCAGCCAGGAGGAGCATGCACAGCACTTGAGAGTGGCATTGCAGAGGTTGAGAGAAGAGAAGCTTTATGCAAAATTCACTAAGTGTGAGTTCTTGCTTGATACCGTGGGCTTTCTGGGACATATAGTGTCCAGTGATGGTATTCGGGTTGATCCACAGAAGGTTGAGGCAGTGCAGAATTGGCCCAGACCTTCCTCAGCTACAGAGATTAGGAGTTTTCTCGGCTTGGTGGGCTATTATCGTCGGTTTGTTCAGGATTTCTCATCTATTGCTTCACCGTTGACTAAGCTGACACAGAAGAATGCCCCATTTGTGTGGTCTGATGAATGTGAGGAGAGCTTTCAGAAGCTCAAGGAGGCTTTGACCACAGCTCCAGTACTTGTGTTACCATCGGCCTCAGGGTCATATACGGTGTATTGTGATGCTTCCGGAGTTGGACTCGGTTGTGTGTTGATGCAGGAGGGTAGAGTTATTGCATATGCTTCTCGTCAGCTAAAACCCCACGAGAAGAACTACCCTGTTCATGATTTGGAGTTAGCTGCTATTGTTCATGCCTTGAAGATTTGGAGGCATTATCTATATGGTGTATCTTGTGATGTATATACGGACCACCGCAGCCTTCAGCATTTGTTTAAGCAAAAAGATCTAAATTTGAGGCAGGCGGAGATGGCTTGAATTGCTTAAAGACTATGATATTACTATCTTGTACCATCCCGGGAAAGCCAATGTAGTGGCTGATGCTTTGAGCCGGAAGGCTATTAGTATGGGCAGTTTGGCGTATATTCCGGTTGGGGAGAGACCCCTTGCAGTTGATGTTCAGGCGTTAGCTAATCAGATGGTGAGACTGGATATTTCTGAGCCCAGTCGGGTGATGGCTTGTGTAGTAGCTCGTTCTTCTTTATATGATCGTATTCGAGAGCGCCGGTATGATGATCCACACTTACTTGTCCTTAAGGACAGAGTTCAGCATGATGATGCCAGAGATGTCACTATTGATAGTGATGGTGTATTGCGGATGCGGGGCCGGATATGTGTGCCCAATGTTGATGGCCTTCGTGAGTTGATATTGGAGGAGGCCCACAGCTCGCGGTATTCTATTCATCCAGGAGCCGCGAAGATGTACCAGGATTTGAAGCAGCATTACTGGTGGAGAAAGATGAAGAACGATATTGTGAGCCATGTGGCTCGGTGTCTAAACTGTCAGCAGGTCAAGTATGAGCATCAGAGACCTGGTGGTGTATTCCAGCGTATTGATATTCCTGAGTGGAAGTGGGAAAGGATTACTATGGACTTTGTTAGTGGACTCCCTCGGACGGCGAGGAAGTTTGATTCAGTTTGGGTGGTGGTGGATAGGTTGACCAAGTCAGCTCACTTCATCCCAGTGTGTACTACCTATACCTCAGAGCGGTTGGCAGAGATATTCATCCGTGAGATAGTGAGATTGCATGGAGTTCCTATTTCCATTATATCGGACAGAGGTACCCAGTTCACATCTCAGTTCTGGAGGACATTTCAGGCGAGAGTTGGGTTCACAGGTAGAGTTGAGCACAGCATTTCATCCACAGACGGATGGGCAGTCTGAGCGTACTATTCGGATATTGGAGGACATGTTGCGTGCTTGTGTCATTGATTTTGGTGGTTCATGGGCTGATTATTTGCCTTTGGCGGAGTTTGCTTACAATAATAGCTATCGGTCCAGCATTCAGATGGCACCGTATGAAGCTTTATATGGGAGGCGGTGTAGGTCTCCAGTTGGTTTGTTCGAGCCGGCGAGGCTAGGTTGTTGGGGACAGAGTTAGTCCAAGATGCCTTAGACAAGGTAAAGGTGATTCAGGAGAGACTTCGCACAGCTCAGTCGCGTCAGAAGAGTTATGCGGACCGGAAGGTCCGAGATGTGTCTTATTCAGTAGGTGAGAAGGTGTTGTTGAAGGTTTCGCCTATGAAGGGTGTTATGAGGTTTGGAAAGAAAGGGAAGTTGAGCCCAAGGTTTATTGGACCTTTTGAGGTGCTTAGGAAAGTTGGGGAGGTGGCTTATATGCTTGCTTTGCCACCCAGTTTGTCGGGAGTTCACCCGGTGTTCCATGTATCTATGCTCCGAAAGTATGTCGGAGACCCGTCTCATGTGTTAGACTTCAGCACGATACAGCTAGATGAGGATTTGACTTATGATGTGGAACCGGTAGCCATTTTGGGTCGACGGGTTCGTAAACTGAGATCTAAGGACATAGCTTCAGTAAAAGTGCAGTGGAGAGGTCGTCCCGTGGAAGAAGCAACTTGGGAGACCGAGCAGGAAATGCGGAGCAGATATCCACACTTATTTGATGCTCCAGGTATGTTTCTTAACCCGCTCGCGGACGAGCGTTTGTTTAAGTTGGGGAGAATGTAACGACCCGGCCCGTCGTTACGGGAATTACCACCCCGTTACCTTGCATTTACATATATTATGCTTTTAAAACAGAGTATTAGAGTATATCGGGTGAGTTAGGAGTGATTTGGATTGAAAATGAAACAAATAGCATGTTTGAAGAAAGCTTGAATATGGAAAGTCAACCAAGAGTTGACTATTGAGTTAGAGTGCTCGGAACCGGATTCGGATGACTCGACTAGTTCCGGGGGATCATTTATGACTTAGGAGAACAATCGGAATTGAATTCGGAGGTCCGGTGTAGTTTTAGGCTTGAATTGACGAAGGTTGAATTTTGGCGAAAACCGGATGGTAGGTGATATTTTGATCCGGGGGTCGGAATGGAATTCCGACAATTTCTGTAGCTTCGTTATTTGATTTTGGATATGTCTGCAAATTTTCAGGTCATTCGGACATCGTTTGATCGGGTTTTGGATTGAATGTTAGTTTTGAAAGTTTTGAAAAACTTAGGCTTGAATTCGTGAGTAAATGGAGATTTTGATGTTTAGTATGGTGTTTTTATGATTGGAACAAGTCCGTATCATGTTTTGGAATGCGTTGGTGGTTTTCGTTGGGGTCCCGGGGGCCTCGGGATGATTTCGGACCATCAACCGGGCTTGTGGGACTTGGCAAAATCTGCAGAAAACTGCAGGTTTCTGCCCAATCATTTTGACCTTCGCGTTCGCGTGGCATGGGCCGCGTTCGCGAAGGCCAGGAAGATCAATGCATCGCGTTCGCGGTCGGGGTGTCGCGTTCGCGTAGGCCGGGGGTGTTGAGCATCGCGAACGCGTTGCTTGGGTCGCGTTCGCATAGGGTTGTGGGTGTTGTGCTTCGCGTTCGCGGGAGGTGTATCGCGAACGCGTAGAAGAAATCTGGGCGGCTGGGAGTTTGAAAATCGCGAACGCGTGGGAGGCGTCGCGTTCGTGAAGGGTAACTGGAATTGAGCATCGCGAACGCGTGGTAAGCGTCGCGTTCGCGAAGAGTAAGGCGGAGCTGTTCATCGCGAACGCGTGGGGGATCACGCGAACGCGAAGAACAAAAGTGTCTGGCAGTGAATAAAATCCAGAAGCAGAGGGGTTACGGGTTTACACCCCCAAAACACAAATTTGAGCCCTAGAGAGAAGAGAATTCGAGGAAATCATTGAGAAGTCATCGGGTATTCGTCGGAGGTAAGATTCTTGACTCAAAAACATCATTTTATGGTAGTATTAACATCAATCTTCATGAAATTGGGTTGAAATCTTGAAGAAATGTGGCCTAAGTATTGAAAACGGGATTTTTGGATTTGGAAGGCCATTTGAACTCCGATTTCGATAAATTTTATATGCACGGACTCGTGGCGAGATAAGGATCGCGTTGGTGCTAATTTTGGAATTTTCCGAGCAGTGGGGCCCGGGGTCGGGTTTTACCAACTTAGTGTAATTATGCGAATTTCATGTAAATTGAAATGGGTTATGATTCTTTGACCCGTATTTGATATAATTATTGTTATTTGACTAGATTCTACACACGAGGCAGCGAAATTCAAAGGAAAAGGCATCGCGGACGAGTCTACGACCGGCTAGAGGTGAGTAGTTTGTGTATATGGTAGCTTGAGGGTTCGAAACCCCGGCTTAGCACATTGTGACGCTAATAGGGCGTGGCTCGCACACCGTGGCAGGTGCGGGATTGATTGTGATTAGGGATTGAGACTTGGTCCATCCCGGAAGTAAATGATATGTTGTTAATGTTGGAAATACACTGTATGTGATATATTTGTGGGTTGTAAGCCTTGTTTGGGGCCTTGTGCCGATCTGTAGCGTCCTTAGAGGACAATATTTATGTGATAGCTATAATTGCTTAAATCACTGATCTCAGTCCTGGAAATTGAAATCACGCTTTTGAAATGCTAAGTCACCGGCTTTTACAAATTTAATAAAGTTAAAGTATTTTTCATAAATTATGAATTGAGAACCGGAATTAAGGAAAATGAATTGTTTTGTGACTTAATTGCTTATTGTGGACTGAGCATGGGATCGGGCTGCACGCCGCAGTGGTTGATATGAGGATCGGGCTGCACACCGCAGCAGTATTGCGCTTGGGCTGTAGGAGCCCCTCCGGAGTCTGTACACACCCCTAGTGAGCGCCGTCGACGTTAAATTGGATCGGGCTACACGCCGTAGCGGTTATGTGCATTGCATTGCATCTATATTTGTTGAATTACTCTGTGGTAGTTGTATTGTATTGTTGCTGCTAGTTCGTAGGAGATTCGGACTGTAGTGTAGCTTCATGTTGTGGTATTTTGTGGATTTCTTACTGTCAGCTACATATATATATTTGTTACTCACTGAGTACTTAGTACTCACCCCTACTCCCTGCACCTTTTGTGTGCAGACTCAGGTACTCAGGAGCAGTAGACGGGAAATTCCAGCGGTTGCAGTGTTATATCGGGTTGCTGAGGTAGCTGCCTACGTTCGCAGAACCTAGCTTCTCCTCTCATTTCCGGTTGTTATTTTGTATTTTGTATTCAGACTTGAGTACTTCTATATCGTACTCTCTATTCCTGTTGGGTTTTGTTAGAGGCTCTAGACTTGTGACTCCGGATCTTTGGGAGTGTCAGTATTTTGTTCAAGTATTATTATTATTGGAGTTCTTAAACTCATATATTCTTCTTGGGTTGTCCATTTGGGGACGGGTATTTTGTGATAATTAAATTGTTGGTCTCGCTGGCCTAGTTTGATTGTTGGGCGCCATCACGACCGGATTTGGGTCGTGACAGACTTGGTCCTTCCCGGCTTATAGTAGACTGTGTTTTATGATTGTTAATGAGATTATAACTGTGTAATTGGGCTAATAGCCATGTTTGGGGCCTTGTGCCGATCTGTAGAACACTAGGGGACATGTAGAGCTAGGTGACCCTTATATCGTGTTGGAAACTTATACTCAGCCGTAAAACTAGCTGAATAGCTTATTAAGAGCTAATACTAGATGTGTACTGTGAGAGATAGATTACTTAGGGTGGAAGTTCCCTGATTTCGCTGAGTGAGCCTGAAAGGCCAATCTTATACTAATTGAGACAGGGTCGAGGACCAGTTAGGAGGTATTATATACATATATATAAATATTGGATCGGGCTGCACACCGCAGCAGTATATATATTGGATTTGGCTGCACGCCACAGCAGTATATATATTGGATCGGGCTGCACGTCGCAGCAGTATATATATTGGATCGGGCTGCATGCCGCAGTAGTATATTTATTGGATCGGGCTGCACGCCGCAGCAGTATATATATATTGGATTGGGCTGCACGCCGCAACAGTATATATGTTGGATCGAGTTGCACGCCGCATCAGTATATATATATGTAACGACCCGGCCGGTCGTTTTGGAAAATTACGCCCCAATCCCCAATTTAACTATTCCACTAAGTTCATTTCTGCTATTGTGGCTTGCCGGGAGAGTCGGTTCTGAAATTTGGAGCATTTTGGGACACTTAATCCCTAAATGAGAACTTTAAAGTTAGAAAATGGATCGGGCTGCACGCCGCAGCAGTACATATATTGGATCGGGCTGCACGCCGCAGCAGTATATATATATTGGATCGGGCTGCACGCCGTAGCATTATACTTATTTAGATACTTATACCTAATAGACACATGTATATGTCTCCATATATTGAGATGTCTGTACACCGATGTGGTACGAGTGAGGATTTAGCAGAGTGGGACCTTGATGAGATAAATGTGGACTGGTGATCAGAGTACTTACTATAGTGATGACTTACCTGTGGGGGGTTGGCCTTAGAACTGTTTAGTGATAGCACATGAGTTCTTACTTTTAATTATTGTTTATTATTATTACTCACTAAGTTGAAAAATACTCACCCCACTCCCATGCACTTTCTGTGCAGATCCACAGGTGCCCGAGAGCAGTTGAGTTGTTGTAGCTGCTGATTATTATCTATTTTTGCGGAGACTATGAGGTAGCTTCAGGCGTCCGCAGAACCTGTTTTCTTCTTCTTTACCCTTGTTATTTTCATCTTGCTTAGACTTGCTTGTACTAGGATGTTTATTCTGTAGAGGCTCAGTCTCGTGACACCACTATATGGTTGGGACCGCATTTTGTATGCTTTTACGATTACGTTGCCATTTTGATATGATCACTTGTTGCTTAAGTTTAACTGGTATTAATTGGAATTAATAATTGGCTGGTTAAGAGGTAATATGGTCGGGCTTGTCTAGCATTGTGTTGGGCGCCATCACGACCGGGGATCGGGTCGTGACACTCTCCTATTATGGCTAGGGTTTTTTTTAATGTGTTGTTATTTTGTTATATTGGGAAAAGAAGGAATGGGTAAGGGTTATGGGAGATGGGCTGGGAGGTGGGCTACCCGTTTTGGGCCTCTTCTATTGCAAAATAGGGCCCAGAACTTGTAGTTCTTTAATTTTAGCAATCTATTTAGTAAATAACCCAATGCTTTGAATTAAAACCAAATTAATTTCAGTTAATTAAATAAATTATGTAATAGCATGAAACTATTTTTGTATTTTTTCAATTTTTGTGCCTTTAAAATTAGTAAAAAGTCAAACTTAGGTAAAATAACTATATTAAGCCTAAATTAAATATTCTACGCTAAAACGGGTGAAATTTCAAGGAAGGTCAAAAATTACATGTCTATAGCTGCCCCTCTTTGACTGAAAATACAAAGTATTTTCAGACAAAGAACGACTAGACATGATTTTTGACCTGACCCTTATTTAAAAGACCAACTAGAAGAAAAAAGAATGTGACCGAGCTTTGGTATCTGAGCTGCCTACATATCATCGGCTATAGAGGAATAAGGCCACGTGTAGTTCACAAGTGAATGAGATAATTGAGTGTACCGAGGTGGAGAGTCGAGTCGAGTGTCGTCGAGGTTCCAGTCTGCGGTTCCTATTATTACATCAAAATCAGAAAATGAAAAAGACTAACTAAACTAGTTAACTATGAGTTACAAGATTCCTATCTATAAGTCTTCTGAAGTCTGATCTTGAGTCTTGAATGGTTCTTCATGCAGACTTTAGATCTAAACCTTCACGCTCGCTAGAAGCAGGTGTTAGCTCGCGTTTCTTCTGCTTTTTGGATCAAAATCGGGCATACAATGCTTGTGACGTTAGTCATGTCTTGAGCGATCCACCTCTTGTCTCGACCTCTGTGTTTTGGACTCACTTCCATTCTCTTTTGTTTTTCTTTTTTTTGTTTTTCTTTTCTATTCTTGATTAAAATTACTTATGTTGATCACCTCGAATTGTTGACTCGCATTCTGGTCGCGAGCTTCTGCTACTTCTAGCATGAACTGATTTCTTAAATGATTTCCCTCGTTATCCAGGTGGGCGCCTGACATTACAATAAAACAAACAAAACAAAAGAAATTTTTCTACCCTAGTTTGGGATTCGGGCATAATTGTGAATGTTAATTGGATCATGCTACCTACGGAGCTCTCAGAGTTTGAAAGTTAGATCCCATTATCCAGGAGGGTCCTTAAAATTCCAAAATTAAATCCCATTATCCAGGAGGGTCCTGAGAATTTTAAAATTAAATCCCATTATCCAGGAGGGTCCTGAGAACTCTAAAATTAAATTCTATTAGGAGGGTCCAGAGAATTTTTAAAATAAATCCCATTATCCAGGAGGGTCCTGAAAACTCTAAAATTAAATCCCATTATCCAGGAGGGTCCTGAGTGTCACACCTCCTTTTGGCGCTAACCCGCGAGGACGCGAAGGAGTTTTTCCAATTAAAGGACAATCAAAACGGGATTTATTTATTTAATTCAGAGTCGCCACTTAGGAGATTTATGGTGTCCCAAGTCACCGATTGAATCTCGAATCGAGGAAAGAATGACTCTATTTAACAATCTGCGTACCAGAAATCTGGATAAGGAATTCTGTTAACCCGGGAGAAAGTATTAGGCATTCCCGAGTTCCGTAGTTCTAGCACGGTCGCTCAACTGTCATATTCAACTTATTTATCTGATTTTTATCATTCTTTAACTTATGCAAATTAAGATTCTTTTACCGCTTTTACTATTATTTTTACAAGAATTGCAACGTCGTAAAATGTATTTCGGATCACTCCATACCAGTACGCCTGTAACCCTTAACACATTTCGACTTTGTTGAGATTTAGATTTAGGTCACATAAATGTGCACACGAATTTAGGAAGGTAATATTATTAAACTAACACGCCTAAAGCAGCTACACATTTATTATCTTTGGGAGAAGACCGTGAAGTTCGCTAAACGGTCCACCCAAATTCTAAGGATCAATACAAGCTTAATTAAAGCAAAGGCCCTACAATTGTCGTTTTTTTGTTTGGCATGGCACACCTCGATTTCAATTTTAAAAGAGATTCAAACTAAGTTTCGGAGGTCCACAAACTATTTGTATGATCTAATATAGCACACATCCAATCTACTTTTTAAAGACTGCAAAAATTAGCTTCGAGGGTCACAACCGTCGATCATTGAGCTCCAACAAAAAAGATCTGCATTAGGACAATCATTGAAAATAGCATTTTTCTTGGCCTATGCGTCCAAATTTACAATACATGCCCATATGTGAGGAAATCAAAAGGGCATTCGATATATTTCCAATTTTAATCACTCGTGATCTCATTTGACAATTGCATCTGGCATTATACAACAAAACATTACTAAACATTTTTACTTTAGGCATGTGCTACAATCAGCGCACTCCAGGCAGATTGGAAGAAACAAAAAAAAATAATATGTTCATACTATGTCCAGGATACATTTAATCTTGTAGTTCTTTTTCATGGAATTGTGGCCAGCAGATAAAATCATTCACATATTGAACAATCATGCATATATAAATGCATATATTTAATTTGCACAATTTGAACTGATGGGACATTTAGTGCTTCAACTATCAAATTAGAAAACTACTTTAATCTAGCTGATTTGCTTAATGAAAAATTTTCGGGTTTTAAAAGCTCATGTATTCATAAACAACCTGATAATTGGTTAGATGAAGACCAACCCCTATTTTCTGAGGTTCAAGCTAGGATGTCTCGAGGAGGACTAGAAAGACCTAGTAGAAAGAGGCCTAATTACAACAAAAAGAAGACTTATGCTTCTGTCCCGCCTCTTATGACTTATTATTACCCCAGACCAACGCCTCAGGATGTCTTAATTGAGGAAAGAGATTGGAACCAAACTAACACTTCTTACAACGGAGATTCCATTTATGAATGGTGTATTGACGGTCTTACTGAAAGACAAATTTCTATTATGTGCCATCGTATGATGATGTATGCTTCTATTTGCGCAGATTCTAATAATGATTTAGCTGTCGCAAAGATGATTATTAATGGATTCACAGGTCAGCTTAAAGGCTGGTGGGATAATTGCCTAAGTATTGACGCTAAGAATCATATTCTTACTGCCACTAAAATAGTTCAAGATGAGACTAAAACTGATGTTTTAGTACATGATTCAGTCTATACTTTGATTCTCACTATTCTAGAACATTTCAATGGTAGAATTACCAATGGTTATGAGAACCTCCGAACTCTCCTAAATGGTTTACGATGTAAACATCTCGGAGAATTTCGTTGGTACAAGGATACTTTCCTTAGCAGTGTTATGGATCTACCTGACAGCGACCAATCTCATTGGAAAGCCAGATTAGTTGATGGCTTTCCCCCTCTGTTTGCTGAACGTATTAGAAATACGCTTCGAGGAGCAAATAACTCTATCCCTTATGATAACCTAACCTATGGCCATATCATTGGCACTTGTACACAAGAAGGATTGAAACTGTGTAACGAGTTAAAGTTGAATCAACAACTTAAGCGCCAAAAGGCCACAGAAAGATCTCAATTAGGAGATTTCTATACTCAATTCGGTATTGAAGGACCTTCTAGGCCTAGACTTAATAGAGGATATTATTCTGATAAACCTCGCCGTAAGAAATATCGTAGACGTTCCGAACACTATAAAGAAAAACGGGAAGCTAAAAAGGCACACCGTAAGTCTACAAGATTCGCAAAGAATTTCTCTAAACGAGAACTTCGCACAATTAAGTGCTACAAATGTGGTCAATATGGTCACATTGCTCCGAATTGTAAAGCTGATAAGCTTAAAGGTTTAGGACTAGATGGCGATGTCCAAGACAAGATTTCGACCATGATCTATGAAGCTTATGCTGAAAAGACAGATCAGTCTGATATTTACCCCTCTTCAACTAGTGATCAGGAAGGTAGTCTTGATTATGATACTGATTTAGACGATCAAAATAATTGTTTAAATTGTGCAGGTGATACATGTACTTGTGAAAACGATGAGTTTTATAAGCTTCAATCTCAATTTGATAATCTTGATTTCAACATGATTAATTCTGAAAATGTTATAGAACTTTTGAAAGAAGTTAAAGACGATGATATTCGTAACAAAATTTTAGAAATGACTTCAAAAGCTTCTTCTTCTTCTCCTTCAAAGTCTTTTCAAAAGAATAAGCCGAAAAACTTTATTCCTGAAATTTATTCTATGAAAGAAGTTTTTGACAGATTACAAAAGAAGCATGAAATTGTCGAAATTCGCAATTCTTCACTCGATGATTTAAAATTCGAAGTTGAAAAACTGAAGCAAGAGATTAAATCTCTGAAACAGAATCAGGCAGTCCACCATCATAGGATTTCTCAATTAGAAAATGACAGCTCATCATCCGATTCTGAAGCTTCAACTTTTGTTCCTAATAAAGTAAAAGAAAAAATTCTTTTTGAAGAAAATAATTCTTCTGACACAGATCTTTTAAATAAAAAACTAGATTTTTCTAAAAGAGATATTTTTTTAGGTATGATGCAGGTTGTAACTGCGCATAAATGGCATGTTCAGTGTACAATTTTAGTTAATAGAGAATTTACTATAACTGGTACTGCTTTAATTGATAGTGGTGCTGATGTTAGTTGTATTCAAGAAGGATTAATTCCTTCTAGATTATTTGAAAAAACTACTCATGTAGTTAAATCTGCTTCTAATCACTCTTTGTCTATTCGTTATAAATTAAGTAAGGCCCATATTTGCCAGAACAAAGTTTGTATTCCTCATTTCTTTTTTCTGGTAAAAGATTGCATGAGTCCTCAAATTATTTTAGGAACACCTTTCATAAATGCAATCTACCCCTTTACTCACATTGATGAAAAAGGTTTTACAACCACTTTTAATGGTAACCCGATTTCATTTCAGTTTGTAACTGATCCCATTACTAGAGATATAAACTCTATTATTTTAAATAAAGAAAGATTTGTAAATTCTTTACAACTCAAAACTTATAGTCTTAATATTACAAATTCTCTTCAATCGGCAAAAATTCAGGAAAAAATTAAATTGATCTCTTAAAAAATGGCTGTTGATATTTGTGCTGATCATCCAAGTGATTTTTGGAATAGAAAGAAACATATTGTCACTCTTCCTTATGAAGACGATTTTTCAGAAGAAAAGATTCCTTCTAAATCACCTTGGTCTTGCACTGCTTTTTATGTGAATAATGCAGCTGAGAAAGAACACGGTCATCCCCGTTTAGTGATTAATTACAAACCATTAAACAAAGTTTTGAAATGGATTAGATATCCAATCCCCAACAAGAGAGATTTGCTTTCAAGACTTTATGATTCAAACATATTTTCAAATTTTGATTTAAAATCTGGTTATTGGCAAATTCAGATTTTCAAAGAACATTCTTATAAAACTGCATTTAATGTTCCGTTTGGTCAATACGAATGGAATGTAATGCCTTTCGGTTTGAAAAATGCACCTTCTGAATTTCGGAAAATTAAGAATGATATATTCAACCCCTATTTAGATTTTATTATAGTCTATATCGACGATATTTTGGTATTCTCAAAAATTCTTGAACATCATATTCAACATTTGGATATTTTTAAGAAAATAGTTATTCAAAATGGTTTAGTAATCTCAAAACCAAAAATGAACCTTTTTCAAACTGAAGTAAGATTTCTTGGTCATAATATTTGTCAAGGAAAAATTACTCCTATTCAAAGATCCATTGATTTTGCTTCTAAGTTTCCTGATGTTATTACCGACAGGACTATGCTACAAAGATTTTTAGGAAGTGTGAATTATATTTCCCCTGTCTACAAAAATCTTTCTCGAGATTAAGCCCCTCTTTATGATAGGTTAAAAAAGGATTCTAAATCCCCTTGGACTGATAGTCTGACAAATCTAGTTAAACAGGTAAAACAACGAGTTCATTCACTCCCCTGCTTAACTCTTGCCAATCCTAACTGGCAAAAAATTATTGAAACTGATGCTTCCAATATTGGTTTTGGTGGGATTCTAAAACAAATTAATCCCAACGATAAGCATGAGTATTTGATTCGTTTTCACTCTGGAAAATGGAATGAAGCCCAGAAGAAATACCCTAATATGGCTCATGAAATGCTTTGTATAGTTAAATGTGTTCTAATATTTCAAGATGATTTACATAATCAGAAGTTTTTAATAAAAATTGATGCTCAGTCTATTAAATTTATGTTTAATAAGGACTATAAGCATGACGCTTCTAAAATGATTTTCGCCAGGTGGCAACCACAACTAGCACCCTTTGATTTCGAAATTCTTTATAAAAAGGGAATTGATAATTCTCTACCTGATTTCTTATCAAGAGAATTTCTAAATTAAGTCATGAATCTTAGTGCATATTTTTGTGATAACAAAATAATTGCAATTCTTCTAGCCGTTCCTCTTGGACGAGATATCCAAGAAATAATTTTGAAAAATCTTATTGATGAAATTCTAGAACAAGATGCAGAAGATGATTTCTTGTTTTCAATATTTGATTACGATGATGAAGATATTTCATGGTATGATATGGATAATTATTATCAATTTAACTAATCTTGTCTTTTATCTTATTCAAGGATGGGTGGAAACGGAGAACCATTATGGTCTCCACCAGTCCGCGGTAAAGGCGGAGGACAGAGTAATCGGGGAAAGGGAAGATATCTCCCTCCAACTTCCCCTAATTCATCTTATTCATCATCCAGAGATTTTCCAACTTTGAGAAAGATAGCAGGAAAAACTTTGGTCAATTCAAAAGTTGGAGAATCTTCTTCAACTCCAGCAATTTCACTGGACAATATTCCGGAAAGCCATCCATTATATGGACAATTAAAAGCTTTCCTTGATTCTCAGAAGCAAAGTGATACATTCGCTTCAATGATGAAAGAAGGAGATACGCCTTCAAAGGAATTCAATAAAGGATCAAAAGAAATGATATTTCTTATTGAGCCTTCTGATATGAAAAGGGATCCGTGGGAAATATGCCAACGGTACCTTACATTGGGATTGTATTTTCCAGGTGAATCATACAAACAACGTAGTTACTACGAGAGCCTGTTAATCTCTACGGGCACTGTTGATATTCAACACTTCACTGGTAACGATAACAAAACTTACCAGTATTCTAAATTGATTGTTAAAAGAATTCTAACAATTGAAGCTTGGGAAATTTCTACAATTTCTGAAAAGAAAGTTTTAATAAATAAAACTCCAACAAGCTTTACTTACTGGGATTATATCCAGGCTTTTTCAAAAGTATTCTTTTACAATAATGAAAAGCATAAATATTCTTGGTGGATAAAAATTTGTTCAAACGTTTTTAATGAACCTATTCCTACTTGGTTTATTAAATGGTGGACATATTTTGGTCCTACCACAAAAATTTTACCAGAACCATTCCTAAATCTTTATAAAGATTGGACTGCAGTTTTGCCTTTCTAACGGATTTATATTTATCCGAACACATTTGCAAAATAGATATTATTGACCAGATGTATTTCTTTATTGAATATTCTATTCCCTGGATTTGCAAATGGATACCGGAAGTGGGATATACTTCCCCTGAAGAACAAATTCCATGCCTATACAGAGTCTATTATACCAACTTCTGGGACAAGTTGATGAAAACAGATCCCCAGACAAAAACGCTTTATGGCGCCGAACTAATTGATCGGATTAAAAATTCAGTTGCTGAATACAAGATAAAACCGAAGAAATTAGTAGCTGACAATTCAGTAACTCATATTGCCAGGAGAATCTCCGTACAAGACGGTGATAGGGAGGAAATGATCAGAAATTATTTAAAGGAGGTAGAACAAAGTTTATTGAAGAACCTCTCTCAAATTGATAAATTAGATTCTTCAATGAGAAGTAATTCCAGTACCGGAGATATGCCAGAAACAGATTTAGAAGAGTCTCAACGACCAGAGACACCTTCTTCTATAACAGAAGAAAAAATTCTTCAAATAGAACAGTACCTGCAAGCACAGGAAGGATCATTCAAAAAGTCTAAAGAGAAGGACAAGATGTAATAATAATCTTGTTAAAAAATTGTTAAAAATGGACAAGAAATAAGACTTGTCCACTTTATTTGTTTTATTCTTATCAGCAGACAAAATAATTGGCTGCTTTTTGTAAGGGTCCGAATGTGGGTCCCATAGAGATTCCTTTTCTTCCCCTGGTCCGTCTATATAAGGACCACTCCCTTTATTCATTTGGAGAAAGCCAAGTTTTGGCAAACTCTCTCTTCTCACTCTTTTCTCTCTCTCTGTAACATATTATCTCAATAAATAAAGTATTGTGTTTATATTATCCGGCGTCTTCTGGTGACATCATCGTCCTTTCCGATTAGGTACTATTCCGATCTCCCTTCTTCTTCTCTTCAGATGATAGTCGGAACTATTTCCGGCTAAGTTTGTTCATATCTATGTTGAAACTCCAGTAACTACAGTAAGTATGTCATGATTTTATCTAGACTCAATAATAAAATTATGAGTAGGTTATCATAGATCTCAGCCTTATATCCTTTAATTTAAGAGTTGACTTGGTTTAAAGGTGGTTTAACAGTCGATTCCGGCACCGTCTACAGTATAACGAGCAGTGGTGTATTGTAAGTCCCCGCTTAGCTGTGTTGCTTTTAGGGGCAATAATTGATACCACAGTTAAAACTGTTATTACTGTAGACGATATCGGAAAACAGACAGGCCCTATGCCTTGGTAATGGCTTCTAGTCTTCCATACAATCGACCTAAATTAAAAGAATAAAGCTAGATCTAAATAACCAACTAAAGTATTCTGATGAAATCAATACTTTATATCTCAGTCTAGATGGCCGTGCAGACTACCGCCAGCCTTGTAGATCTTGGATCGCCATTGGTAACATCATCGTCCTTTCCGATCAGGTACTATTCCGATCTCCCTTCTTCTTCTCTTCAGATGATAGTCGGAATGATTTCCGGCTAAGTTTGTTCATATCTATGTTGAAACTCCGGTAACTACAGTAAGTATGTCATGATTTTTTATCTAGACTCAATCATAATATTATGAGTAGGTTATCATAGATCTCAATGTGATGACCCGGCCCGTCATCATGTGAGTTATCATCCCCGTATTCCCCGTTATATGCTCGTTCATGTTTTAATATGTATGTTTGGCGAGTTTGAGTCAATTCAGATTGAGTATAGTTGGAATCGATACAAATAGTCTCTTCTTAGAAGAAGGAATATTTGGGAAAAATCAATCGAATGTTGACTTGTTAGTTAGAGAGCTCGGAATCGGATTCTGATGATTCGGTCAGCTCCGGGATGTCATTTATGAGCTAGGAGAGCGATCGGAAGTGAATTTGGAGGCCCGGTATAGTTTTAGGCTTGAATTGGCTAAGGTTGAATTTTTGGCGAAATCCGAACGGTAGGTGAGATTTTGATCCAGGAGTCGGAATTGTTGCAGTAGCTCCGTTAGGTGATTTTGGATGTGCCTGCAAAATTTCAGGTCATTCGGAGGTCGTTTGGTTGGGTTTTTGATCGAATGTCGGTTTCAGAAGTTTGAATGAAAACTTAAGCTTGAATTCGTTGAAATTGGACGATTTTGATGTTAACGATAGAGTTTTGATGATTGGAACAAGTTCGAATAAGGTTATGGTGTGTGTTGGTGGTTTCCGTTAGGGTCCCGGGGGCCTCGGGGTGAATCCGGATCATCAATCGGGCACTTTTGAACATGGAAAACCTGTAGAAAATTGCAGGTCAGTGCAGCAGGAATTAAGCCTTCGCGTTCGCGTGAAGGCAGCCGCGTTCGCGAAGGCCAAGGGAGCTAAAGCAACGCGTTCGCGTGAGGAAGGGTCGCGTTCGCGTAGGAGAGAGAGGAGGAGCATCGCGTCCGCGATACATGTGTCGCGTTCGCGTAGCTGGGAAATGTTAGGCCTCGCGTTCGCATGAGGAGAGATGGGAACGCGTAGAAGAAAAACCGGGCGATTGGAAATTTGTGCTTCGCGAACGCGTGACAGGGCGTCGCGTTCGCGATGGGTGAATCAAGCAGAGCATCGCGTTCGCGTGAGGGGTATCGCGAACGCGTAGAACAAATTCCCCAGGCAGTGAAGTTAAAACCAGAACATTTCATATACGGGTTTCATTCTTAGAAACCCCATTGTTGAGCTCTAGAGTGAGAAACTAACGGGAAATAGCTTGGAGATCATCGAGATATTGTTGGAGGTATGTTTCATGGTTTAAATACACGCTTTTATCATGAAATCATGGATTATTTCTATGAAAATGGAGGATTAAATGTGGGTTTAAGCCCTAGGCCTAAAATTGTAGAAAAATACCGATTTGAGCGGGCAAATGGAGTCCGAATTTGGTAAATTTGATATGCCTAGACTCGTATTGAGACGAGGGTTCCGAATATGTAACTTTTATAATTTTTCGAGAAGCGCACCAAAAGTCGGGTTTTGACAACTTTGTGGGTTTTGATACAATTTGGGTTATTTCGAATGAATTGCGTGAAATTAGCATATATTGATGCAATCTCTATGATTTTGAGCAGATTTGGCATCCGAGGAGATTGATTTGCGAGGCAAGCGCAAGGCGGATTGAAGCTTCTATCGGTTCGAGGTGAGTGGTAGTAGTAAACAATGTACTGAGGGTTTGAAACCCCGTACTAGCAGTTCACAATGCTATGTTGAGATGAGACACGCGTCTTGTGACGGGCGTGGTGACATTGTGATTGGGGGTTTGGACTTGGTCCTTCCCGACTTATAGAATACTGTGTATTATGGCCGTTAATGAGATTATAACTGTGTAATTGAGCTAATAGCCATGTTTGGGGCCTTGTGTCGATCTGTAGATCATTAGGGGACCTGTAGAGCTAGGTGACCCTTATATCGTGTTAGAAACTTACACTCAGCCGTAGCTCTAGTTGTATAGCATAATATGAGCCCGTACTAGATGTGTACATTGAGAGAGATTATCTAAGGTGGAATTCCCTGTTCTAGCTGAGTGGGCCTGAAAGGCCAAGTCTATACCGATTGAGATGAGATAGGGTCAAGGACCCACTATGAGATGTTATATTGGGCCCGAAAGGCCAAGTCTATATTGACTGAGACAGGGTCAAGGACCCACTGTGATATATTATATTGGGCCTGAGAGGCCAAGTATATATTGACTGGGATAGGGTCGAGGACCCATTATGAGGTATTATATATATATACCTATATTGGATCGGGCTGCACCCATTATGAGGTATTATATATATATATACCTATATTGGATCGGGTTGCACGCCGCAACAGTATATATATTGGATCGGACTGCACGCCGCAGTAATATACATGTAATATACATGTGGGACGGACCGCACGCCGCAGTATTATTGCGCTTGGGCTGTAGGAGCCCCTTCGGAGTCTGAGTCTGCACACATTCTCAGTGAGAGCGCTGGTGTATATTATGGGATCGGGCTGCACGCCGCAGCAGTATAGTTATAATGTATATATATATATATATATTGGATCGGACTTCACGCCGCATTAATATATGTGTGGATCATAGCGTTTAGACCAAGGGAGCCCCTCCGAAGTCTGTATACACCCCCAGTGAGCGCCGTCGACGTTAAATGGAGCGGGCTGCGTGCCGCAGCGGTATATGTATTGGAGCGGGCTGCGCGCAGCAGCGGTATATGTATTGGAGCGGGCTGCGCGCCGCAGCATTATACTTATTCATATCCTTATACGTACTTAATACTATACATTATAGACAGATGTATATATGTCTCCATATATTGAGATGGCTGTATACCATAGTGGTACGAGCGATGATGTGGTTAGTGTGGGACCTAGATGAGATAGATGTGGACTGGAGATCAGAGTACTCATTATAGTGATGACTAACCCATGGGGGTTGCCTTAGAACTGTTTAATGATAGTACAGGAGTTCGTATTTTCAGTTATTGTTTATTATTCTTACTCACTGAGTTGAAATATACTCACCCCACTCCCCTGCACTTTTTGTGCAGATATAGAGGTTCAGGAGGGATGTTGAGCTATCGCAACTGCTTTATTATCCCCATTCTGTGGAGACTTCGAGGTAGCTGCCGACATCCGCAGTACCTGACCTCTTTCTTTTTGTCATTTTGTTGTCTCCATTCTGGTTAGACTTGATTGTGTAGTAGATCTCATTTGTAGAGGCTCAGACTTGTGACACCACGATTTGCTTGGGACTGTGTTCATGTATTTCATTTCTACACTTCTTGATTTGTTCTCAAAACAGGCTAATCACGCCGATTAATCAGTATTAATTATACTTGGCTGGTTTAATTGGATAAGATGGTCGGGTTTGCCTAGCAATGTGTTGGACGCCATCACGACCGGGGTTTGGGTCGTGACAAGTTGGTATCAGAGCCTAGGTTACTAGGCCTCATGAGTCTTGAGCCGGTTGGTAGAGTCTTGTGAATCGGTACGGGGATGCCTGTACTCATCCTCGGGAGGCTGCAAACCTTTTAGGAAAAACACTTCACATTTCTTGGAATTCTTATCGTGCGTACTTGATTCACCTTGAGATAGAATCTTTGAAATTCCTTTCCCACGTTTGTGTACACTTCGAGCGCTCAGTAATATGCCTTGAGGGCTTGTGATTCCCCGATCGAGGGGCGAGATATAATCTCTGTGAATTCATGTTGGGCCAGTCGGGAGGACTTGAGGCCAGATCTTTGTCTATGACTTGAGCACCAAGGTACTAATTTCGCGAGCCGGTATTATGAATTTCATATGATCAGTATTGATCTTTATTGTGCAAATGGCAGTTTGATAATGGGAGAGCTGTAAGGTATTCAGTTCTTGTTGTGATTTGTTATGTAGCCCTAGTTATGGGCATGAGAAATATGTTCATTGCCTCTTAGCGGAAATGTAAAGTGCACTATGTGGTAGTACGAGTTTAGACTCAGGAAGACTAAAGTGATTATGTTATGTATATCCTGGTGGAAGGTGTTGTACTGAAATATTAGATTGAGGAAAAATAGGTGGGTTGATTCTGATGTGTAATTGAAGGGTATTTGATATATGTTATGATTCGAGCAGGTGAAGTACATGTTCAGGTATAATTGTGATAAGATGATTCGTATAGTATTGAGATTTAATGTTGTTGAAATACATTGTGATGTCTGGTTGAGTTGTGGATGTATTGCTAGAATGGTTTGGTGATTCTCTGGCAGGTGGATAGGCCAAATTACAAAGGAAACTCTGTCGAAATTTTTGGAAAATTTGGGACTTAGAAAGATTTCTGTCACCTAAAAAGAGTGGGCTTATTGGTCGTGTGTGTATAAATGCAAGAATTGCAAAAGGGTTAAGGTCTCTGATGATTCGAGTCTCTGTCAAGGCTTGTAAATGACTTGAGTTTAATCTCACTATAACATTGTGGCATCATTTGAGTAAAGAATGCTATGAGCGGTTAAACGTGCTTTGATATATGGCTTCGAGCTAAGTTGGGGAGGTTGCTATTGATTAACTGATTGCACTATTGTGTGCTATGTTGGTTCTGTCTCTAAGTATGTTGGGAAATTCTGATAAAGGTTATGATGCTTCGTAGATATGAAGAAATACTAGGATGCTTTGGATTACTGTTAGTAAAGGATGTTCGGTGTATAGAAAAGAAAGATAGCTAATTGTACCTGTAAGTAACCATGTTTTGCGATGTCAGAGTTCTAACAAAACACGAGTGGTTCTACTTAATAGGACAATTGAATTACAGCTGAATAAGGGTGAATGATACCCGAGAATTGTTTTACGATGTTCAAGATTTTGCTAGCAACAGTTAGGTGCCTTAAGATTGTGTACGTGGCTAAAGACCGTGGCTTCATTAGAAGAAATCAAGACTTTTGTTATGTTATGGGGATGATGAGATTCCTTGTATCCGTATTAAAAGGTAATGATAACAAATTCAAATCGCAGGGAGTTCTTCAAAACAAAGTATTGTAGAATGTGGTATTTCTGGGAAACAATTGAGAGAGTATTTAGTGGCCTATGGGTCTTAGACCGTATGATCTTATGTACGAGTCTTGTGTGGTGACATGGGTTGAGGCATTGTGGTGCTATAGTAAAGACTAGTATTAAATTAAAGATGAATCAGAAAGGAAATTGGGTAAATGGATCAACTTGTTAATAAACCGAAACGGTATGATAAGGAATACGATTAATTCCCGGTATATGTTTGAAGTAATGAGTCTCGCCGATATTGTGCAATAAAGCTTTTGAGTATTGGCAGTTGTGTAACTCGGTATGGGTATAAGGACTCAGTCTTGGAAATTTAACTTATGCAATGTAATTAGGAGAAAGGGTTTGTGATGTGTTTTACCGTGGTTTGAAAATGGGTGTATTTCCTGTTGGTATGTAAAGCTTGGAATGTGTAATGAGTTTTCCCTATACGGGATCATGGAAGTCCTTGACTAGTTGAGTGCGCTGATGTTTGCGGCGTAGGGAAAGGGATATGAATTTTCCCCGTTGTCTTAGTGTGGTATGGTATATGCGATGTGTTATGGAAAGTTGATAACGGCATGTTCAAGGTTTTGAGATCAATTCATATTATATGGGGAGTCATTAAAATCCTCAAGCAGCATGGGCAGCTGCAGATAATCTAAGAATCAATCTTCCTGGTGATTTAGGAGAATGGTACTGCTATACTAGTATTTCGGCAGAGTCTATGGTCAAAAGGGCCAGGTAAAATAAACTGATAATATCTAGTGGTATGGTGGTATACTCCTGTTGGATCGACTGTAATAATTGAGTCGTTGATGACATAGTGAAATTTATGAATGGCTTTCGTGGTATGAATGGACACTTGAGGTGCGTTATGTAATCGTACGATGAAGTACGGAATCAGGCATAGTGATTCCTGTGTTATGTATGTGTTGGAGACTAGAAGTTCTCGTAACCCGCCTACGCAGCGGTGGTACATCGTGTGTGTCGGCACAATGTAGCGGTTATCGGAAATTGGAAGCTCTAGTGGCTATCTCGTTACTTGATATGATGAAGTTGAATAATGATATACGATTGCTGACTGGTTGTCATAGGCCAGGTTGTCCAGACTAATGTGATATGGACTATGTCAGAAACATGTCGCAAACTGCATGGCAGAGCGCATCAGATCATGCTCCAGTAGGTGGATGTACCCTAGGGCCAGCGGACGGCTGGTAGGTATTGCTTTGTCAGTTGGGCCTTCGTGGCGGATGTCAGTGTAGAGATATCTACCATTGATTCAGTTCCGGTATTGGGGAACTTTGTCGGATGAGTTTCATGTGACCGAGCTCGAGGCTATATATACATGTTTGTTGCAATGAGCAACTTGAGTCGATGTGCATTCCCTTTTGCTAGATTTATGCTTGGATCGGGTGGCACGCCGCCACATGTATAGTATCTGGATCGGGTGGCACGCCGCCACATGTATGGTATCTGGATCGGGTGTCATGCCGCAACAGGTATGCTATTAGAACGGGTTGCGCGCCGCAACTGTGTTATGTGGGAAATATAGCTTCCTATATGTACCTAGTATACAATACTTCCTCTCTTTTGAGGAATAGTCCGTATTGGGTATCGCTCGGGGAATAGCACATCGGTTGTGTCCATTCAGGATTCGATAGCATATACTAAATGTATCACCGCATGTGTGATTGATTGATTGAGTTCAGACCTAAGTATGTGCGTGGCTGACCGTTTTGAGCTTGGTAACTTGAGGTGCTTCATGAGTAATAGTGTGGGGTTAGAATCACGAATCGTGGTAACGCCACGTGATGTTATGACCTTTCGAGGAGGATTCAGGTACTCTAATTCTATGATGTGAGACGAGATCTCACTTATGTGTTGTGATGGTATTGAAGAATTTGAATTATGGCTCGTTGTGCGAGTCAGTTGTAATGATTCGAGTGTGTTTAGATCATTCTTATTGGAGCCTGTGTTGTGCTCGTTGTGGCATAGGCCGATGTTGAGGTATCATGTCACCGGTGTGGTGTGTTATAACCGAAATGATCATTCGAGTCATTAATGAGAGCGAGCATATGTTATTTCAACTCGTTAGAAAGGTAATATCGAGGTTTGGCTCCGAAACTTATTGTGGTATCAGTTTTAAAAGGGAAATGGATTCACGAATGGTTGACCCGAGAGATGGGTTCGGTGTATCGCGTGCTTCAGTTGCCGTGGGCAGGATATGAAGGTGTTGGAATAAGACTCTATCTAATGAGAAAGGTTCTTTCTGCTAGTATTTGGTTATTGTGACCAATTGTTGTGATTGGAGACTATCGTCTCGAGTGATTGGATTGTTTGATACATCATGTGATCTCACCCGGAGTGGCGAGTTTGGCTATTACAGTTGGATCGTGTGTATCCTGAGTATAGGCATGGGATTAGCATTTGGCATATGATTTCAGAAAATGCAATGTGGTTTATGGTTCAGTTGGAGCGAGAAATTTCAGCTATATGGTGTTGTCGGACTTATGTGAGATAGGGTGACATATGATCACCACGAGTATATGCTTGGTAAGGTCATTCGGCTATTGTGTTGAATCTAGTACAACTCTGGGTCCGCTTGAGGACGAGCGTTTGCTTAAGTTGGGGAGAATGTGATGACCCGGCCCGTCATCATGTGAGTTATCATCCCCATATTCCCCGTTATATGCTCGTTCATGTTTTAATATGTATGTTTGGCGAGTTTGAGTCAATTCGGATTGAGTTTAGTTGGAATCGAGACAAATAGTCTCTTAGAAGAAGGAATATTTGGGAAAAATCAACCGGATGTTGACTTGTGAGTTAGAGAGCTCGGAATCGGATTCTGATGATTCGGTCAGCTCGGGGATGTCATTTATGAGCTAGGAGAGCGATCGGAAGTGAATTTGGAGGCCCGGTATAGTTTTAGGCTTGAATTGGCTAAGGTTGAATTTTTGGCGAAATCCGAACGGTAGGTGAGATTTTGATCCAGGAGTCGGAATTGTTGCAGTAGCTCCGTTAGGTGATTTTGGATGTGCCTGCAAAATTTCAGGTCATTCGGAGGTCGTTTGGTCGGGTTTTTGATCGAATGTCGGTTTCGGAAGTTTGAATGAAAACTTAAGCTTGAATTTGTTGAAATTGGACGATTTTGATGTTAACGATAGAGTTTTGATGATTGGAACAAGTTCGAATAAGGTTATGGAGTGTGTTGGTGGTTTCCGTTAGGGTCCCGGGGGCCTCGGGGTGAATCCGAACCATCAATCGGGCACTTTTGAACATGGAAAACATGCAGAAAATTGTAGGTCAGTGCAGCAGGAATTAAGCCTTCGCGTTCGTGTGAAGGCAGTCGCGTTCGCAAAGGCCAAGGGAGCTAAAGCAACGCGTTCGCGTGAGGAAGGGTTGCGTTCGCGTAGGAGAGAGTGGAGGAGCATCGCGTCCGCGATACAGGTGTCGCGTTCGCGTAGCTGGGAAATGTTAGGCCTCGCGTTCGCGTGAGGAGAGACGCGAACGCGTAGAAGAAAACCCGGGCGATTGGAAATTTGTGCTTTGCGAACGCGTGACAGGGCGTCGCATTCGCGATGGGTGAATCAAGCAGAGCATCGCATTCGTGTGAGGGGTAGCACGAACGCGCAGAACAAATTCCCCAGGCAGTGAAGTTAAAACCAGAACATTTCATATACGGGTTTCATTCTTAGAAACCCCATTGTTGAGCTCTAGAGTGAGAAAGTGACGGGAAATAACTGGGAGATCATCGGGATATTGTTGGAGGTAAGTTTCATGGTTTAAATACACGCTTTTATCATGAAATCATGGATTATTTCTATGAAAATGGAGGATTAAATGTGGGTTTAAGCCCTGGGCCTAAAATTGTAGAAAAATACCGATTTGAGCGGGCAAATGGAGTCCGAATTTGGTAAATTTGATATGCCTAGACTCGTATTGAGACGAGGGTTCCGAATATGTAACTTTTATAATTTTTCGAGAAGCGCACCAAAAGTCGGGTTTTGACAACTTTGTGGGCTTTGATACAATTTGGGTTATTTCGAATGAATTGCGTGAAATTAGCATATATTGATGCAATCTCTATGATTTTGAGCAGATTTGGCATCCGAGGAGATTTATTTGCGAGGCAAGCGCAAGGCGGATTGAAGCTTCTATCGGTTCGAGGTGAGCGGTAGTAGTAAACAATGTACTGAGGGTTTGAAACCCCGTACTAGCAGTTCACAATGCTATGTTGAGATGAGACACGCGTCTTGTGACGGGCGTGGTGACATTGTGATTGGGGGTTTGGACTTGGTCCTTCCCGGCTTATAGAATACTGTGTATTATGACCGTTAATGAGATTATGACTGTGTAATTGGGCTAATAGCCATGTTTGGGGCATTGTACCGATCTGTAGAGCATTAAGGAACCTGTAGAGCTAGGTGACCCTCATATCGTGTTGGAAACATACACTCAGCCGTAGCTCTAGCTGTATAGCATAATATGAGCCCGTACTAGATGTGTACACTGAGAGAGATCATCTAAGGTGAAATTCCCTGTTCTAGCTGAGTGGGCCTGAAAGGCCAAATCTATACCGATTGACATGAGATAGGGTCAAGGACCCACTATGAGATGTTATATTGGGCCTTAAATGCCAAGTCTATATTGACTGAGACAGGGTCAAGCATCCACTATGATATATTATATTGGGCCTGAGAGGCCAAGTATATACTGACTGGGATAGGGTCGAGGACCCGGTATGAGGTATTATATATATATACCTATATTGGATCGGGCTGCACGCCGCAACAGTATATATATTGGATCGGACTGCACGCCGCAGTAATATACATGTAATATACATGTGGAACGGACTGCACGCCGCAATATTATTGCGCTTGGGCTGTACGAGCCCCTTCGGAGTCTGAGTCTGCACACATTCTCAGTGAGCGCTGGTGTATATTATGGGATCGGGCTGCGCGCCGCAGTAGTATAAATATATATATATACATATATATATTGTATATATATATATATATATATATATATATATATTGGATCGGACCGCACGCCGCAGTAATATATGTGTGGATCATAGCGCTTGGGCCAAGGGAGCCCCTCCGAAGTCTGTATACACCCCCAGTGAGCGTCGTCGACGTTAAATGGAGAGGGTTGCGCACCGCAGCGATATATGTATTGGAGTGGGCTGCGCGCCGCAGCGGTATATGTATTGGAGCGGGCTGCGCACCGCAGCATTATTCTTATTCATATCCTTATACGTACTTAATACTATACATTATAGACAGATGTATATATGTCTCCATATATTGAGATGGCTGTATACCATAGTGGTATATTGAGTCTGCACACATTTTTGAAATATCGTAGACGTTCCGAACACTATAAGGAAAAACGGGAAGCTAAAAAGGCGCACCGTAAGTCTACAAGATTCGCAAAGAATTTCTCTAAACGAGAACTTCGCACAAGTAAGTGCTACAAATGTGGTCAATATGGTCACATTGCTCCGAATTGTAAAGCTGATAAGCTTAAAGGTTTAGGACTAGATGACGATGTCCAAGAGAAGATTTCGACCATGATCTATGAAGCTTATGCTGAAAAGACAGATCAGTCTGATATTTACCCCTCTTCAACTAGTGATCAGGAAGATAGTCCTGATTATGATACTGATTTAGACGATCAAAATAATTGTTTTAATTGTGCAGGTGATACATGTACTTGTGAAAACGATGAGTTTTATAAGCTTCAATCTCAATTTGATAATCTTGATTTCAACATGATTAATTCGGAAAATGTTATAGAACTTTTGAAAGAGGTTAAAGACGATGATATTCGTAACAAAATTTTAAAAATGACTTCAAAAGCTTCTTCTTCTTCTCCTTCAAAGTCTTTTCAAAAGAATAAGCCGAAAAACTTTATTCCTGAAATTTATTCTATGAAAGAAGTTTTTGACAGATTACAAAAGAAGCATGAAATTGTCGAAATTCGCGATTCTTCACTCGATGATTTAAAATTCGAAGTTGAAAAATTGAAGCAAGAGATTAAATCTCTGAAACAAAATCAGGCAGTCCACCATCACAGGATTTCTCAGTTAGAAAATGACAGCTAATAAAGGAAAAGAAAAAATTCTTTTTGAAGAAAATAATTCTTCTGACACAGATCTTTTAAATAAAAAACTAGATTTTTCTAAAAGAGATATTTTTTTAGGTATGATGCAAGTTGTAACTGCGCATAAATGGCATGTTCAGTGTACAATTTTAGTTAATAGAAAATTTACTATAACTGGTACTTAATTGATAGTGGTGCTGATGTTAGTTGTATTCAAGAAGGATTAATTCCTTCTAGATTATTTGAAAAAACTACTCATGTAGTTAAATCTGCTTCTAATCACTCTTTGTCTATTCGTTATAAATTAAGTAAGGCCCATATTTGCCAGAACAAAGTTTGTATTCCTCAATTCTTTTTTCTGGTAAAAGATTGCATGAGTCCTCAAATTATTTTAGGAACACCTTTCATAAATGCAATCTACCCCTTTACTCACATTGATGAAAAAGGTTTTACAGCCACTTTTAATGGTAACCCGATTTCATTTCAGTTTGTAACTAATCCCATTACTAGAGATATAAACTCTATTATTTTAAATAAAGAAAGATTTGTAAATTCTTTACAACTCGAAATTTATAGTCTTAATATTACAAATTCTCTTCAATCGGCAAAAATTTAGGAAAAAGTTAAATTGATCTCTGAAAAAATGGCTGTTGATATTTGTGCTGATCATCCAAGTGCTTTTTGGAATAGAAAGAAACATATAGTCACTCTTCCTTATTAAGACGATTTTTCAAAAGAAAAGATTCCTACTAAATCACGACCCTGTCAAATGGATGCAGAGTTAGTTGAATTTTGTAAAAAAGAGATTGATAATCTTTTACAAAAGAATTTGATTAAACCTTCTAAATCACCTTGGTCTTGCACTGCTTTTTATGTAAATAATGCAGTTGAGAAAGAACGCGGTCATCCCCGTTTAGTGATTAATTACAAACCATTAAACAAAGTTTTGAAATGGATTAGATATCCAATCCCCAACAAGAGAGATTTGCTTTCAAGACTTTATGATTCAAACATATTTTCAAATTTTGATTTAAAATCTGGTTATTGGCAAATTCAGATTTTCAAAGAACATTCTTATAAAACTACATTTAATGTTCTGTTTGGTCAATACGAATGGAATGTAATGCCTTTCGGTTTGAAAAATGCACCTTCTAAATTTCAGAAAATTATGAATGATATATTCAACCCCTATTTAGATTTTATTATAGTCTATATCGACGATATTTTGGTATTCTCAAAAACTCTTGAACATCATATTCAACATTTGGATATTTTTAAGAAAATAGTTATTCATAATGGTTTAGTAATCTTAAAACCAAAAATGAACCTTTTTCAAACTGAAGTAAGATTTTTTGGTCATAATATTTGTCAGGGAAAAATTACTCCTATTCAAAGATCCATTGACTTTGCTTCTAAGTTTCCTGATGTTATTACCGACATGACTATGCTACAAAGATTTTTAGGAAGTTTGTATTATATTTCTGTATCGACCCGGCCGGTCGTTTTAAAAATTACGCCCCAATCCCTAATTTAACTGTTCCCCTAAGTTCATTTCTGCTATTGTGGTTTGCCGGGAGAGTCGGTTCTGAAATTTGGAGCATTCTGGGACACGTAGTCCCTAAATGAGAGCTTTAAATTTAGAAAATGGTCCGTAGTCGGAACAGTGTTAAGACGACCTCGAAACGGAAATCCGATGTTTTCCATTAGCTCCGTTAGGTGATTTCGAGGTTGGGAGCGCGTTCGGAAAGTATTTTGGAGGTCCGTAGCTCAATTAGGCTTGAAATGCCGAAGTTTGAAATTTTGGCGAATCCGAACGATAGGTGAGATTTTGATCCGGGGGTCGGAATGGAATTCCGACAATTTCTATAGCTTCGTTATGTCATTTTGGATATGTCCGCAAATTTTTAGGTCATTCGGATGTCGTTTGGTCGGGTTTTAGATCGAATGTGTAATTCGGGAAGTTTTAAGAAATTTAGGCTTGAATTCGATGTGAATTATGGGTTTTGATGTTGTCAGACGTGTATTGAGGATTGGAGCAAGTTCGAATAAGGTATTAGGATGTGTTGGTGTGTTTGGGTGAGGTCTCGGGGGCCTCGGGGTGATTTCGGATGGTTAAACGGGAGAAAACATGGAAATTGCAGGTTTAGGAATTCTGCCTCTGTTGTTTTCGCCCCTGCGGAAATGGAACCGCAGAGGCGAGTCCGCAGAAGCGGAAATTGGAACACGGAAGCGGACTAGAGCGCATGGGCGGTCCCTTGTCCGCAAAGGCGACATCACGGGTGCGAGAATGGGACCGCAGAAGCGGTCAGGAGATGGATTGGGGAGTTCCGCATAAACGGTTGAGTCTTCGCTTAGGCGAGTCCGCAGAAGCGGACTCGTATTCGTAGGTGTGGAAATATCCGCAAGAGAGGACTGCTGTCCGCAGAAGCGGCCCTTGGCTCGCAGAAGCGGATTGGGCCAGCAAGGCCTGGGATTTCGCAGAAGCGACAAAATGTCACGGAAGCGGATCCGCAGAAGCGCAAAATAATCCGCAGAAGCGGAAATCGACCTGGGTTTAATGAGCAGTAAGGGTTAAAATTTCAGAAACATTTCCAAACTTTGAGAGCTCGGCTTAAGGTGCGAATTAGGGGATTTTGAAGGAGAACTCGAGGGGTTTCTTCAGGTAATCAACTATGGACTCCACTTATGATTGTTGTTGATAATATTATGGAAGTTTTTCATGAAAATGGAGGAATTTGGGGCAATTAATGGGGGTTTTCACCCTAGGCCTAAACTTTAGAAAATCAAGGGTTTGAATGGGCAAATGGAGTCCGAACTTAGTAAACTTTATATGTATAGACTCGTATTGAGACAAGGGTTCCGAATATGTAACTTTCGTGATTTTTCGAGAAGCGTACCGAAAGTCATGTTTTGGCAACTTGTGGGTTTTGGTGTGTTTTGAGTTGTTTTGATTGGGTAATGCCCAATTGGCCTATTTTGATATGATTCTATTGATTTTTATCAGATACTACACCTGTGGAGGCCGACATTCGCGGCAAGAGAGTTGTCTCTTAGCGGTTTTGTACGGGAGTCGAGGTAAGTGGCTTGTCTAACCTCGTGTGGGGAACCTTTACCCCTAGGATATTATGTGATAGTTTATATGCCTTGTACGCAAGGTGACGGGCGTGTACATGCGCTGGTTGTTGTAGCTCACTTTACTTGAATTGTCCAATTCGTGATATTCATGTTCTTAGTTTATTAAATTGTGATATTTACCTGGTAATCGTTAGGGAAGCATGATTAGATAGGATTTATCTGTCTAATTGCCTAATTGTCTTACTTGAACTTCTCGATAATTGTTGGCACTAGTCCTCGGTAAAGTTGTAGTTGAGCATATTATGTTTTCTTTATGCGTTTTCTTTATTTGTTGTGTTGGTGGACTGTGGGTTCAATTCCCGGAGATCCCAGGGCTGTGGGTTCGATTCCCAAAGACCCGGAATTGCTATTGTTTGTGGACTGCGGGTTCAATTCCCGGAGATCCAAGGGCTGCGGGTTCGATTCCCGGAGACCGGAGTTTATTGATATATTATTGAGATACGGATTGCGGGTTCGATTCACGGAGATCCTGAGATATTGAGACACATCCTGAGATACTGAGATACGGACTACGGGTTCGATTCCCGGAGATCCTGAGATCATTGAGATACATCCTGAGGTATTGAGTATGGGCTGCGGGTTCGATTCTCGGAGACCCAGAGATACCGTTATTGGGACTGCGGGTTAAATTCCCGTAGCTCTTGGACTGTTGATTATAGAGTGGGACTGTGGGTTCAATTCCCACAGGTCCTGGACTTGCTGATTGAGTTTCTGTTGAGTTGATTACTTGTTGTTAGCTTAATCGTAGACGGTTGCAGTGATCACTTTATTGTTGTTATTTCGGAATTATTATCATTTAAACTGCTTATTGTTGCTATTATCATTATGTATTTGTTCTCTCAGTAGGGCCCTGACCTTCCTCGTCACTACTCCATCGAGGTTAGGCTTGGCACTTACTGAGTACCGCCGTGGTGTACTCATGCTACTCTTCTGCACACTTTTGTTGTGCAGATCCAGGTACATCAGGACAGGCTCATACCAGGTGATTCAGCAGCGCATTCGGAGACCTCGAGGTGTGATCTGCTATGTCCGCGGATCCGGAGGCCCTCCTTCTATTCTGATAGTGATAGTAGACATTTTCCTTATTTCGTTGTTGTTAGATACTCTTGAGGAATAGAGCCACAGTTGTACTTCCATTTTAGTTTGTGTTACCCGTGGGATTCCGGGTCTTGGTGGTATTTTTATACAGTGTGTTTGACGAGTGTATGTGCCAAGCGGCACAGATTACATTTCCTGTTTACATCATTTTTCCGCTACTTCTTGTTAATGATCACAAACTTGTACATTCCGCAACGTGTTAGGCTTACCTAGTCGCGGGGACTAGGTGCCGTCATGACAGGTTCACGATTGGTGAACTAGGGTCGTGACAAGTTGGTATCAGAGCTCTAGGTTCATAGGAGTCACGGGACATAGACCGGTTACTTAGAGTCTCGCTGATCGATACGGAGACGTCTGTATTTATCTACGATGGGCTATGTAACTATTTAGGAAACTCTTCATTTCTTTGGATTCCTTGTCGTGCGACATTTTGGCATCAAATCTAAACTATTGCTTTATATTCTCTCACAGATGGTGAGGACACGAGCTACTCACGCCGAGGTAGAGGACGAGGACGCGCCCGAGGTGCAGCCACAGCACCCGCGCGCGCTGCCGCTGAGGTGCCACAGGTAGACGAGGTTGGAGCGCAGGCACCTGGTACACCGACTACAGCTGCTACTACTCCAGCACTACAGGAGACCCTGGCTCAGGTTCATGAGTATGTATACCACCTTGGCTCAGGCAGGGTTGCTTCCTCTCACTGCAACTATATCTCATGTCGGGGGAGGGGCCCAGACTCCCGCAGCTGCTACACCTGAGCAGCGAGTGCCAGTGGGAAAGGTTCCAAAGATTATTGTTATGCCTCCTGCCGCCCCAGCACAACCCGGAGGTGGGCAGTTGCCTCCGAGGACGAGCAGCGTAGATTGGAGAGGTTCAAGAAATATAATCCTCCAGTGTTCAACGGTCTGGCTACAGATGATGCATTGGGTTTTCTGGAAGAGTGTCACTGTATTCTTCGTACCATGGGGATAGTGGAGACCAGCGGGGTTTCCTTCACTGCTTTTCAGCTTTGTGGGGCCGCTTATGATTGGTGGTGCACGTACGAGTTGGATAGTCCAGATGAGTCTGCTTCATTGACCTGGACGCAGGTTTCAGATCTGTTTTTGAGGGAGTTTGTTCCATAGAGTCTTAGGGATTCTTGGCGCTTGGAGTTTGAGTGGTTGCGACAGGGCTCCATGTCAATATCGGAGTATGCTATCAGTTTCACCCGTCTAGCCAGGCATGCACCGGCTTTGGTAGCCACGGTTCGGGAGAGAGTGCGGAGATTTATTGAGGGCCTTATTCCGCCAATCCGGTCCAGCATGGCCAGAGAGTTGGAGATGGATATACCTTATCAATAGGCAGTGAGCATCGCCAGGAGGATCGAGAGTATGCTCCCAAGAGAGCGGGGAGAGAGGGAGGCCAAGAGGTCTCGTGAGTCGGGCCATTTCTCTGGTGCCCGCACTTCAGCAGTCGGTCGTTTTGGCAGGGGTTATTCCGGTCGTCCATTTCATTCAGCATTGCCAGCAGCCGGTAGTACTCCAGCTCTTCCAACACCTCAGGAGCCTTATTATGCTCCCCCAGTTTCTAGTGCACCTCCTGCGCGGGTACTTCCAGGGGTCAGACTAGTGGGGGTGAGGCCGGTCAGTCTCAGCCACCGCATCCTCCCAGAGCTTGTTTTGAGTGCGGGGATACTCTCCATCTGGTTAGGGAGTGCCCCAGGCGCAGGAGAGGAACCCCTCATCAGTCATCACAGCATCAGCGTGGTTCTCAGGGCCAGCAGGCCAACGTCCCAGCCCCAGCTGCCACTCCACCTGCCCAGCCAGCCAGGGGTGGGGATCAGGGTACCAGAGGCCGTCCTCGAGAGGGGGGATAGGCCAGATTCTATGCTATTCCTGATCGCGCTGCGGCTGTTGCATCTGACTCTGTTATCACAGCTATTATTATGGTTAGTCACATGGAGGCATCGGTTCTATTCGACCCCGGTTCCACTTTTTCATATGTGTCTTCTTACTTTGCTTCTCATATGGGTGTGCCTCGGGATTCTTTGAGTGCCCCCATTTATGTTTCCACTCCGGTGGGTGATTCTTTGGCTGTGTGGACCGTGTATATCGGTCGTGTTTGGTTACCATTTGTGATTTTGAGACCAGAACAGATCTATTGTTGCTCGGGATGGTCGATTTTGATATTATTCTGGGCATGGACAGGTTGTCGCCCCATTATGCTATTTTTGATTGTCACGCCAAGACCGTGACGCTGGCTATGCTAGGCATTCCATGTATTGAGTGGAGTGGTACTCTAGATCACACCCCTAGCCGTGTTATTTCTTTTCTCAGAGCTCAGCGCATGGTTGAGAAGGGGTGTGCTGCTTATCTAGCCTATGTGCGGGACGTCAGTATTGACATTCCCTCTATTGATTCTGTTCCTATGGTACGTGAATTTGCTGATGTATTTTCAACTGATCTCCCGGGCATGCCGCCCGACAGAGATATTGATTTTGCTATTGAGTTATTGTCGGGCACTCAGCCCATTTCTATTCCACCGTACCGTATGGCTCCTCATGAGTTGAAGGAGTTGAAGGATCAGTTACAGGAGTTATTGGGTAAGGGTTTCATTCGACCCAGTGTTTTCGCCTTGGGGTGCTCGTGTGTTGCTTGTGAAGAAAAAGGACGGTTCTATGCGTATGTGTATTGACTATCGTCAGCTGAACAAGGTTACAGTGAAGAACCGGTATCCTTTGCCTCGCATTGATGATTTGTTTGACCAGCTACAGGGTGCACATGTGTTTTCTAAGATTGATTTGCGCTGTGGGTATCATCAGCTGAAGATTCGGGAGCCAGATATCCTGAAGACTGCCTTCAGGACTCGGTATGGTCCACTATGAGTTCCTCGTGATGTCTTTTGGGTTGACTAATGCCCCAGCAGCATTTATGCATTTGATGCACAGTGTGTTCAAGCCTTATCTTGACTCGTTCGTGATTGTCTTCATTGATGATATTCTAGTATATTCTCGGAGTCGGGAAGAGCACGAGCAGCATTTGAGGATAGTGCTTCAGATTCTGAGGGAGAAGCAGCTTTATGCCAAGTTCTCTAAATGTGAATTCTAGTTGAGTTCAATGGCATTTTTGGGCCACGTCGAGTGATGGTATTCGAGTAGATCCGAGGAAAGTGGAGGCCGTGCAGAGTTGGCCCAGACCCTCCTCCGCTACTGAGATTCGCAGTTTCCTTGGTTTGGCGGGCTATTATCGTCGTTTCGTAGAGGGGTTCTCTTCGATTGCAGCACCTATGACTAGATTGACCCAAAAGGGTGCCCCTTTTCAGTGGACAGACGAGTGTGAGGCGAGCTTTCAGAAGCTCAAGAGAGCTTTGACTTCGGCCCCTATATTGATGTTGCCTACAGGTTCGGGGTCCTATACTGTATATTGTGATGCCTCACGAGTTGGACTCGGTGCGGTATTAATGCAGGACGGTAGGGTGATTGCCTACGAGTCGAGACAGCTGAAGGTACATGAGAAGAACTATCCTGTTCATGATTTGGAGCTAGCTGCCATTGTTCACGCCTTAAAGATTTGGTGTCATTACTTGTATGGGGTTCCTTGTGAGATCTACACTGATCACCGTAGCTTGCAGCATTTGGTTAAGCAGAAGGACCTGAATATGCATCAGAGGAGATGGTTGGAGTTACTAAAGGACTATGATATTACTATTCTCTATCATCCGGGCAAGGCTAATGTAGTTGTTGATGCCTTGAGTCGTCGGGCAGAGAGTTTAGGGAGTTTAGCATATCTACCAGCCTCGGAGAGGCCTATGGCAATGGATGTTCAGGCTTTGGCCAGGCAGTTTGTTAGACTGGATCTTTCGGAGCCCAGCCGGGTTCTAGCTTGTGTGGTTTCTCGGTCTTCTCTATTTGACCGCATCAGGGAGCGTCAGTTCGACGACCCTCATTTGCTTGTTCTTCAGGATAGAGTTCGGCGTGGTGATGCTCGAGATGTTACCATTGGGGATAATGGAGTTATGAGGATGTAGGGGCGTATCTGTGTGCTCAATGTAGATGATCTTCGAGAGCTGATTCTAGCAGAGGCCCATAGCTCGCGGTATTCCATCCATCCGGGTGCTGCGAAGATGTATCAGGACTTGAAACAGCATTACTGGTGGAGGCGGATGAAGAGGGATATAGTTGATTATGTTTCTAGATGCCTCAGCTGCCAGCAGGTGAAGTATGAGCATCAGCGTCCGGGTGGATTGATGCAGCAGATTGAGATTCCAGAGTGGAAATGGGAGCGCATCACCGTGGACTTTGTATCTGGACTTCCACGGACTGTTAGGAGGTTTGATTCCATTTGGTTTACTGTGGATCGGCTGACCAAGTCTGCCCATTTCATACCGGTGAGCACTGCTTATTCATTGGAGCGACTGGCGGAGATCTACATCAGAGAGATAGTTCGGCTACACGGTATTCCAGTTTCCATCATTTCAGATAGAGGCACTCAGTTCACTTCACGGTTCTGGAGAGCCGTACAGCAGGAGTTAGGTACTCGGGTGGAGCTGAGCACAGCGTTTCATCCCCAGACTGATGGTCAGTCCGAGTGCACTATTCAGATTTTGGAGGATATGCTCCGTGCGTGCGTGATTGAGTTTGCAGGTTCATGGGATCACTTCTTGCCACTAGCGGAGTTTGCTTATATCAACAACTACCAGTCCAGTATTCAGATAACCGTATGAGGCCCTATATGGTAGGAGGTGCAGGTCTCCCGTGGGTTGGTTCGAGCCGGGCGAGGCCAGGCTGCTAGGTACTGATGTGGTTCAGGATGCTATGGACAAGGTCAAGGTGATTCAGGATAGACTTCGCGCAGCCCCGGTCTAGACAAAAGAGTTATACGGATAAGAAGGTTCGCAATGTGTCTTTTATGGTTGGTGAGCGAGTTCTGCTTCGAGTCTCGCCCATGAAGGGCGTTATGAGGTTTGGGAAGAAAGGAAAGCTGAGTCATAGATTTATTGGCCCTTTTGAGATTTTGAGGCGTGTTGGGGAGGTTGCTTATGAGTTGGCCTTACCTCCCAACCTAGCCGGAGTTCACCCCGTATTTCATGTCTCCATGCTCCGAAGATACCATGGTGACCCGTCGCATGTGTTGGATTTCACCTATGTTCAGCTAGACAAGGATCTGTCTTATGTTGAGGAGCCAGTAGCCATTTTAGATAGGCAGGTCAGAAAGCTAAGGTCAAAGAATATCGCTTCGGTAAAGGTTCAGTGGCGTGGCCAGCCGGTCGAGGAGGCGACTTGGGAGACCGAGCAGGATATGCGCAGCCAGTACCCTCATCTTTTCACTACTCCAGGTATGTTTTCTATGCTCGTTCGAGGACGAACGAATCTTTTAAGTGTGGGAAGATGTAACGACCCGACCGGTCATTTTAGAAAATTACGCCCCAATCCCTAATTTAACTTTTCCCCTAAGTTCATTTCTGCTATTGTGGTTTGCCGGGAGAGTCGGTTCTGAAATTTGGAGCATTTTGGGACACGTAGTCCCTAAATGAGAGCTTTAAAGTTAGAAAATGGTCCGTAGACGGAACAGTGTTAAGACGACCTCGGAACGGAAATCTGATGTTTTCCATTAGCTCCGTTAGGTGATTTCGGGGTTGGGAGCGCATTCGGAAAGTATTTTGGAGGTCCGTAGCTCAATTAGGCTTGAAATGCCGAAGTTTGAAATTTTGGCGAATCCAAACGATAGGTGAGATTTTGATCCGGGGGTCGGAATGGAATTCCGACAATTTCTATAGCTTCGTTATGTCATTTTGGATATGTCCGCAAATTTTCAGGTCATTCGGATGCCGTTTGGTCGGGTTTTAGATCGAATGTGTAATTCGGGAAGTTTTAAGAAATTTAGGCTTGAATTCGATGTGAATTATGGGTTTTGATGTTGTCAGACGTGTATTGAGGATTGGAGCAAGTTCGAATAAGGTATTAGGATGTGCTGGTGTGTTTGGGTGAGGTCCCGGGGGCCTCGGGGTGATTTCGGATGGTTAAACGGGAGAAAAACATGGAAATTGCAGGTTTAGGAATTCTGCCTCTGTTGTTTTCGACCCTGCGGAAATGGAACCGCAGAGGCGAGTCCGCTGAAGCGGAAATTGGAACGAGGAAGCGGACCAGAGTGCATGGGCGGTCCCTTGTCCGCAAAGGCGGCATCGCGGGTGCGAGAATGGGACCGCAGAAGCGGTCAGTAGATGGATTGAGGAGTTCCGCAGAAACGGTTGAGTCTTCACTTAGGCGAGTCCGCAGAGAATCGGACTCGTATTCGTAGGTGCGGAAATATCCGCAGGAGCGGACTGCTGTCCGCAGAAGCGGCCTCGCGGAAGCGGCCCTTGGCTCGCAGAAGCGGATTGGGCCAGCAAGGCCTAGGATTTCGCAGAAGCGACAAAATGTCGCGGAAGCGGATCCGCAGAAGCGGAAAATAATCCGCAGAAGCGGAAATCGACCTGGGTTTAATGAGCAGTAAGGGTTAAAATTTCAGAAACATTTCCAAACTTTGAGAGCTCGGCTTAAGGTGCGAATTAGGCGATTTTGAAGGACAACTCGAGGGGTTTCTTCAGGTAATCAACTATGGACTCCACTTATGATTGTTGTTGATAATATTATGCACGTTTTTCATGAAAATGGAGGAATTTGGGGTAATTAATGGGGGTTTTCACCCTAGGCCTTAACTTTAGAAAATCAAGGGTTTGAATGGGCAAATGGAGTCCGAACTTAGTAAACTTTATATGCATAGACTCGTATTGAGACGAGGGTTCCGAATATGTAACTTTCGTGATTTTTCGAGAAGCGTACCGAAAGTTGGGTTTTGGGAACTTGTGGGTTTTGGTGTGTTTTGAGTTGTTTTGATTGGGTAATGCCCAATTGGCCTATTTTGATATGATTCTATTGATTTTTATCAGATACTACACCTGTGGAGGCGAACATTCGCGGCAAGAGAGTTGTCTCTTAGCGGTTTTGTATGGGAGTCGAGGTAAGTGGTTTGTCTAACCTCGTGTGGGGTAACCTTTACCCCTAGGATATTATGTGATAGTTTAAATGCCTTGTACGCGAGGTGACGGGCGTGTACATGCGCTGGTTGTTGTAGCTCACTTTACTTGAATTGTCGAATTCGTGATATTCCTGTTCTTAGTTTATTAAATTGTGATATTTACCTGGTAATCGTTAGGGAAGCATGATTAGATAGGATTTATCTGTCTAATTGCCTAATTGTCTTACTTGAACTTCTCGATAATTGTTGGCACTAGTCCTCGGTGAAATTGTAGTTGAGCATATTATGATTTCTTTGTGCGTTTTCTTTATTTGTTGTGTTGGTGGACTGCGGGTTCAATTCCCGGAGATCCCAGGGCTGTGGGTTCGATTCCCAGAGACCCGGAATTGCTATTGTTTGTGGACTGCGGGTTCAATTCCCGGAGATCCAAGGGCTGCGGGTTCGATTCCCGGAGACCGGAGTTTATTGATATATTATTGAGATACGGATTGGGGTTCTATTCCCGGAGATCCTGAGATATTGAGATACATCCTGAGATACTGACTGCGGGTTCGATTCCCGGAGATCCTGAGATCATTGAGATACATCCTGAGGTATTGAGACATGGGCTGCGGGTTCGATTCCCGGAGACCCGGAGATACCGTTATTGGGACTGCGGGTTAAATTCCCGTAGCTCCTGGACTGTTGATTATAGAGTGGGACTGTGGGTTCAATTCCCACAGGTCCTGGACTTGTTGATTGAGTTTCTGTTGAGTTGATTACTTGCTATTAGCTTAATCGTAGACGGTTGCAGTGATCACTTTATTGTTGTTATTTCGGAATTATTATCATTTAAACTGCTTATTGTTGCTATTATCATTATGTATTTGTTCTCTCAGTAGGGCCCTGACCTTCCTCATCACTACTCCATCGAGGTTAGGATTGGCACTTACTGAGTACCGCCGTGTGTGCTCATGCTACTCTTCTGCACACACTTTTGTTGTGCAGATCCAGGTACATCAGGACAGGCTCATACCAGGTGACTCAGCAGCGCATTCGGAGACCTCGAGCTATGATCTGCTACGTCTGCGGATCCGGAGGCCCTCCTTCTATTATGATAGTGATAGTAGACATTTTCCTTATTTCGTTGTTGTTAGATACTCTTGAGGAATAGAGCCACAGTTGTACTTCCATTTTAGTCTGTGTTACCCGTGGGATTCCGGGTCTTGGTGGTATTTTTATACAGTGTGTTTGACGAGTGTATGTGCCAAGCGGCACGGATTACATTTTCTGTTTACATCGTTTTTCCGCTACTTCTTGTTAATGATCACAAACTTGTACATTCCGCAACGTGTTAGGCTTACCTAGTCGCGGGGACTGGGTGCCGTCATGACAGGTTCACGATTGGTGAACTAGGGTCGTGACAATTTCCCCTTTCTACAAAAATCTTTCTCGAGATTTAGCCCCTCTTTATGATAGGTTAAAAAAGGATTCTAAATCCCCTGGGACTAATAGTCTAACAAATCTAGTTAAACAGGTAAAACAACGAGTTCATTCACTCCCCTGCTTAACTCTTCCCAATCCTAACTGGCAAAAAATTATTGAAACTGATGCTTCCAATATTGGTTTTGGTGGGATTCTAAAACAAATTAATCCGAACGATAAGCATGAGTATTTGATTCGTTTTCACTCTGGAAAATGGAATGAAGCCCAGAAGAAATACCCTACTGTGGCTCATGAAATGCTTTGTATAGTTAAATGTGTTCTAAAATTTCAAGATGATTTATATAATCAGAAGTTTTTAATAAAAACTGATGCTCAGTCTGTTAAATTTATGTTTAATAAGGACTATAAGCATGACGCTTATAAAATGATTTTCGCCAGGTGGCAAGCACAGCTAGCACCCTTTGATTTCGAAATTCTTTATAAAAAGGAAATTGATAATTCTCTACCTGATTTCTTATCAAGAGAATTTCTAAATTAAGTCATGAATCTTAGTGCATATTTTTGTGATAACAAAATAATTGCAATTCTTCTAGCCGTTCCTCTTGGATGAGATATCCAAGAAATAATTTTGAAAAATCTTATTGATGAAATTCTAGAACAAGATGCTGAAGATGATTTCTTGTTTTCAATATTTGATTACGATGATGAAGATATTTCATGGTATGATATCGATAATTATTATCAATTTAACTAATCTTGTCTTTTATCTTATTCAAGGATGGGTGGACACGGAGAACCACTATGGTCTCCACCAGTCCGCGGTAAAGGCGGAGGACAGAGTAATCGGAGAAAGGGAAGATATGTCCCTCCAACTTCCCCTAATTCATCTTATTCATCATCCAGAGATTTTCCAGCTTTGAGAAAGATAGCAGGAAAAACTTTGGTCACTTCAAAAGTTGGAGAATCTTCTTCAACTCCAGCAATTTCACTGGACAATATTCCGGAAAGCCATCCATTATATGGACAATTAAAAGCTTTCCTTGATTCTCAGAAGCAAAGTGATACATTCTCTTCAATGATGAAAGAAGGAGATACGCCTTCAAAGGAATTCAATAAAGGATCAAAAGAAATGATATTTCTTATTGAGCCTTCTGATATGAAAAGGGATCCGTGGGAAATATGCCAACGGTACCTTACATCGGGATTGTATTTTCTAGGTGAATCATACAAACAACGTAGTTACTACGAGAGCCTGTTAATCTCTACGGGCACTGTTGATATTCAACACTTCACTGGTAACGATAACAAAACTTACCAGTATTCTAAATTGATTGTTAAAAGAATTCTAACAATTGAAGCTTGGGGAATTTCTACAATTTCTGAAAAGAAAGTTTTAATAAATAAAACTCCCACAAGATTTACTTACTGGGATTATATCCAGGCTTTTTCAAAAGTATTATTTTACAATAATGAAAAGCATAAACATTCTTGGTGGATAAAAATTTGTTCAAACGTTTTTAATGAACCTATTCCTACTTGGTTTATTAAATGGTGGACATATTTTGGTCCTACCACAAAAATTTTACCAGAACCATTCCTAAATCTTTATAAGATTGGACTGCAGTTTCGCCTTTCCTAACGGATTTATATTTATCCGAACACATTTGCAAAATAGATACTATTGACCAGATGTATTTCTTTATTGAATATTCTATTCCCTGGATTTGCAAATGGATACCAGAAGTGGGATATACTTCCCCTGAAGAACAAATTTCATGCCTATACAGAGTCTATTATACCAACTTCTGGGACAAGTTGATGAAAACAGATCCCCAGACAAAAATGCTTTATGGCGTCGAACTAATTGATCAGATTAAAAATTTAGTTGCTAAATACAAGATAAAACCGAAGAAATTAGTAGCTGACAATTCAGTAACTCATATTGCCAGGATAATCTCCGTACAAGACGGTGATCGGGTGGAAATGATCAGAAATTATTTAAAGGAGGTAGAACAAAGTTTATTGAAGAACCTCTCCCAAATTGATAAATCAGATTCTTCAATGAGAAGTAATTCCAGTACTGAAGATATGCCAGAAACATATTTAGAAGAGTCTCAACGACTAGAGACACCTTCTTCTATAACAGAAGAAAAAATTCTTCAAATAGAACAGTACCTGCAAGCACAGGAAGGATCATTCAAAAAGTCTAAAGAGAAGGACAAGATGTAATAATAATCTTGTTAAAAAATTGTTAAAAATGGACAAGAAATAAGACTTGTCCACTTTATTTGTTTTATTCTTATCAGCAGACAAAATAATTGGCTGCTTTTTGTAAGGGCCCGAATGTGGGTCCCATAGAGATTCCTTTTGTTCCCCTGGTCCGTCTATATAAGGACCACTCCATTTATTCATTTGGAGCAAGCCAAGTTTTGGCAAACTCTCTCTTCTCTCTCTTTTCTCTCTCTCTGTAACATATTATCTCAATAAATAAAGTATTGTGTTTATATTATCCGGTGTCTTTTGGTGATATCATCGTCCTTTCCGATCAGGTACTATTCCGATCACCCTTCTTCTTCTCTTCAGATGATAGTCGGAACTATTTCCGGCTAAGTTTGTTCATATCTATGTTGAAACTCCGGTAACTACAGTAAGTATGTCATGATTTTATCTAGACTCAATCATAATATTATGAGTAGGTTATCATAGATCTCAGCCTTATATCCTTTAATTTAACAGTTGACTTGGTTCAAAGGTGGTGGAACAGTCGATTCCGGCACCGTCTACAGTATAACGAGCACTGGTGTATTGTAAGTCCAAGCTTAGATGTGTTGCGTTTAGGGGCAATAATTGATACCACAGTTAGAACTGTTATTACTGTAGACGATATTGGAAAACAGACAGGCCCCATGCTTTGGTAATGGCTTCTAGTCTTCCATACAATCGACCTAAATTAAAAGAATAAAGCTAGATCTAAATAACCAACTAAAGTATTCTGATGAAATCAATACTTTGTATCCCAGTCTAGATGGCCGTGCGGACTACCGCCAGCCTTGTAGATCTTGGATCGCCATTTTACAGTAAGTATGTCATGATTTTATCTAGACTCAATCATAATATTATGAGTAGGTTATCATAGATCTCAACCTTATATCCTTTAATTTAAGAGTTGACTTGGTTCAAAGGTGGTGGAACAGTCGATTCCGGCACCGTCTACAGTATAACGAGCAGTGGTGTATTGTAAGTCCCCGCTTAGCTGTGTTGCGTTTAGGAGCAATAATTGATACCACAGTTAGAACTTTTATTACTGTAGACGATATCGGAAAACAGACAGGCCCCATGCTTTGGTAATGGCTTCTAGTCTTCCATACAGTCGACCTAAATTAAAAGAATAAAGCTAGATCTAAATAACCAACTAACGTATTCTGATGAAATCAATACTTTGTATCCCAGTCTAGATGGCCGTGCGGACTACCGCCAGCCTTGTAGATCTTGGATCGCCACTTTATAGTAAGTATGTCATGATTTTATCTAGACTCAATCATAATATTATGAGTAGGTTATCATAGATCTCAGCCTTATATCTTTTAATTTAAGAGTTGACTTGGTTCAAAGGTGGTGGAATAGTCGATTCTGGCACCGTCTACAGTATAACGAGCAGTGGTGTATTGTAAGTCCCCGCTTAGCTGTGTTGCGTTTAGGGGCAATAATTGATACCACAGTTAGAACTGTTATTACTGTAGACAATATCGGAAAACAGACGTGCCCCATGCTTTGGTAATGGCTTCTAGTCTTCCATACAGTCGACCTAAATTAAAAGAATAAAGCTAGTTCTAAATAACCAACTAAAGTATTCTGATGAAATCAATACATTGTATCCCAGTCTAGATGGCCGTGCGGACTACCGCCAGCCTTGTAGATCTTGGATCGCCATTGGTATCAGAGCCTAGGAAAGGTCATGACACTTATTGAATTTACTGTGAAACTTCAACATAGATATGAAGCATAAACTACAAGATTCATGAATCTTGAAGAAGCCTCTAGTATTAAAAGTACTAGATTAGAAGAGGTTGATGTACCTCAAAACCTTGATTTGTTAAATAAATGGACGATTCCTAAAGTTGATACAAAAACCATTTATGATTATGGATTTTTTGATCAATTCGCAACCAAATAGCTTGTTAAAACAACTGAACAATCTTTGGTGCTTAATTCTGATGAACAAACTATTTGTTTACTAAATAAAAATGATATTACTCATTATCGCTATAAATACAATTTTATTCATATTGGTATGGTTCAAATTGCATTCAAACCTTTAACTTTAAAGGGAATACCTGAAACGTTTCTTGCAGCTTTAAGAGATGCACGAAATTTAAATTTTCGACAATCTTTAATGGGTTCTATTGAATCTACAGTTGCTTATGGCCTTGTTTATTTTAACACTCAGCCTAACTTGCAACTATCTTTATCTGATGTTAATATTCTAGATGCGTTAACTTTGAATGTTAAGACGCATGGTTATAATTATATTCCTGGATCTGAACTGATATGTTTATCTTACAGGATTTATTATAAATTGCTTTCTCCGCTGAATCCTAGATGTAAATTATATGATACATCCGACCAAACTATTTTGGTAGAAACTAATTTCACAAAGTCTAAGGTCACCACTCGGAGACCTATAAGATGGGATGAAATCAACTTTCCAACTACTTGGACTCTTGAGTCGGTGATAGCCCCTCACCAACTTACCAATGAAGTCACGAATAACGAGACTTCACATATTACTCAAGATCCTGACGGAAGGATTTGTATTCAATTTGCAGAAAAACCTTCTACTTTTTTACATTCTTTAAAGAATCCGGTTTATAATAGGAAATCATTCTCTGGTTATAAATCTCTTCCTGCTATTCAGCATATTTCTCCTATAACCCCCGATGCCCCTATTTATGGACCAGCAAGAGATAGACCTCTTTCTTTGCATACCCTTAGTGATACTAAGAGTAAGGTTAAAAATTGATTCTAAGACTAATGTAGTCCAGGTAGTTGATAACTTGTCTGACTTAGAACCTACACCATCTGATATGGGTGTAGACCAGGACTCACTCTGATTTTATGGATTGTGTCCAAATCGATTTTAGTCCGGGTTCCCCGGCACGTAAATATATTCAAAAACATTTTTATAAAAAATGGTGGAATACATTTCGAAATTGGTTTTTTGAAACTTATAGCCGAACTGATTTAAAGAATATTTCCAAAGAATTCTATGAGCTATGTGCTTTGCATAACTAAACAATAGATTTTGTTCCTTGGTTTATAACCACTTATTTGCCATTGTATGTTAAGGTAATTGAAAGATGTTTTGTAACTGCTGAAGGATCGGTAAAAGCTATTTACCCTTCAACTCAAAAGACTTTCAAATTGCAAAACAATATAGAAATTGCTTTTTTGGCTTGTCAAAAATTGATTGACGAAAAGGTTGCGGCTATTAGCATTAATGAAATAAATGGGTTAATTTTACAGCATAATTACCAAAATCTTTATTCAAAAATTTTGGGAGAACAAATTAGTTCTTTAGATAAAAAATTAGATGAATTAACGAAGCTTGTCAAATCTTTAAATTCTTCAGATATAGCTTCAACATCTACCAATTCTTCTGAAAAGGTTTCAACGAAAAAGGATGTTTTGAAAGAAACTCATTTGAAGAGACCCCTTGATGTTTCAGATTTCAAATTTAGAAAAAATTCTTCTATAACGGATCTAGCTGATTTGCTTAATGAAAAATTTTCGGGTTTTAAAAGCTCAGGGTATTCATAAACAACCTGATAATTGGTTAGATGAAGACCAACCCCTATTTTCTGAGGTTCAAGCTAGGATGTCTCGAGGAGGACTAGAAAGACCTAGTAGAAAGAGGCCTAATTACAACAAAAAGAAGACTTATGCTTCTGTCCCGCCTCTTATGACTTATTATTACCCCAGACCAACGCCTCAGGATGTCTTAATTGAGGAAAGAGATTGGAACCAAACTAACACTTCTTACAACGAAGATTCCGTTTATGAATGGTGTATTGACGGTCTTACTGAAAGACAAATTTCTATTATGTGCCATCGTATGATGATGTATGCTTCTATTTGTGTAGATTCTAATAATGATTTAGCTGTCGTAAAGATGATTATTAATGGATTCACAGGTCAGCTTAAAGGCTGGTGGGATAATTGCCTAAGCATTGACGCTAAGAATCATATTCTTACTGCCACTAAAATAGTTCAGGATGAGACTAAAACTGATGTTTTAGTACATGATTCAGTCTATACTTTGATTCTCACTATTCTAGAACATTTCAACGGTAGAATTACCAATGGTTATGAGAACCTCCGAACTCTCCTAAATGGTTTACGATGTAAACATCTCGGAGAATTTCGTTGGTACAAGGATACTTTCCTTAGCCGTGTTATGGATCTACCTGACAGCGGCCAATCTCATTGGAATGCCAGATTAGTTGATGGCCTTCCCCCTCTGTTTGCTGAACGTATTAGAAATATGCTTCGAGGAGCAAATAACTCTATCCCTTATGATAACCTAACCTATGGCCATATCATTGGCACTTGTACACAAGAAGGATTGAAACTGTGTAACGAGTTAAAGTTGAATCAACAACTTAAGCGCCAAAAGGCCACAGAAAGATCTCAATTAGGAGATTTATGTACTCAATTCGGTATTGAAGGACCTTCTAGGCCTAGACTTAATAGAGGAAATTATTCTAATAAACCTCTCCGTAAGAAATATCGTAGACTTTCCGAACACTATAAGGCAAAACGGGAAGCTAAAAAGGCGCACCATAAGTCTACAAGATTCGCAAAAAATTTCTCTAAACGAGAACTCCGCACAATTAAGTGCTACAAATGTGGTCAATATGGTCACATTGCTCCGAATTGTAAAGCTGATAAGCTTAAAGGTTTAGGACTAGATGACGATGTCCAAGACAAGATTTCGACCATGATCTATGAAGCTTATGCTGAAAAGACAGATCAGTCTGATATTTACCGCTCTTCAACTAGTGATCAAGAAGATAGTCCTGATTATGATACTGATTTAGACGATCAAAATAATTGTTTAAATTGTGCAGGTGATACATGTACTTGTGAAAACGATGAGTTTTATAAGCTTCAATCTCAATTTGATAATCTTGATTTCAACATGATTAATTCGGAAAATGTTATAGAACTTTTGAAAGAGGTTAAAGACGATGATATTCGTAATAAAATTTTAGAAATGACTTCAAAAGCTTCTTCTTCTTCTCCTTCAAAGTCTTTTCAAAAGAATAAGCCGAAAAACTTTATTCCTGAATTTATTCTATGAAAGAAGTTTTTGACAGATTACAAAAGAAGCATGAAATTGTTGAAATTCGCGATTCTTCACTCGATGATTTAAAATTCGAAGTTGAAAAACTGAAGCAAGAGATTAAATCTCTGAAACAAAATCAGGCAGTCCACCATCATAGGATTTCTCAGTTAGAAAATGACAGCTCATCATCCGATTCTGAAGCTTCAACTTTTGTTCCTAATAAAGGAAAAGAAAAAATTCTTTTTGAAGAAAATAATTCTTCTGACACAGATCTTTTAAATAAAAAACTAGATTTTTCTAAAAGAGATATTTTTTTAGGTATGATACAGGTTGTAACTGCGCATAAATGGCATGTTCAATGTACAATTTTAGTTAATTGAGAATTTACTATAACTGGTACTGCTTTAGTTGATAGTGGTGCTGATGTTAGTTGTATTCAAGAAGGATTAATTCCTTCTAGATTATTTGAAAAAACTACTCATGTAGTTAAATCTGCTTCTAATCACTCTTTATCTATTCGTTATAAATTAAGTAAGGCCCATATTTGCCAGAACTATCACGACCCCACATCCAGTCGTGATGGCGCCCAGCACATTGCTAGGCCAGCCTGACCAATCAATAACAACGACGGAGCTAGAAGCTCGCTTTATTCCATTTTAGTATATCAAAGTATGAAGCAATAGTGATACATATATCGAAAACGGAGAGCCAAGTCCCAAAATATACCAACTCCCATAGACCGAAGGGTCAAGAGTCATGAGCCTCTACTGAACATAAGTGTATAATGGTTTACAAAATACCAAGTACGAAAAGAAACATCAATACAGAATCAAAAGACAGTAAGAAGGAATATCGGGTCCTGCGGACTCTGCAGCTACCTCAAATATCCCACAGATGTCGCCTCGAACAGCTACCCGATCACTGCTGAGAGGTACCTGGATCTGCACACAAGGTACAGGGAGTAAAATAAGTACTGCCAGACTCACTGGTAATAAACAATGGTAAGACAGCGCAGATAAGAAATCCGCAATAAAGCACTATGTAAAGCTGTAATCAAATACCCTATCATAGAATCAATATCAACTGTACATGTACCAACAAGTACTAGCAAAACAGTATAACAACTATGAGATGTAGCTAAATGCAATGCAATGCATGATATGACCGCTACGGCGCGTAGCCCGATCCAATTTGGGTACCCGTGCTCACTGTGGGGGTTCAGACTCCGGAGGGGCTCCTACAGCCCAAGCACAATATCACTGCGGCGTGCAGTCCAATCCAACATATATACCGATGTGGCATGCATCCCGATCCACTACTAGTCAGCGAATATGCAAATACAGCCTCGCAGGCTCGAAAGTAGTTTAAAAACCTTTTTATCATTTTCAGTTGGAAAACAGTAATACCAAGTTCCAGAGATTGGAAATAGCATGATAACGGAAGTGGCTACGGACTGGTAGTAACTAACATTTCAATATGATAAGACAATGATAACGATCCTCGCAGGATCCAATAACTGGCTCACGGCCCACAAGTATACTCAACCGTCCAAGAAGGAGGTTCAACGGCTCAAGAGTAGCCAACATCACAATATAGTATGCAACCATCCGAGAAGGAGGTTCGACGGCTCAAGAATAGCCTAATATCATAACACGGTATCAACAAGTCGGACTAAGCCATAGTCCCCAATCACAATCGACCCCGCACTCACATGAGAGTACGTGTCTCGCTGCTATACAGCGTCACAAAGTGGTATACCGAGGTTTCGAACCCGCTGGTCATTACCCACATCTATTACTCACCTCAATATAGCACGACGACTACTCCGCAATGCCCTTGCCACGAGAATCAAGCTCCGCACACGTAGAATCTGATCAAATACAGTAGAAACACAACAAATTAGGCCAATGGGACGACACCCAATCAATACAACTCGATTTACACCAAAAATGGCAAAGTTGCCAAAAACCCGACTTTCGGTACGCTTGTCGAAAAATTACGAAAGCCACATATTCGGAATCCTCATCTCGATACGAGTCCAGGCATATAAAATTTACCAAATTCGGACTCCATTTGCCCACTCAAATCAGTGTTTTTCTTAAATTTAGGCCTAGGGCTCAAACCCACGTTTAATCTTCCTTTTACAGAAATTTAACCAAGGATTTCATGTTAAAATGATGTAATTAAGCCACAAAACTTACCTCCAACGAAACCCCGAAGATTTCCCAGCAATCTTCCGTCAATACCTTCTCTTGGAACTCAAAAATGGAGGTTTTGGGTATGGGGTTCGCGACTGGACTGTTCTGTTATATTAATTCACTGACTGCCAGGCGACCCTCTGCGATCGCAGCCCCAGGCTCGCGATCGCGATGAACAAATTCACCAGGCTCCAAAATTACTCTACGCGATCGCGACATACCCTACGCGATCGCACTGCTTCATGCCTAAACACTACGCGATCGCGTGAATCAACCCGCGATCGCACTGCTTTAAAACTCAGACCTACGCGATCGCACACTACACATCGTGATCGCAGTCTCACCCCTTGCGATCGCAGTGCTTCCCAGCTTTACCCTACGCGCTCACAGACATAGCTTCGCGATCACGAAGCACAAAAATCCTCTACACTAATTGCAGCAGAAACAGCAGTGCATTTGGCACAAAATGGTCCGTTTGGACCCCCGAATTCATCCCGAGGCCCCCGGGACCCCAACAAAAACCACCAACCTACTCCAAAACATGATACAAACTTGTTCCAATCATAAACACACCATCCTAAACATCAAAATCACCAATTACACACGGATTCAAGCCTGAATTCCTTAAAACTTTTTGAATTACACATTCGATCAAAAACCCGATCAAACGATGTCCGAATCACCTGAAATTTTGCGGACATATCCAAAATCACATTACGAAGCTACAGGATTGTCGGAATTCCATTCCGACCCCCGGATCAAAATCTCACTTACCGATCGGATTTCGCCAAAATTCAACCTTAGCCAATTCAAGCCTATTTCTACACCGGACCTCCAAATTCAATTCCGATTGCTGCCCTAAGTCACAAATCACCTCCCAGAACTAACCGAATCATCAAAATCCGATTCCGAGCCCTCTAACCAAATAGTCAACTCCGAGTTGACTTTCTATATTCAAGTTTCCTTCAAAAAGGCTATATGCCTCATTTTCAATCCAATTCACTCCTAACTCACCCGATAGACTCTAACACTGATATAAAATCATAAAACATGCAATTACAACATAACAGGGTGGTAATTCCCGTGACGACGGACCGGGTCGTCACAAGAACAAAGTTTGTATTCCTCATTTCTTTTTTCTGGTAAAAGATTGCATGAGTCGTCAAATTATTTTAGGAACACCTTTCATAAATGCAATCTACCCCTTTACTCACATTGATGAAAAAGGTTTTACAGCCACTTTTAATGGTAACCCGATTTCATTTCAGTTTGTAACTGATCCCATTACTAGAGATATAAACTCTATTATTTTAAATAAAGAAAGATTTGTAAATTCTTTACAACTCGAAATTTATAGTCTTAATATTACAAATTCTCTTCAATTGGCAAAAATTCAGGAAAAAATTAAATTGATCTCTGAAAAAATGGCTGTTGATATTTGTGCTGATCATCCAAGTGCTTTTTGGAATAGAAAGAAACATATTGTCACTCTTTCTTATGAAGACGATTTTTCAGAAGAAAAGATTCCTACCAAATCACGACCCTGTCAAATGAATGCAGAGTTAGTTGAATTTTGTAAAAAAGAGATTGATAATCTTTTCCAAAAGAATTTGATTAAACCTTCTAAATCACCTTGGTCTTGCACTGCCTTTTATGTGAATAATGCAGCTGAGAAAGAACGCGGTCATCCCCGTTTAGTGATTAATTACAACCCATTAAACAAAGTTTTGAAATGGATTAGATATCCAATCCCCAACAAGAGAGATTTGCTTTCAAGACTTTATGATTCAAACATATTTTCAAACTTTGATTTAAAATCTGGTTATTGGCAAATTCAGATTTTCAAAGAACATTCTTATAAAACTGCATTTAATGTTCCGTTTGGTCAATACGAATGGAATGTAATGCTTTTCGGTTTGAAAAATGCACCTTCTGAATTTTAGAAAATTATGAATGATATATTAAAACCCCTATTTAGATTTTATTATAGTCTATATCGACGATATTTTGGTATTCTCAAAAACTCTTGAACATCATATTCAACATTTGGATATTTTTAAGAAAATAGTTATTCAAAATGGTTTAGTAATCTCAAAACCAAAAATGAACCTTTTTCAAACTGAAGTAAGATTTCTTGGTCATAATATTTCTCAAGGAAAAATTACTCCTATTCAAAGATCCATTGATTTTGCTTTTAAGTTTCCTGATGTTATTACCGACAGGACTATGCTACAAAGATATTTAGGAAGTTTGAATTATATTTCCCCTTTCTACAAAAATCTTTCTCGAGATTTAGCCCCTCTTTATGATAGGTTAAAAAAGGATTCTAAATCCCCTTGGACTGATAGTCTGACAAATCTAGTTAAACAGGTAAAACAACGAGTTCATTCACTCCCCTGCTTAACTATTGCCAATCCTAACTGGCAAAAAATTATTGAAATTGATGCTTCCAATATTGGTTTTGGTGGGATTCTAAAACAAATTAATCCCAACAATAAGCATGAGTATTTGATTCGTTTTCACTCTGGAAAATGGAATGAAGCCCAGAAGAAATACCCTACCGTGGCTCATGAAATGCTTTGTATAGTTAAATGTGTTCTAAAATTTCAAGATGATTTATATAATCAGAAGTTTTTAATAAAAACCGATGTTTAGTCTGTTAAATTTATGTTTAATAAGGACTATAAGCATGACGCTTCTAAAATGATTTTCGCCAGGTGGCAAGCACAGCTAGCACCCTTTGATTTCCAAATTCTTTATAAAAAGGGAATTGATAATTCTCTACCTGATTTCTTATCAAGAGAATTTCTAAATTAAGTCATGAATCTTAGTGTATATTTTTGTGATAACAAAATAATTGCAATTCTTCTAGTCGTTCCTCTTGTACGAGATATCCAAGAAATAATTTTGAAAAATCTTATTGATGAAATTCTTGAACAAGATGCAGAAGATGATTTCTTGTTTTCAATATTTGATTACGATGATGAAGATATTTCATGGTATGATATGGATAATTATTATCAATTTAACTAATCTTGTCTTTTATCTTATTCATGGATGGGTGGAAACAGAGAACCACTATGGTCTCCACCAGTCCGCGGTAAAGGCGGAGGACAGAGTAATCGGGGAAAGGGAAGATATGTCCCTCCAACTTCCCCTAATTCATCTTATTCATCATCCAGAGATTTTCTAGCATTGAGAAAGATAGCAGGAAAAACTTTGGTCAATTCAAAAGTTGGAGAATCTTCTTCAACTCCAGCAATTTCACTGGACAATATTCCGGAAAGCCATCCATTATATGGACAATTAAAAGCTTTCCTTGATTCTCAGAAGCAAAGTGATACATTCGCTTCAATGATGAAAGAAGGAGATACGCCTTCAAAGGAATTCAATAAAGGATCAAAAGAAATGATATTTCTTATTGAGCCTTCTAATATGAAAAGGGATCCGTGGGAAATATGCCAACGGTACCTTACATCGGGATTGTATTTTCCAGGTGAATCATACAAACAACGTAGTTACTACGAGATCCTGTTAATCTCTACGGGCACTGTTGATATTCAACACTTCACTGGTAACGATAACAAAACTTGCCAGTATTCTAAATTGATTGTTAAAAGAATTCTAACAATTGAAGCTTGGGGAATTTTTACAATTTCTGAAAAGAAAGTTTTAATAAATAAAACTCCCACAAGCTTTACTTATTGGGATTATATCCAGGCTTTTTCAAAAGTATTCGTTTACAATAATGAAAAGCATAAACATTCTTGGTGGATAAAAATTTGTTCAAACTTTTTTAATGAACCTATTCCTACTTGGTTTATTAAATGGTGGACATATTTTGGTCCTACCACAAAAATTTTACCAGAACCATTCCTAAATCTTTATAAAGATTGGACTGCAGTTTCGCCTTTCTTAACGGATTTATATTTATCCGAACACATTTGCAAAATAGATACTATTGACCAGATGTATTTCTTTATTGAATATTCGATTCCCTGGATTTGCAAATGGATACCAGAAGTGGGATATACTTCCCCTGAAGAACAAATTCCATGCCTATACAGAGTCTATTATACCAACTTCTGGGACAAGTTGATGAAAATAGATCCCCAGACAAAAACGCTTTATGGCGCCGAACTAATTGATCAGATTAAAAATTCAGTTGCTGAATACAAGATAAAACCGAAGAAATTAGTAGCTGACAATTCAGTAACTCATATTGCCAGGAGAATCTCCGTACAAGACGGTGATAGGGAGGAAATGATCAGAAGTTATTTAAAGGAGGTAGAACAAAGTTTATTGAAGAACCTCTCCCAAATTGATAAATCGGATTCTTCAATGAGAAGTAATTCCAGTACTGGAGATATGCCAGAAACAGATTTAGAAGAGTCTCAACGACCAGAGACACCTTCTTCTATAACAGAAGAAACAATTCTTCAAATAGAACAGTACCTGCAAGCACAGGAAGGATCATTCAAAAAGTCTAAAGAGAAGGACAAGATGTAATAATAATCTTGTTAAAAAATTGTTAAAAATGGACAAGAAATAAGACTTGTCCACTTTATTTGTTTTATTCTTATCAGCAGACAAAATAATTGGCTGCTTGTTGTAAGGGCCCGAATGTGGGTCCCATAGAGATTCCTTTTGTCCCCCTGGTCCGTCTATATAAGGACGACTCCCTTTATTCATTTGGAAAAAGCCAAGTTTTGGCAAACTCTCTCTTCTCTCTCTTTTCTCTCTCTCTGTAACATATTATCTCAATAAATAAAGTATTGTGTTTATATTATTCGGCGTCTTCTGGTGACATCATCGTCCTTTCCGATTAGGTACTATTCCAATCTCCCTTCTTCTTCTCTTCAGATGATAGTCGGAACTATTTCCGGCTAAGTTTGTTCATATCTATGTTGAAACTCTGGTAACTACAGTAAGTATGTCATGATTTTATCTAGACTCAATCATAATATTATGAGTAGGTTATCATAGATCTCAGCCTTATATCCTTTAATTTAAGTGTTGACTTGGTTCAAAGGTGGTGGAACAGTCGATTCCGTCACCGTCTACAGTATAACGAGTAGTGGTGTATTGTAAGTCCCCGCTTAGCTGTGTTGCGTTTAGGGGCAATAATTGATACCACATTTAGAATTGTTATTACTGTATACGATATCGGAAAACAGACAGGCCCTATGCTTTGGTAATGGCTTCTAGTCTTCCATACAGTCGACCTAAATTAAAAGAATAAAGCTAGATCTAAATAACCAACTAAAGTATTCTGATGAAATCAATACTTTGTATCCCAGTCTAGATGGCCGTGCGGACTACCGCCAGCCTTGTAGATCTTGGATCGCCATTGGTTTATAGCGATAATGAGTAATATCAGTTTTATTTAGTAAACAAATAGTTTGTTCATTAGAATTAAGCACCAAAGACTGTTAAGTTGTTTTAACAAGCTGTTTGGTTGAGAATCGATCAAAAAATCCATAATCATAAATAGTTTTTGTATCAACTTTAGGAATCGTCCATTTATTTAACAAATAAAGGTTTTGAGGTATATCAACCTCTTCTAATCTAGTACTTTTAATACTAGAGGCTTCTTCAAGATTCATGAATCTTGTAGTTTATGCTTCATATCTATGTTGAAGTTTCACAGTAAATTCAATAAGTGTCATGACCTTTCCTAGGCTCTGATACCAATGGCGATCCAAGATCTACAAGGCTGGCGGTAGTCCGCACGGCCATCTAGACTGGGATACAAAGTATTGATTTCATCAGAATACTTTAGTTGGTTATTTAGATCTAGCTTTATTCTTTTAATTTAGGTCGATTGTATGGAAGACTAGAAGCCATTACCAAAGCATGGGGCCTGTCTGTTTTCCAATATCGTCTACAGTAATAACAGTCGTGATGGCACCCAGTCCCCACGACTAGGTAAGCCTAACACATTGCGGAATATACAAGCTATGAACACTTAAATAAGAGACAGCGAAAAATAGCATAAAAAGATATGTAATCCGTGCCGCTTGGCACATACATTCGTCAACACACTGAATAAAACGCTACCAAGATCCGGAATCCCACGGGTAAGACAGACTAAAAGAGAATATACAACTGTGGCTCTATGTGTAAAGAGTATCTAACAACAAAATGAAGGAAAAATGTCAGCTAATACTATCAGAATAGAAGGAAAGCCTCCGGATCCGCGGACGTAGCAGATCATACCTCGAGGTCTCCCAAAAAGCTGCGGAATCACCTAGTATGAGCCTGTCCTGATGTACCTGGATCTGCACAACAAAAGTGTGCAGAAGAGTAGCATGAGTACACCACGTCGGTACTCAGTAAGTGCCAAGCCTAACCTCGATGGAGTAGTGACGAGGAAGGTCGGGGCCCTACTGAGAGAAAACAATTACAAAAATGATAGTAACAATAATAAGCAGTTTAAATGATAATTATTCCGAAATAACAACAATAAATGATTACTGCAACCGTCTACAATTAAAACTAACAACAAGTAACAAACTCAATTAACAAGTCCAGGACCTGTGGGAATTGAACCCACAGTCCCATTGACAGTACCCATGGATCTCCGGGAATCGAACCCGCAGCCCATGTCTCAGTAAATCTCAGGATCTCCGGGAATCGAACCCGCAGTCCACATCTCAATAAATCTCAGGAACAAGTAACAAACTCAATTAATAAGTCCAGGACCTGTGGGAATTGAACCCACAGTCCTATTAACAGTACCCCTGGGTCTCCGGGAATCGAACCCGCAGCCCATGTCTCTGTGAATCTCAGGATCCCCGGGAATCGAACCCGCAGTCCACATCTCAATAAATCTCAGGATCTCCGGGAATCGAACCCGCGGTCCACATCTCAATAAATCTCAAGATCTCCGGGAATCGAACCCGCAGTCCACATCTCAATAAATCTCAGGATCTCCGGGAATCGAACCCGCAGTCCACATCTCAATAAATCTCCCGCAGTCCACATCTCAATAAATCTCAGGATCTCCGGGAATCGAACCCGCAGTCCACATCTCAATAAATCTCAGGATCTACGGGAATCGAACCCGTAGTCCACAGTAATATCACTCAGGGTCTCTGGGAATCGAACCCACAGCCCTGGGATCTCCGGGAATCGAACCCGCAGTCCACAAACACAGCAAATAAAGGAATACACAGAGAGAATATAATATGCTTAACTTCACCGATAAATAGTGCCAATAATTATCTAGAAGCTCAAGTAAGACAATTAGGCAACTAGACAATTAATTACTACCTAATCATGCTTTTCTAACTACTACCGGGTAAGAATATCGAATTAACAGCTAAAAATAGGAATATCACTCATCGAACATTTTAAGTAAAGTATGTGTTCAACAACCAGCGCATGTACATGCCCGTCATCTCGCGTACAAGGCATTTAAACTATCACATAATATCCTAGGAGTGAAAGTTCCCCCACACGAGGTTAGACAAGCCACTTACCTCAATTCCGGTACAAAACCGCTAAGAAACGACTCCCTTGCCACGAGTATCCGACTCCGAGGGGCTCAACTCTATCCAATTAAATTGCATATTGTAAATAATAATTCAAGTAATTTATTCTACAATTAAATTCTAAGCTAATACGAAGAATTATGAAAAATGACCAAGATCACACAAACATCGATGAAGCTCGATTTCTAAAAGACGGGGTTTTTAGCCATACATATCCGAAATTCGCCCCTTAATGATACTAGGATGATCCAATATAGTTATGTAACTTCAATCTACAATTCAACATTCAATAGGGCCAATATTGATAATAAATTCCATAACTTATGCCATTTAGGCATATTATCAAACACCTTGTAGGCATGGTTATATTTACCTCATAACTATTGTATTGGTTCTTCCAACTATCACCATTAACCAACAATTCATCTCACCATCATTCCTAACCAATTTATAACTTCCAAATACACATGTATGACCATCCATTCACACCCAACCAACAAAAATTCCATCAAATAAACACCTTTAAATCCCTACCATGTTCATGTATTTAAATTGGGAATTTATGACTTCCAATTACCATGCCATAAGTTGTAATACTTGATTCAAACTCATATTCCCATAATATATCCATATATATAAGTCTAAGGTGTAAGATTTACCTTTTGGAAGAAATCTTGCAAAACCCCCTTTTGAGTTCTTGAAGGAATTTCTTGAAAATATAAAGATTTTCAAGATTAATCCATGTTAATATAAGTGTTTAGGAGTAGTAATCAACTCAAAATACTCCAAAAATCTTACCTTGGATCATAGAAATGAAGAGTAGGACGGATTCCTCTTGAGAGAGCAAGCCCTTGCCCCAAAAATGACTTTGGAACTCTCTATACCAGGTCTTGGGGTATTTAGGGGCCTGCTACTAGCGCGCCCGCGCTAATTAGCGCGGGTTGAGGCAGACAATAATCAATTAGCGCGGGCTACTAGCGCTCCCGCGCTAAGGCCGCGCTACTGACACATGCCCAGAAAAATGGTCATAACTTTCTGTATACACCTCCAAATGATGAACGGTTTGTTGCGTTGGAAACTAGACGCAAAGGGATTTAATTTGATAGGTTGTAGCTCATACAACTCTTTATATAACGGGAGATATGATCGTTTAAAGTGAGGTCTTGTGCACACTCATTTACATCTTTGCCTATTATGAAGTTTACCAACATCAAAAGTTCCCGTTAACCATTCGAAATCACCCCGAGGCCCCCGGGACCTCAACCAAAAATACTAACACCTCCTAAAACATCATGCAAACTTGTTCCAATCATCGACATGCATCAAACAACGCCAATACCATCAAATTACATTGAATTCAAGCTTAAGTTCTTCTAAAACTTCCAAAACACGCATTTAATCAAAAACCCGACCAAATGACGTCGGAATGACCTGAAAATTTACAAACATATCCAAAATCACATAACGAAGCTACCGAAATTGTCGGAATTCCATTCCGACCACCGGATCAAAATCTCACCTATCATTCGGACTCACCAAAATTTCAAACTTCGGGATTTCAAGCTTAATTGAGCTACAGACCTCCAAAATACATTCCGAATGCGCTCCCCAACCCCAAAATCAGCTAACGGAGCTAATGGAACCATCGGATTTCCATTTCGAGGTCGTCTTAATGCTATTCCAAATACGGGCTATTTTTTTCAACTATAAGGCTCTCATTTAGGGACTAAGTGTCCCAAAACGCTTCAAATTCTATAACTGAACCTCCCGGCAAACTACAATAACAGAAATGAACTTAGGGAAATAGTTATATTGGGGATCGGGGCATAATTTTTCAAAAACAACCGGTCGGGTCGTTACATCTTCCCACACTTAAAAGATTCGTTCGTCCTCGAACGAGCATAGAAAACATACCTGGAGTGGTGAAGAGATAAGGGTACTAGTTGCGCATATCCTACTCGGTCTCCCAAGTCGCCTCCTCGGTCGGCTGACCCCGCCACTGAACCTTTACTGACGCGATGTTCTTTGACCATGGCTTCCTGACTTGCCTGTCCAGGATGGCCACTAGCTCCTCAACATAAGGCAGATCCTCGTATAGCTGAACATAAGTGAAACCCAACATGTGCGACAATTACCATGGTAACTCCGGAGCATAGGGACATGAAATACGGGATGGCCCCGACTAGGCTGGGAGGTAAGGCCAGCTCATAAGAAACCTCCCTAACACGCCGCAAATCTCAAAAGGGCCAATAAATCTCGGACTCAGCTGAGCACATTAGTCTGATATAATCTGAAGATATTCCCTTTTGTTCAAATAAATAAGTCTTAAAGCCTAATTCCAACATCCGGAATTCTATGTCAGGCTTGTTTTTATCAAGAGATCACATAATTATTCCTCACACGCCATCCTCAAACATGACTGCATAACTTTGCTGGATTCTTACCTTGCAACACAAAACCCATAGGACCACGATAATATTTTTTTTTATGACCAAATCAACGAAAAATTCGACGAATCAGATGCTCTCATTGCACCTCATGGTCTACATAGGTCTCGTTCTAACTTTTACAATACTGACCCGATAGAAGAGATGTGCCGATATCCATAACCAACTACTGAATCAACAATTCATTGGGTCTATACTATTGACAAGATCCATTACCTTGTCCTAAACCAGAGGATGATCCTTTCCTCTATAATATACCTCATATAATCAATTTGAACTGATCCCAAATCTCATAATCTCATCTCACCCAGTACGAACTGATCAGGCGATAAGCCCCCTCAGACATAATCAAAAGTCCCACAAGATGACACAATGTGCTAGTAGGCTACTAATTCGTACGTGATACAAAAGGAAGGCGAACACTAGAGAGAACTATTCAACTCTCACACTAACATGGACCCCCTCAGAGAATAGGAAACAGAACACATAAAAGCAATTATAGACACTGAAATAAACATCACACTGTTGCGGCGTGCAACCTGATCCCAACAGTATACCCATGGCGGCGTGCCACCCGATCCCAACAATATAACCATGGCGGCGTGCCACCCGATCCCAACAACATAACCATGGCCGCGTACCACCCGATCCCAACAATATAGACTCACACAAGGAGTCATATGTCGAGCTGAATAGCTTGTCGCATCAAAACACTGAATATCGATCATAAGCACACTAAGGTGGATGATATCGGACTCAATGAAACATATAGCGCTATAGGCTACAAACTCAAGCACAATTGAGGTGCGATATAAGATCTGAGTCTCAAGAGCCATCATGCTCATATAACATCACCGCTGAGCGGAACCTCAACACATATGGAATTTACCAAGCCGTCTCACAACTCATACGACGCAATATATCTTTACGTGAATTAACTAACCACGAAATAAGACCGCGACTATCCCTCTATAAAGGGCGCATTGCTGGAAGAAACACAACTGGCCTGACGTAAGGCTCACTTCCGCATTTAAATCAATCCACCGACCTTAAGTCTATCCTGGTCGTGCCAAGCTAAGTCAATAATATTTCACAGGTCTATAACCCAATAAGCAGAGTGCCCTCCAGGCATAAATTCTCAAATGAATGATATCACCAAAATCCTCATACTTGGTTTAAATTTCTAACCAATCAAGTGACTACAAGTCACACCTATACAATCTCCTTATGGGTCAAGCTCCCACCATCTTCCGAATAATTAAACGGCCTGCACATTCAGCCCACCGGCTGCACTAACACTGAAAAGCGATCAGGAGTCCCTAACCGGGAAGCAAAGCCTTTCTCACATAACACCGACCTCAAATGATACTGATGTTGATACACATCTTACTCAAAACACTGAAACTCCTTTCCTGCTCATCCGAGCTCTTTATATCACATTCATTGACCAAACCGTGACCTTGGTCCTTACTTCAAATTTCATACTACTCACTGCAGATTACATGCCGATATACGATAGACACAATTTCCATCATAGCTCTAGAACTGACGATAGGCTAATACTTCATCACATAAGACTTCCCATTTAGCTCACTGCAGGAGAACTATAACAACATACGGCGAATTCTCATAACCATCGAATATACCAATCTCTAAGTAGTGGTCCAAGCCACTATAACCCTTCCCGAGATCTGCCTACTCATAACAGGCCCTTAACAGAAGAATACCTCATAATAACATCAATCACTGCGGCCGACAAGTCTCAAATGCACCGCCACAAATCACATGCATAATTCGATCACGTTGCATGAACCGATCATTGACACCAATACGCCAACTCAACTATGGCTGATCAATCTACTTCCTTCCAGGTTATCCTTGATTTCCTTAGAAATGTTAATATCTTCCTTCAATACCTAACTTATTCCAACCGCACTTACCCCGAGTGACCTTAAATAATGAGACCATGCTATCTCAAGAACGAAGACCATTTCATGTCTCTCAAATACTACACCACAAGTCAAAACATCATAGTCATTTTTGTGCATTTCTTCATAAGTTGCTTCAAAAGCTTGAGCCTCAACTGTACTTATAGACTCAGAATTATCAAACGCCACACTTTACCTCTTGAATTCACTAGGACCGCTATTGAGAGCCATCCGGTCCTGACTTGCCCTGACTTGCCACAGTGCGCAACCAACTCTACTGAATTCTATAACATATGAATACCCTATCGATAAAGCCCCCAGCAGAACCACTTCCTTCGCAACCTGCACCTATACGAAGCGTAAATCATAAATCTTCCCTTAAGTTTGAACATGAGCAAGTAAGGTTAACCATAACATGCATTCAACAATACATATACTCAAATTACCACACATGGTCCTTTCCCGTGGCTGCAATAACCCATTAATACGCTAGTATCCAGAATTTACGCAGGTAATTAACCATGCGACCCAATCGAAAGCGGTGGGACTCTCCCACTTAGCTCAAAGCCACTATTCCCGACTCTCGAACATATTAGAAACATTCGCTCAAGTCATCCACTCTTATTCAACTGCAATTCACTTGATCCAATGAACATAATCGCTTGTGCCCTATTAGCACTCTGACACCGGGTATGACCTCATTCCAATACAACCAAACATCACCCCGCTCCATGCACCGAGCATTCTCTACCGACGACATCTTAAAACATACTATGATTCTCACACGCCTAGGAAGCACCATGTAGCCTTTGTCGAAGCATTTTCCCCGCTGATAATAAAATGTAGAGTTTATTAGGGACACAGGGACATCAAAAGTCCCAACATCATACCATACGAGCCTCAACTCTTGCCCATCCGCAAGTTTTCAAGAACGTTTTGAATAGCACCTAAATACATCGCAGGCCAAATCTGATATGACACATGACCCATAATTTGATCGTTGATAGTGAAATCCTTTCACTTGGCACGAAGCCTTAAGGTACATCTTGCTAATCCATGATAATAGCTTTTAACATTCATACGTCTTCATCATAAGACAAGCCCAAGACATTCGTTTGGTACATGTCCTTCTTAAGACAGTTTAACTCATTTCACCCAGTATCTCTACTGGCTGAATTCTTCGCTAAATAGATATCTCATATGAACCATATAGTCTTTATTACCACCAACTATCTTTAGATCTATATCTACCTTGTGATTCTATCATTACCGTGACGATTAGGCAGTTAAGTAAACCTTCTCAAGACCGTACTTATCAACCGAATGTCAGAAGCTAGTGCACCCCCATGTGCACAATAGAAGATCTCTCAATTCTCTTGCATTATCGATATGGATGACACGTGGTAATAATGGTTGAGCAAATTCTTGACTCCCTTGAAATCCTTCTGCAGCGTCACGATCCGTCGGCGCATACTTAATACCGAGCGCGAAATTTCAATACACGAGTGGATGCAAAAGAACATATGACATAGGCTCCAACTGAATAAATGGCGCACAATAAGGAATTCAAAGAATTGAAGAGTTTCCTAAACAGTTACATAGCCTCTCGTAGATAAATACAGACGTCTCCGTATCGATCAGCGAGACTCTAAGTAACCGGTCCGTGTCCCGTGACTCCTATGAACCTAGAGCTCTGATACCAACTTGTCACGACCCTAGTTCACCAATTGTGAACATGTCGTGATGGCACCCAGTCCCCACGACTAGGTAAGCCTAACACATTGCGGAATATACAAGCTATGAACACTTAAATAAGAGACAGCGGAAAAATAGCATAAAAAGATATGTAATCCGTGCCGCTTGGCACATACATTCGTCAACACACTGAATAAAACGCTACCAAGATCCGGAATCCCACGGGTAACACAGACTAAAAGAGAATATACAACCGTGGCTCTATGTGTAAAGAGTATCTAACAACGAAATGAAGGAAAAATGTCTGCTAATACTATCAGAATAGAAGGAAAGCCTCCGGATCCGCGGACGTAGCAGATCATACCTCGAGGTCTCCCAAAGAGCTGCTGAATCACCTAGTATGAGCCTGTCCTGATGTACCTGGATCTGCACAACAAAAGTGTGCAGAAGAGTAGCATGAGTACACCACGGCGGTACTCAGTAAGTGCCAAGCCTAACCTCGATGGAGTAGTGACGAGGAAGGTCAGGGCCCTACTGAGAGAAAACAATTACAAAAATGATAGTAACAATAATAAGCAGTTTAAATGATAATTATTCCGAAATAACAACAATAAATGATTACTGCAACCGTCTACAATTAAAACTAACAACAAGTAACAAACTCAATTAACAAGTCCAGGACCTGTGGGAATTGAACCCACGGTCCCATTGACAGTACCCATGGGTCTCCGGGAATCGAACCCGCAGCTCATGTCTCAGTAAATCTGAGGATCTCTGGGAATCGAACCCGGAGTCCACATTTGAATAACATCAGGATCTCCAGGAATCGAACCCGCGGTCCACATCTCAATATTATATCAATAGCTCAGGATCTCTGGGAATCGAACCCGCAGTCCTTATCTCAATAACTCGGGAATCGAACCCACAATCCCATTAACAGTACCCCTAAGTCTCCGGGAATCGAACCCGCAGCCTATGTCTCAATAAATCTCGGGATCTCCGGGAATCGAACCCGCAGTCCACATCTCAATAATATATCAATAGCTCGGGAATCGAACCTGCAGTCCATATCTCAATAACTTAGGATATCCGGGAATCGAACCCGCAATCCACAACAATATCACTCCGGGTCTTTGGGAATCGAACCCAC
>JASVEL010004178.1:0-73073 GCA_032618575.1 Nicotiana noctiflora | reverse complement strand
AGTACTCACCCCTACTCCCTGCACCTTTTGCGTGCAGACTCAGGTACTCAGGAGCAGTAGACGGGAAATTCCAGCGGTTGCAGTGTTATATCGGGTTGCTGAGGTAGCTGCCTACGTTCGCAGAACCTAGCTTCTCCTCTCATTTCCAGTTGTTATTTTGTATTTTGTATTCAAATTTGAGTACTTCTATATCGTACTCTCTATTTCCTGTTTGGTTTTGTTAGAGGCTCTAGACTTGTGACTCCGGATCTTTGGGAGTGTCAGTATTTTGTTCAGTATTATTATTATTGGAGTTCTTAAACTCATATATTCTTCTTGGGTTGTCCATTTGGGGACGGGTATTTTGTGATAATTAAATTGTTGGTCTGGCTGGCCTAGTTTGATTGTTGGGCGCCATCACGACCGGATTTGGGTCGTGACAGACTTGGTCCTTCCCGGCTTATAGTAGACTGTGTTTTATGATTGTTAATGAGATTATAACTGTGTAATTGGGCTAATAGCCATGTTTGGGGCCTTGTGCCGATCTGTAGAACACTAGGGGACATGTAGAGCTAGGTGACCCTTATATCGTGTTGGAAACTTATACTCAGCCGTAAAACTAGCTGAATAGCTTATTAAGAGCTAATACTAGATGTGTACTGTGAGAGATAGATTACTTAGGGTGGAAGTTCCCTGATTTCGCTGAGTGAGCCTGAAAGGCCAATCTTATACTAATTGAGACAGGGTCGAGGACCAGTTAGGAGGTATTATATACATATATATAAATATTGGATCGGGCTGCACGCCGCAGCAAATATTGGATCGGGCTGCATGCCACAGCAGTATATATACTGGATCGGGCTGCACACCGCAGCAGTATATATATTGGATCGGGCTGCACGCCGCAACAATATATATATTGGATCGGGCTGCACGCCGCAGCAGTATACATATTGGATCGGACTGCACATCGCAGCAGTATATATATTGGATCAGGCTACACGCCGCAGCAATATACATGTTGGATCGGGCTGCACGACGCAGCAGTATATATATTGGATCGGGCTGCACGCCGCAGCAGTATATAAATATTGGATCGGGCTGCACGCCGCAGCAGTATATATGTTGGATCGGGCTGCACGCCGCAACAGTATATATATTGGATCGGGCTGCACGTCGCAGCAGTACATATATTCGATCGGGCTGCACGCTGCAGCAGTATATATATTGGATCGGGCTGCACGCCGCAGCAGTACATATATTGGATCGGGCTGCACGCCGCAGCAGTATATATATATTGGATCGGGCTGCACGCCGTAGCATTATACTTATTTAGATACTTATACCTAATAGACACATGTATATGTCTCCATATATTGAGATGTCTGTACACCGATGTGGTACGAGTGAGGATTTAGCAGAGTGGGACCTTGATGAGATAAATGTGGACTGGTGATCAGAGTACTTACTATAGTGATGACTTACCTGTGGGGGGTTGGCCTTAGAACTGTTTAGTGATAGCACATGAGTTCTTACTTTTAATTATTGTTTATTATTATTACTCACTAAGTTGAAAAATACTCACCCCACTCCCATGCACTTTCTGTGCAGATCCACAGGTGCCCGAGAGCAGTTGAGTTGTTGTAGCTGCTGATTATTATCTATTTTTGCGGAGACTATGAGGTAGCTTCAGGCGTCCGCAGAACCTGTTTTCTTCTTCTTTACCCTTGTTATTTTCATCTTGCTTAGACTTGCTTGTACTAGGATGTTTATTCTGTAGAGGCTCAGTCTCGTGACACCACTATATGGTTGGGACCGCATTTTGTATGCTTTTACGATTACGTTGCCATTTTGATATGATCACTTGTTGCTTAAGTTTAACTGGTATTAATTGGAATTAATAATTGGCTGGTTAAGAGGTAATATGGTCGGGCTTGTCTAGCATTGTGTTGGGCGCCATCACGACCGGGGATCGGGTCGTGACACTCTCCTATTATGGCTAGGGTTTTTTTTAATGTGTTGTTATTTTGTTATATTTGGAAAAGAAGGAATGGGTAAGGGTTATGGGAGATGGGCTGGGAGGTGGGCTACCCGTTTTGGGCCTCTTCTATTGCAAAATAGGGCCCAGAACTTGTAGTTCTTTAATTTTAGCAATCTATTTAGTAAATAACCCAATGCTTTGAATTAAAACCAAATTAATTTCAGTTAATTAAATAAATTATGTAATAGCATGAAACTATTTTTGTATTTTTTCAATTTTTGTGCCTTTAAAATTAGTAAAAAGTCAAACTTAGGTAAAATAACTATATTAAGCCTAAATTAAATATTCTACGCTAAAACGGGTGAAATTTCAAGGAAGGTCAAAAATTACATGTCTATAGCTGCCCCTCTTTGACTGAAAATACAAAGTATTTTCAGACAAAGAACGACTAGACATGATTTTTGACCTGACCCTTATTTAAAAGACCAACTAGAAGAAAAAAGAATGTGACCGAGCTTTGGTATCTGAGCTGCCTACATATCATCGGCTATAGAGGAATAAGGCCACGTGTAGTTCACAAGTGAATGAGATAATTGAGTGTACCGAGGTGGAGAGTCGAGTCGAGTGTCGTCGAGGTTCCAGTCTGCGGTTCCTATTATTACATCAAAATCAGAAAATGAAAAAGACTAACTAAACTAGTTAACTATGAGTTACAAGATTCCTATCTATAAGTCTTCTGAAGTCTGATCTTGAGTCTTGAATGGTTCTTCATGCAGACTTTAGATCTAAACCTTCACGCTCGCTAGAAGCAGGTGTTAGCTCGCGTTTCTTCTGCTTTTTGGATCAAAATCGGGCATACAATGCTTGTGACGTTAGTCATGTCTTGAGCGATCCACCTCTTGTCTCGACCTCTGTGTTTTGGACTCACTTCCATTCTCTTTTGTTTTTCTTTTTTTTGTTTTTCTTTTCTATTCTTGATTAAAATTACTTATGTTGATCACCTCGAATTGTTGACTCGCATTCTGGTCGCGAGCTTCTGCTACTTCTAGCATGAACTGATTTCTTAAATGATTTCCCTCGTTATCCAGGTGGGCGCCTGACATTACAATAAAACAAACAAAACAAAAGAAATTTTTCTACCCTAGTTTGGGATTCGGGCATAATTGTGAATGTTAATTGGATCATGCTACCTACGGAGCTCTCAGAGTTTGAAAGTTAGATCCCATTATCCAGGAGGGTCCTTAAAATTCCAAAATTAAATCCCATTATCCAGGAGGGTCCTGAGAATTTTAAAATTAAATCCCATTATCCAGGAGGGTCCTGAGAACTCTAAAATTAAATTCTATTAGGAGGGTCCAGAGAATTTTTAAAATAAATCCCATTATCCAGGAGGGTCCTGAAAACTCTAAAATTAAATCCCATTATCCAGGAGGGTCCTGAGTGTCACACCTCCTTTTGGCGCTAACCCGCGAGGACGCGAAGGAGTTTTTCCAATTAAAGGACAATCAAAACGGGATTTATTTATTTAATTCAGAGTCGCCACTTAGGAGATTTATGGTGTCCCAAGTCACCGATTGAATCTCGAATCGAGGAAAGAATGACTCTATTTAACAATCTGCGTACCAGAAATCTGGATAAGGAATTCTGTTAACCCGGGAGAAAGTATTAGGCATTCCCGAGTTCCGTAGTTCTAGCACGGTCGCTCAACTGTCATATTCAACTTATTTATCTGATTTTTATCATTCTTTAACTTATGCAAATTAAGATTCTTTTACCGCTTTTACTATTATTTTTACAAGAATTGCAACGTCGTAAAATGTATTTCGGATCACTCCATACCAGTACGCCTGTAACCCTTAACACATTTCGACTTTGTTGAGATTTAGATTTAGGTCACATAAATGTGCACACGAATTTAGGAAGGTAATATTATTAAACTAACACGCCTAAAGCAGCTACACATTTATTATCTTTGGGAGAAGACCGTGAAGTTCGCTAAACGGTCCACCCAAATTCTAAGGATCAATACAAGCTTAATTAAAGCAAAGGCCCTACAATTGTCGTTTTTTTGTTTGGCATGGCACACCTCGATTTCAATTTTAAAAGAGATTCAAACTAAGTTTCGGAGGTCCACAAACTATTTGTATGATCTAATATAGCACACATCCAATCTACTTTTTAAAGACTGCAAAAATTAGCTTCGAGGGTCACAACCGTCGATCATTGAGCTCCAACAAAAAAGATCTGCATTAGGACAATCATTGAAAATAGCATTTTTCTTGGCCTATGCGTCCAAATTTACAATACATGCCCATATGTGAGGAAATCAAAAGGGCATTCGATATATTTCCAATTTTAATCACTCGTGATCTCATTTGACAATTGCATCTGGCATTATACAACAAAACATTACTAAACATTTTTACTTTAGGCATGTGCTACAATCAGCGCACTCCAGGCAGATTGGAAGAAACAAAAAAAAATAATATGTTCATACTATGTCCAGGATACATTTAATCTTGTAGTTCTTTTTCATGGAATTGTGGCCAGCAGATAAAATCATTCACATATTGAACAATCATGCATATATAAATGCATATATTTAATTTGCACAATTTGAACTGATGGGACATTTAGTGCTTCAACTATCAAATTAGAAAACTACTTTAATCTAGCTGATTTGCTTAATGAAAAATTTTCGGGTTTTAAAAGCTCATGTATTCATAAACAACCTGATAATTGGTTAGATGAAGACCAACCCCTATTTTCTGAGGTTCAAGCTAGGATGTCTCGAGGAGGACTAGAAAGACCTAGTAGAAAGAGGCCTAATTACAACAAAAAGAAGACTTATGCTTCTGTCCCGCCTCTTATGACTTATTATTACCCCAGACCAACGCCTCAGGATGTCTTAATTGAGGAAAGAGATTGGAACCAAACTAACACTTCTTACAACGGAGATTCCATTTATGAATGGTGTATTGACGGTCTTACTGAAAGACAAATTTCTATTATGTGCCATCGTATGATGATGTATGCTTCTATTTGCGCAGATTCTAATAATGATTTAGCTGTCGCAAAGATGATTATTAATGGATTCACAGGTCAGCTTAAAGGCTGGTGGGATAATTGCCTAAGTATTGACGCTAAGAATCATATTCTTACTGCCACTAAAATAGTTCAAGATGAGACTAAAACTGATGTTTTAGTACATGATTCAGTCTATACTTTGATTCTTACTATTCTAGAACATTTCAATGGTAGAATTACCAATGGTTATGAGAACCTACGAACTCTCCTAAATGGTTTACGACGTAAACATCTCAGAGAATTTCGTTGGTACAAGGATACTTTCCTTAGCCGTGTTATGGATCTACCTGACAGCGACCAATCTCATTGGAAAGCCAGATTAGTTGATGGCTTTCCCCCTCTGTTTGCTGAACGTATTAGAAATACGCTTCGAGGAGCAAATAACTCTATCCCTTATGATAACCTAACCTATGGCCATATCATTGGCACTTGTACACAAGAAGGATTGAAACTGTGTAACGAGTTAAAGTTGAATCAACAACTTAAGCGCCAAAAGGCCACAGAAAGATCTCAATTAGGAGATTTCTATACTCAATTCGGTATTGAAGGACCTTCTAGGCCTAGACTTAATAGAGGATATTATTCTGATAAACCTCGCCGTAAGAAATATCGTAGACGTTCCGAACACTATAAAGAAAAACGGGAAGCTAAAAAGGCACACCGTAAGTCTACAAGATTCGCAAAGAATTTCTCTAAACGAGAACTTCGCACAATTAAGTGCTACAAATGTGGTCAATATGGTCACATTGCTCCGAATTGTAAAGCTGATAAGCTTAAAGGTTTAGGACTAGATGGCGATGTCCAAGACAAGATTTCGACCATGATCTATGAAGCTTATGCTGAAAAGACAGATCAGTCTGATATTTACCCCTCTTCAACTAGTGATCAGGAAGGTAGTCTTGATTATGATACTGATTTAGACGATCAAAATAATTGTTTAAATTGTGCAGGTGATACATGTACTTGTGAAAACGATGAGTTTTATAAGCTTCAATCTCAATTTGATAATCTTGATTTCAACATGATTAATTCTGAAAATGTTATAGAACTTTTGAAAGAAGTTAAAGACGATGATATTCGTAACAAAATTTTAGAAATGACTTCAAAAGCTTCTTCTTCTTCTCCTTCAAAGTCTTTTCAAAAGAATAAGCCGAAAAACTTTATTCCTGAAATTTATTCTATGAAAGAAGTTTTTGACAGATTACAAAAGAAGCATGAAATTGTCGAAATTCGCAATTCTTCACTCGATGATTTAAAATTCGAAGTTGAAAAACTGAAGCAAGAGATTAAATCTCTGAAACAGAATCAGGCAGTCCACCATCATAGGATTTCTCAATTAGAAAATGACAGCTCATCATCCGATTCTGAAGCTTCAACTTTTGTTCCTAATAAAGTAAAAGAAAAAATTCTTTTTGAAGAAAATAATTCTTCTGACACAGATCTTTTAAATAAAAAACTAGATTTTTCTAAAAGAGATATTTTTTTAGGTATGATGCAAGTTGTAACTGCGCATAAATGGCATGTTCAGTGTACAATTTTAGTTAATAGAGAATTTACTATAACTGGTACTGCTTTAATTGATAGTGGTGCTGATGTTAGTTGTATTCAAGAAGGATTAATTCCTTCTAGATTATTTGAAAAAACTACTCATGTAGTTAAATCTGCTTCTAATCACTCTTTGTCTATTCGTTATAAATTAAGTAAGGCCCATATTTGCCAGAACAAAGTTTGTATTCCTCATTTCTTTTTTCTGGTAAAAGATTGCATGAGTCCTCAAATTATTTTAGGAACACCTTTCATAAATGCAATCTACCCCTTTACTCACATTGATGAAAAAGGTTTTACAACCACTTTTAATGGTAACCCGATTTCATTTCAGTTTGTAACTGATCCCATTACTAGAGATATAAACTCTATTATTTTAAATAAAGAAAGATTTGTAAATTCTTTACAACTCAAAACTTATAGTCTTAATATTACAAATTCTCTTCAATCGGCAAAAATTCAGGAAAAAATTAAATTGATCTCTTAAAAAATGGCTGTTGATATTTGTGCTGATCATCCAAGTGATTTTTGGAATAGAAAGAAACATATTGTCACTCTTCCTTATGAAGACGATTTTTCAGAAGAAAAGATTCCTTCTAAATCACCTTGGTCTTGCACTGCTTTTTATGTGAATAATGCAGCTGAGAAAGAACACGGTCATCCCCGTTTAGTGATTAATTACAAACCATTAAACAAAGTTTTGAAATGGATTAGATATCCAATCCCCAACAAGAGAGATTTGCTTTCAAGACTTTATGATTCAAACATATTTTCAAATTTTGATTTTAAATCTGGTTATTGGCAAATTCAGATTTTCAAAGAACATTCTTATAAAACTGCATTTAATGTTCCGGTTGGTCAATACGAATGGAATGTAATGCCTTTCTTTTTGAAAAATGTACCTTCTGAATTTCAGAAAATTAAGAATGATATATTCAACCCCTATTTAGATTTTATTATAGTCTATATCGACGATATTTTGGTATTCTCAAAAATTCTTGAACATCATATTCAACATTTGGATATTTTTAAGAAAATAGTTATTCAAAATGGTTTAGTAATCTCAAAACCAAAAATGAACCTTTTTCAAACTGAAGTAAGATTTCTTGGTCATAATATTTGTCAAGGAAAAATTACTCCTATTCAAAGATCCATTGATTTTGCTTCTAAGTTTCCTGATGTTATTACCGACAGGACTATGCTACAAAGATTTTTAGGAAGTGTGAATTATATTTCCCCTGTCTACAAAAATCTTTCTCGAGATTAAGCCCCTCTTTATGATAGGTTAAAAAAGGATTCTAAATCCCCTGGGACTAATAGTCTGACAAATCTAGTTAAACAGGTAAAACAACGAGTTCATTCACTCCCCTACTTAACTCTTCCCAATCCTAACTGGCAAAAAATTATTGAAACTGATGCTTCCAATATTGGTTTTGGTGGGATTCTAAAACAAATTAATCCCAACGATAAGCATGAGTATTTGATTCGTTTTCACTCTGGAAAATGGAATGAAGCCCAGAAGAAATACCCTAATATGGCTCATGAAATGCTTTGTATAGTTAAATGTGTTCTAATATTTCAAGATGATTTACATAATCAGAAGTTTTTAATAAAAATTGATGCTCAGTCTATTAAATTTATGTTTAATAAGGACTATAAGCATGACGCTTCTAAAATGATTTTCGCCAGGTGGCAACCACAACTAGCACCCTTTGATTTCGAAATTCTTTATAAAAAGGGAATTGATAATTCTCTACCTGATTTCTTATCAAGAGAATTTCTAAATTAAGTCATGAATCTTAGTGCATATTTTTGTGATAACAAAATAATTGCAATTCTTCTAGCCGTTCCTCTTGGACGAGATATCCAAGAAATAATTTTGAAAAATCTTATTGATGAAATTCTAGAACAAGATGCAGAAGATGATTTCTTGTTTTCAATATTTGATTACGATGATGAAGATATTTCATGGTATGATATGGATAATTATTATCAATTTAACTAATCTTGTCTTTTATCTTATTCAAGGATGGGTGGAAACGGAGAACCATTATGGTCTCCACCAGTCCGCGGTAAAGGCGGAGGACAGAGTAATCGGGGAAAGGGAAGATATGTCCCTCCAACTTCCCCTAATTCATCTTATTCATCATCCAGAGATTTTCCAGCTTTGAGAAAGATAGCAGGAAAAACTTTGGTCAATTCAAAAGTTGGAGAATCTTCTTCAACTCCAGCAATTTCACTGGACAATATCCTGGAAAGCCATCCATTATATGGACAATTAAAAGCTTTCCTTGATTCTCAGAAGCAAAGTGATACATTCGCTTCAATGATGAAAGAAGGAGATACGCCTTCAAAGGAATTCAATAAAGGATCAAAAGAAATGATATTTCTTATCGAGCCTTCTGATATGAAAAGGGATCCGTGGGAAATATGCCAACGGTACCTTACATCGGGATTGTATTTTCCAGGTGAATCATACAAACAACGTAGTTACTACGAGAGCCTGTTAATCTCTACGGGCACTGTTGATATTCAACACTTCACTGGTAACGATAACAAAACTTACCAGTATTCTAAATTGATTGTTAAAAGAATTCTAACAATTGAAGCTTGGGAAATTTCTACAATTTCTGAAAAGAAAGTTTTAATAAATAAAACTCCAACAAGCTTTACTTACTGGGATTATATCCAGGCTTTTTCAAAAGTATTCTTTTACAATAATGAAAAGCATAAATATTCTTGGTGGATAAAAATTTGTTCAAACGTTTTTAATGAACCTATTCCTACTTGGTTTATTAAATGGTGGACATATTTTGGTCCTACCACAAAAATTTTACCAGAACCATTCCTAAATCTTTATAAAGATTGGACTGCAGTTTTGCCTTTCTAACGGATTTATATTTATCCGAACACATTTGCAAAATAGATACTATTGACCATATGTATTTCTTTATTGAATATTCTATTCCCTGGATTTGCAAATGGATACCGGAAGTGGGATATACTTCCCCTGAAGAACAAATTCCATGCCTATACAGAGTCTATTATACCAACTTCTGGGACAAGTTGATGAAAACAGATCCCCAGACAAAAACGCTTTATGGCGCCGAACTAATTGATCGGATTAAAAATTCAGTTGCTGAATACAAGATAAAACCGAAGAAATTAGTAGCTGACAATTCAGTAACTCATATTGCCAGGAGAATCTCCGTACAAGACGGTGATAGGGAGGAAATGATCAGAAATTATTTAAAGGAGGTAGAACAAAGTTTATTGAAGAACCTCTCCCAAATTGATAAATCAGATTCTTCAATGAGAAGGAATTCCAGTACCGGAGATATGCCAGAAACAGATTTAGAAGAGTCTCAACGACCAGAGACACCTTCTTCTATAACAGAAGAAAAAATTCTTCAAATAGAACAGTACCTGCAAGCACAGGAAGGATCATTCAAAAAGTCTAAAGAGAAGGACAAGATGTAATAATAATCTTGTTAAAAAATTGTTAAAAATGGACAAGAAATAAGACTTGTCCACTTTATTTGTTTTATTCTTATCAGCAGACAAAATAATTGGCTGCTTTTTGTAAGGGTCCGAATGTGGGTCCCATAGAGATTCCTTTTCTTCCCCTGGTCCGTCTATATAAGGACCACTCCCTTTATTCATTTGGAGAAAGCCAAGTTTTGGCAAACTCTCTCTTCTCACTCTTTTCTCTCTCTCTGTAACATATTATCTCAATAAATAAAGTATTGTGTTTATATTATCCGGCGTCTTCTGGTGACATCATCGTCCTTTCCGATTAGGTACTATTCCGATCTCCCTTCTTCTTCTCTTCAGATGATAGTCGGAACTATTTCCGGCTAAGTTTGTTCATATCTATGTTGAAACTCCAGTAACTACAGTAAGTATGTCATGATTTTATCTAGACTCAATAATAAAATTATGAGTAGGTTATCATAGATCTCAGCCTTATATCCTTTAATTTAAGAGTTGACTTGGTTTAAAGGTGGTTTAACAGTCGATTCCGGCACCGTCTACAGTATAACGAGCAGTGGTGTATTGTAAGTCCCCGCTTAGCTGTGTTGCTTTTAGGGGCAATAATTGATACCACAGTTAGAACTGTTATTACCGTAGACGATATCGGAAAACAGACAGGCCCTATGCCTTGGTAATGGCTTCTAGTCTTCCATACAGTCGACCTAAATTAAAAGAATAAAGCTAGATCTAAATAACCAACTAAAGTATTCTGATGAAATCAATACTTTATATCCCAGTCTAGATGGCCGTGCAGACTACCGCCAGCCTTGTAGATCTTGGATCACCATTGGTAACATCATCGTCCTTTCCGATCAGGTACTATTCCGATCTCCCTTCTTCTTCTCTTCAGATGATAGTCGGAATGATTTCCGGCTAAGTTTGTTCATATCTATGTTGAAACTCCGGTAACTACAGTAAGTATGTCATGATTTTATCTAGACTCAATCATAATATTATGAGTAGGTTATCATAGATCTCAATGTGATGACCCGGCCCGTCATCATGTGAGTTATCATCCCCGTATTCCCCCTTATATGCTCGTTCATGTTTTAATATGTATGTTTGGCGAGTTTGAGTCAATTCAGATTGAGTTTAGTTGGAATCGATACAAATAGTCTCTTCTTAGAAGAAGGAATATTTGGGAAAAATCAATCGAATGTTGACTTGTTAGTTAGAGAGCTCGGAATCGGATTCTGATGATTCGGTCAGCTCCGGGATGTCATTTATGAGCTAAGAGAGCGATCGGAAGTGAATTTGGAGGCCCGGTATAGTTTTAGGCTTGAATTGGCTAAGGTTGAATTTTTGGCGAAATCCGAACGGTAGGTGAGATTTTGATCCAGGAGTCGAAATGGAATTCCGACTGTTGCAGTAGCTCTGTTAGGTGATTTTGGATGTGCCTGCAAAATTTCAGGTCATTCGGAGGTCGTTTGGTTGGGTTTTTGATCGAATGTCGGTTTCAGAAGTTTGAATGAAAACTTAAGCTTGAATTCGTTGAAATTGGACGATTTTGATGTTAACGATAGAGTTTTGATGATTGGAACAAGTTCGAATAAGGTTATGGTGTGTGTTGGTGGTTTCCGTTAGGGTCCCGGGGGCCTCGGGGTGAATCCGGATCATCAATCGGGCACTTTTGAACATGGAAAACCTGTAGAAAATTGCAGGTCAGTGCAGCAGGAATTAAGCCTTCGCGTTCGCATGAAGGCAGCCGCGTTCGCGAAGGCCAAGGGAGCTAAAGCAACGCGTTCGCATGAGGAAGGGTCGCGTTCGCGTAGGAGAGAGAGGAGGAGCATCGCGTCCGCGATACATGTGTCGCGTTCGCGTAGCTGGGAAATGTTAGGCCTCGCGTTCGCATGAGGAGAGATGGGAACGCGTAGAAGAAAAACCGGGCGATTGGAAATTTGTGCTTCGCGAACGCGTGACAGGGCGTCGCGTTCGCGATGGGTGAATCAAGCAGAGCATCGCGTTCGCGTGAGGGGTATCGCGAACGCGTAGAACAAATTCCCCAGGCAGTGAAGTTAAAACCAGAACATTTCATATACGGGTTTCATTCTTAGAAACCCCATTGTTGAGCTCTAGAGTGAGAAACTAACGGGAAATAGCTTGGAGATCATCGAGATATTGTTGGAGGTATGTTTCATGGTTTAAATACACGCTTTTATCATGAAATCATGGATTATTTCTATGAAAATGGAGGATTAAATGTGGGTTTAAGCCCTAGGCCTAAAATTGTAGAAAAATACCGATTTGAGTGGGCAAATGGAGTCCGAATTTGGTAAATTTGATATGCCTAGACTCGTATTGAGACGAGGGTTCCGAATATGTAACTTTTATAATTTTTCGAGAAGCGCACCAAAAGTCGGGTTTTGACAACTTTGTGGGTTTTGATACAATTTGGGTTATTTCGAATGAATTGCGTGAAATTAGCATATATTGATGCAATCTCTATGATTTTGAGCAGATTTGGCATCCGAGGAGATTGATTTGCGAGGCAAGCGCAAGGCGAATTGAAGCTTCTATCGGTTCGAGGTGAGTGGTAGTAGTAAACAATGTACTGAGGGTTTGAAACCCCGTACTAGCAGTTCACAATGCTATGTTGAGATGAGACACGCGTCTTGTGACGGGCGTGGTGACATTGTGATTGGGGGTTTGGACTTGGTCCTTCCCGGCTTATAGAATACTGTGTATTATGACCGTTAATGAGATTATGACTGTGTAATTGGGCTAATAGCCATGTTTGGGGCCTTGTGTCGATCTGTAGAGTATTAGGGAACCTGTAGAGCTAGGTGACCCTCATATCGTGTTGGAAACATACACTCAGCCGTAGCTCTAGCTGTACAGCATAATATGAGCCCGTACTAGATGTGTACATTGAGAGAGATTATCTAGGGTGGAATTCCCTGTTCTAGCTGAGCAGGACTGAAAGGCCAAGTCTATACCGATTGAGATGAGATAGGGTCAAGGACCCACTATGAGATGTTATATTGGGCCCGAAAGGCCAAGTCTATATTGACTGAGACAGGGTCAAGGACCCACTGTGATATATTATATTGGGCCTGAGAGGCCAAGTATATACTGACTGGGATAGGGTCGAGGACCCATTATGAGGTATTATATATATATACCTATATTGGATCGGGCTGCACGCCGCAACAGTATATATATTGGATCGGACTGCACGCCGCAGTAATATACATGTAATATACATGTGGGACGGACTGCACGCCGCAGTATTATTGCGCTTGGGCTGTAGGCCGCAGTAATATACATGTAATATACATGTGGGACGGACTGCACGCCGCAGTATTATTGCGCTTGGGCTGTAGGAGCCCCTTCAGAGTCTGAGTCTGCACACATTCTCAGTGAGCGCTGGTGTATATTATGGGATCGGGCTGCACGCCGCAGCAGTATAGTTATAATGTATATATATATATATATATTGGATCGGACTTCACGCCGCATTAATATATGTGTGGATCATAGCGTTTAGACCAAGGGAGCCCCTCCGAAGTCTGTATACACCCCCAGTGAGCGCCGTCGACGTTAAATGGAGCGGGCTGCGTGCCGCAGCGGTATATGTATTGGAGCGGGCTGCGCGCAGCAGCGGTATATGTATTGGAGCGGGCTGCGCGCCGCAGCATTATACTTATTCATATCCTTATACGTACTTAATACTATACATTATAGACAGATGTATATATGTCTCCATATATTGAGATGGCTGTATACCATAGTGGTACGAGCGATGATGTGGTTAGTGTGGGACCTAGATGAGATAGATGTGGACTGGAGATCAGAGTACTCATTATAGTGATGACTAACCCATGGGGGTTGCCTTAGAACTGTTTAATGATAGTACAGGAGTTCGTATTTTCAGTTATTGTTTATTATTCTTACTCACTGAGTTGAAATATACTCACCCCACTCCCTACACTTTTTGTGCAGATTCACAGGTGCTAGAGAGCAGTTGAGCTGTCACGTGCTGCTTATTCATTACTATCTCGTGGAGACTTCGAGGTAGCTTTCAACGTCCGCAGGACCTGTTTTCTCCCTCTTTATTATTTTGTTGTCTTCATTCTGCCTAGACTTGTTTGTATAGGATATTTCATCTGTAGAGGCTCACACTTGTGACACCACGATTCGGTTGGGACCGTATTTTGTATTAATTAATATCATTAATTCATATTCCAACTGTTATTGAACTGAATAACTTCTTAAAAGTGGTGTTCTGAAATGGTATGGCTGGCTTTGTCTTCACGAGAGATGCCATCACGACCGGAGCGGGGTTTGGGTCGTGACAAGTTGGTATCGTAGCCTAGGTTACATAGTTCTCACGAGTCATAAGCAGGTTTAGTAGAGTGCCGTGGATCGGTATGGAGACATTTGTACTCATCCTCGGGAGGCTGCAAACCTTTTAGGAAAAACACTTCACATTTCTTGGAATTCTTATCGTGCGTACTTGATTCACCTTGAGATAGAATCTTTGAAATTCCTTTCCCACGTCTTCGAGCGCTCAGTAATATGCCTTGAGGGCTTGTGATTCCCCGATCGAGGGGCGAGATATAATTTCTGTGAATTCATGTTGGGCCAGTCGGGAGGACTTGAGGCCAGATCTTTGTCTATGACTTGAGCACCAAGGTACTAATTTCGCGAGCCGGTATTATGAATTTCATATGATCAGTATTGATCTTTATTGTGCAAATGGCAGTTTGATAATGGGAGAGCTGTAAGGTATTCAGTTCTTGTTGTGATTTGTTATGTAGCCCTAGTTATGGGCATGAGAAATATGTTCATTGCCTCTTAGCGGAAATGTAAAGTGCACTATGTGGTAGTACGAGTTTAGACTCAGGAAGACTAAAGTGATTATGTTATGTATATCCTGGTGGAAGGTGTTGTACTGAAATATTAGATTGAGGAAAAATAGGTGGGTTGATTCTGATGTGTAATTGAAGGGTATTTGATATATGTTATGATTCGAGCAGGTGCAGTACATGTTCAGGTATAATTGTGATAAGATGATTCGTATAGTATTGAGATTTAATGTTGTTGAAATACATTGTGATGTCTGGTTGAGTTGTGGATGTATTGCTAGAATGGTTTGGTGATTCTCTGGCAGGTGGATAGGCCAAATTACAAAGGAAACTCTGTCGAAATTTTTGGAAAATTTGGGACTTAGAAAGATTTCTGTCACCTAAAAAGAGTGGGCTTATTGGTGGTGTGTGTATAAATGCAAGAATTGCAGAAGGGTTAAGGTCTCTGATGATTCGAGTCTCTGTCAAGGCTTGTAAATGACTTGAGTTTAATCTCACTATAACATTGTGGCATCATTTGAGTAAAGAATTCTATGAGCGGTTAAACGTGCTTTGATATATGGCTTCGAGCTAAGTTGGGGAGGTTGCTATTGATTAACTGATTGCACTGTTGTGTGCTATGTTGGTTCTGTCTCTAAGTATGTTGGGAAATTCTGATAAAGGTTATGATGCTTCGTAGATATGAAGAAATACTAGGATGCTTTGGATTACTGTTAGTAAAGGATGTTCGGTGTATAGAAAAGAAAGATAACTAATTGTACCTGTAAGTAACCATGTTTTGCGATGTCAGAGTTCTAACAAAACACGAGTGGTTCTACTTAATAGGACAATTGAATTACAGCTGAATAAGGGTGAATGATACCCGAGAATTATTTTACGATGTTCAAGATTTTGCTAGCAACAGTTAGGTGCCTTAAGATTGTGTACGTGGCTAAAGACCGTGGCTTCATTAGAAGAAATCAAGACTTTTGTTATGTTATGGGGATGATGAGATTCCTTGTATCCGTATTAAAAGGTAATGATAACAAATTCAAATCGCAGGGAGTTCTTCAAAACAAAGTATTGTAGAATGTGGTATTTCTGGGAAACAATTGAGAGAGTATTTAGTGGCCTATGGGTCTTAGACCGTATGATCTTATGTACGAGTCTTGTGTGGTGACATGGGTTGAGGCATTGTGGTGCTATAGTAAAGACTAGTATTAAATTAAAGATGAATCAGAAAGGAAATTAGGTAAATGGATCAACTTGTTAATAAACCGAAACGGTATGATAAGGAATACGATTAATTCCCGGTATATGTTTGAAGTAATGAGTCTCGCCGATATTGTGCAATAAAGCTTTTGAGTATTGGCAGTTGTGTAACTCGGGTATGGATATAAGGACTCAGTCCTGGAAATTTAACTTATGCAATGTAATTAGGAGAAAGGGTTTGTGATGTGTTTTACCGTGGTTTGAAAATGGGTGTATTTCCTGTTGGTATGTAAAGCTTGGAATGTGTAATGAGTTTTCCCTATACGGGATCATGGAAGTCCTTGACTAGTTGAGTGCGCTCTGATGTTTGCGGCGTAGGGAAAGGGATATGAATTTTCCCCGTTGTCTTAGTGTGGTATGGTATATGCGATGTGTTATGGAAAGTTGATAACGGCATGTTCAAGGTTTTGAGATCAATTCATATTATATGGGGAGTCATTAAAATCCTCAAGCAGCGTGGGCAACTGCAGATAATCTGAGAATCAATCTTCCTGGTGATTTAGGAGAATGGTACTGCTATACTAGTATTTCGGCAGAGTCTATGGTCAAAAGGGCCAGGTAAAATAAACTGATAATATCTAGCGGTATGGTGGTATACTCCCGTGGGATCGACTGTAATAATGGAGTCGTTGATGACATAGTGAAATTTATGAATGGCTTTCGTGGTATGAATGGACACTTGAGGTGCGTTATGTAATCGTACGATGAAGTACGGAATCAGGCATAGTGATTCCTGTGTTATGTATGTGTTGGAGACTAGAAGTTCTCGTAACCCGCCTACGCAGCGGTGGTACATCGTGTGTGTCGGCACAATGTAGCGGTTATCGGAAATTGGAAGCTCTAGTGGCTATCTCGTTACTTGATATGATGAAGTTGAATAATGATATACGATTGCTGACTGGTTGTCATAGGCCAGGTTGTCCAGACTAATGTGATATGGACTATGTCAGAAACATGTCGCAAACTGCATGGCAGAGCGCATCAGATCATGCTCCAGTAGGTGGATGTACCCTAGGGCCAGCGGACGGCTGGTAGGTATTGCTTTGTCAGTTGGGCCTTCGTGGCGGATGTCAGTGTAGAGGTATCTACCATTGATTCAGTTCCGGTATTGGGGAACTTTGTCAGATGAGTTTCATGTGACCGAGCTCGAGGCTATATATACATGTTTGTTGCAATGAGCAACTTGAGTCGATGTGCATTCCCTTTTGCTAGATTTATGCTTGGATCGGGTGGCACGCCGCCACATGTATAGTATCTGGATCGGGTGGCACGCCGCCACATGTATGGTATCTGGATCGGGTGTCATGCCGCAACAGGTATGCTATTGGAACGGGTTGCGCGCCGCAACTGTGTTATGTGGGAAATATAGCTTCCTATATGTACCTAGTATACAATACTTCCTCTCTTTTGAGGAATAGTCCGTATTGGGTATCGCTCGGGGAATAGCACATCGGTTGTGTCCATTCAGGATTCGATAGCATATACTAAATGTATCACCGCATGTGTGATTGATTGATTGAGTTCAGACCTAAGTATGTGCGTGGCTGACCGTTTTGAGCTTGGTAACTTGAGGTGCTTCATGAGTAATAGTGTGGGGTTAGAATCACGAATCGTGGTAACGCCACGTGATGTTATGACCTTTCGAGGAGGATTCAGGTACTCTAATTCTATGATGTGAGACGAGATCTCACTTATGTGTTGTGATGGTATTGAAGAATTTGAATTATGGCTCGTTGTGCGAGTCAGTTGTAATGATTCGAGTGTGTTTAGATCATTCTTATTGGAGCCTGTGTTGTGCTCGTTGTGGCATAGGCCGATGTTGAGGTATCATGTCACCGGTGTGGTGTGTTATAACCGAAATGATCATTCGAGTCATTAATGAGAGCGAGCATATGTTATTTCAACTCGTTAGAAAGGTAATATCGAGGTTTGGCTCCGAAACTTATTGTGGTATCAGTTTTAAAAGGGAAATGGATTCACGAATGGTTGACCCGAGAGATGGGTTCGGTGTATCGCGTGCTTCAGTTGCCGTGGGCAGGATATGAATGTGTTGGAATAAGACTCTATCTAATGAGAAAGGTTCTTTCTGCTAGTATTTGGTTATTGTGACCAATTGTTGTGATTGGAGACTATCGTCTCGAGTGATTGGATTGTTTGATACATCATGTGATCTCACCCGGAGTGGCGAGTTTGGCTATTACAGTTGGATCGTGTGTATCCTGAGTATAGGCATGGGATTAGCATTTGGCATATGATTTCAGAAAATGCAATGTGGTTTATGGTTCAGTTGGAGCGAGAAATTTCAGCTATATGGTGTTGTCGGACTTATGTGAGATAGGGTGACGTATGATCACCACGAGTATATGCTTGGTAAGGTCATTCGGCTATTGTGTTGAATCTAGTACAACTCTGGGTCCGCTTGAGGACGAGCGTTTGCTTAAGTTGGGGAGAATGTGATGACCCGGCCCGTCATCATGTGAGTTATCATCCCCATATTCCCCGTTATATGCTCGTTCATGTTTTAATATGTATGTTTGGCGAGTTTGAGTCAATTCGGATTGAGTTTAGTTGGAATCGAGACAAATAGTCTCTTAGAAGAAGGAATATTTGGGAAAAATCAACCGGATGTTGACTTGTGAGTTAGAGAGCTCGGAATCGGATTCTGATGATTCGGTCAGCTCCGGGAGGTCATTTATGAGCTAGGAGAGCGATCGGAAGTGAATTTGGAGGCCCGGTATAGTTTTAGGCTTGAATTGGCTAAGGTTGAATTTTTGGCGAAATCCGAACGGTAGGTGAGATTTTGATCCAGGAGTCGGAATTGTTGCAGTAGCTCCGTTAGGTGATTTTGGATGTGCCTGCAAAATTTCAGGTCATTCGGAGGTCGTTTGGTCGGGTTTTTGATCGAATGTCGGTTTCGGAAGTTTGAATGAAAACTTAAGCTTGAATTTGTTGAAATTGGACGATTTTGATGTTAACGATAGAGTTTTGATGATTGGAACAAGTTCGAATAAGGTTATGGAGTGTGTTGGTGGTTTCCGTTAGGGTCCCGGGGGCCTCGGGGTGAATCCGAACCATCAATCGGGCACTTTTGAACATGGAAAACCTGCAGAAAATTGCAGGTCAGTGCAGCAGGAATTAAGCCTTCGCGTTCGTGTGAAGGCAGTCGCGTTCGCAAAGGCCAAGGGAGCTAAAGCAATGCGTTCGCGTGAGGAAGGGTTGCGTTCGCGTAGGAGAGAGAGGAGGAGCATCGCGTCCGCGATACAGGTGTCGCGTTCGCGTAGCTGGGAAATGTTAGGCCTCGCGTTCGCGTGAGGAGAGACGCGAACGCATAGAAGAAAAACCGGGCGATTGGAAATTTGTGCTTTGCGAACGCGTGACAGGGCGTCGCATTCGCGATGGGTGAATCAAGCAGAGCATCGCATTCGCGTGAGGGGTAGCACGAACGCGCAGAACAAATTCCCCAGGCAGTGAAGTTAAAACCAGAACATTTCATATACGGGTTTCATTCTTAGAAACCCCATTGTTGAGCTCTAGAGTGAGAAAGTGACGGGAAATAGCTGGGAGATCATCGGGATATTGTTGGAGGTAAGTTTCATGGTTTAAATACACGCTTTTATCATGAAATCATGGATTATTTCTATGAAAATGGAGGATTAAATGTGGGTTTAAGCCCTAGGCCTAAAATTGTAGAAAAATACCGATTTGAGCGGGCAAATGGAGTCCGAATTTGGTAAATTTGATATGCCTAGACTCGTATTGAGACGAGGGTTCCGAATATGTAACTTTTATAATTTTTCGAGAAGCGCACCAAAAGTCGGGTTTTGACAACTTTGTGGGCTTTGATACAATTTGGGTTATTTCGAATGAATTGCGTGAAATTAGCATATATTGATGCAATCTCTATGATTTTGAGCAGATTTGGCATCCGAGGAGATTGATTTGCGAGGCAAGCGCAAGGCGGATTGAAGCTTCTATCGGTTCGAGGTGAGTGGTAGTAGTAAACAATGTACTGAGGGTTTGAAACCCCGTACTAGCAGTTCACAATGCTATGTTGAGATGAGACACGCGTCTTGTGACGGGCGTGGTGACATTGTGATTGGGGGTTTGGACTTGGTCCTTCCCGGCTTATAGAATACTGTGTATTATGACCGTTAATGAGATTATGACTGTGTAATTGGGCTAATAGCCATGTTTGGGGCATTGTACCGATCTGTAGAGCATTAAGGAACCTGTAGAGCTAGGTGACCCTCATATCGTGTTGGAAACATACACTCAGCCGTAGCTCTAGCTGTATAGCATAATATGAGCCCGTACTAGATGTGTACACTGAGAGAGATCATCTAAGGTGAAATTCCCTGTTCTAGCTGAGTGGGCCTGAAAGGCCAAATCTATACCGATTGACATGAGATAGGGTCAAGGACCCACTATGAGATGTTATATTGGGCCTTAAACGCCAAGTCTATATTGACTGAGACAGGGTCAAGCATCCACTATGATATATTATATTGGGCCTGAGAGGCCAAGTATATACTGACTGGGATAGGGTCGAGGACCCGGTATGAGGTATTATATATATATACCTATATTGGATCGGGCCGCACGCCGCAGCAGTATATATATTGGATCGGACTGCACGCCGCAGTAATATACATGTAATATACATGTGGGACGGACTGCACGCCGCAGTATTATTGCGCTTGGGCTGTAGGAGCCCCTTCGGAGTCTGAGTCCGCACACATTCTCAGTGAGCACTGGTGTATATTATGGGATCGGGCTGCGCGCCGCAGCATTATAAATATATATACATATATATATATATATATATATATATATATATATATATATATATTGGATCGGACTGCACGCCGCAGTAATATATGTGTGGATCATAGCGCTTGGGCCAAGGGAGCCCCTCCGAAGTCTGTATACACCCCCAGTGAGCGTCGTCGACGTTAAATGGAGAGGGTTGCGCACCGCAGCGATATATGTATTGGAGTGGGCTGCGCGCCGCAGCGGTATATGTATTGGAGCGGGCTGCGCACCGCAGCATTATTCTTATTCATATCCTTATACGTACTTAATACTATACATTATAGACAGATGTATATATGTCTCCATATATTGAGATGGCTGTATACCATAGTGGTACGAGCGAGGATGTGGTTAGTGTGGGACCTAGATGAGATAGATGTGGACTAGAGATCACAGTACTCATTATAGTGATGACTAACCTATGGGGGTTGCCTTAAACTGTTTAGTGATAGCACCGGAGTTCTTACTTTCAGTTATTGCTTATTATTCTTACTCACTGAGTTGAAATATACTCACCCCACTCCCCTGCACTTTTTGTGCAGATATACAGGTTCAGGAGGGATGTTAAGCTATCGCAACTGCTTTATTATCCCCATTCCGTGGAGACTTCGAGGTAGCTGCCGACGTCCACAGTACCTGACCTCTTTCTTTTTATCATTTTGTTGTCTCCATTCCGGTTAGACTTGATTGTGTAGTAGATCTCATTTGTAGAGGCTCAGACTTGTGACACCACGATTTGGTTGGGACTGTGTTTTGTATTTCAGTTCTACACTTCTTGATTTGTTATGAAAACAGGCTAATCACGCCGATTAATCAGTATTAATTATACTTGCTCTGGTAACTACAGTAAGTATGTCATGATTTTATCTAGACTCAATCATAATATTATGAGTAGGTTATCATAGATCTCAGCCTTATATCCTTTAATTTAAGAGTTGACTTGGTTCAAAGGTGGTGGAACAGTCGATTCCGGCACCGTCTACAGTATAACGAGCAGTGGTGTATTGTAAGTCCCCGCTTAGCTGTGTTGCGTTTAGGGGCAATAATTGATACCACAGTTAGAACTGTTATTACTGTAGACAATATCGGAAAACAGACGTGCCCCATGCTTTGGTAATGGCTTCTAGTCTTCCATACAGTCGACCTAAATTAAAAGAATAAAGCTAGATCTAAATAACCAACTAAAGTATTCTGATGAAATCAATACTTTGTATCCCAGTCTAGATGGCCATGCGGACTACCGCCAGCCTTGTAGATCTTGGATCGCCATTGGTATCAGAGCCTAGGAAAGGTCATGACACTTATTGAATTTACTGTGAAATTTCAACATAGATATGAAGCATAAACTACAAGATTCATGAATCTTGAAGAAGCCTCTAGTATTAAAAGTACTAGATTAGAAGAGGTTGATGTACCTCAAAACCTTGATTTGTTAAATAAATGGACGATTCCTAAAGTTGATACAAAAACCATTTATGATTATGGATTTTTTGATCGATTCTCAAGCAAATAGCTTGTTAAAACAACTGAACAATCTTTGGTGCTTAATTCTGATGAACAAACTATTTGTTTACTAAATAAAAATGATATTACTCATTATTGCTATAAATACAATTTTATGCATATTGGTATGGTTGAAATTGCATTCAAACCTTTAACTTTAAAGGGATTACCTGAAACTTTTCTTGCAGCTTTAAGAGATGCACGAAATTTAAATTTTCGACAATCTTTAATAGGTTCTATTGAATCTACAGTTGCTTATGGCCCTGTTTATTTTAACACTCAACCTAACTTGCAACTATCTTTATCTGATGTTAATATTCTAGATGCGTTAACTTTGAATGTTAAGACGCATGGTTATAATTATATTCCTGGATCTGAACTAATATGTTTATCTTACAGGATTTATTATAAACTGCTTTCTACGCTGCATCCTAGATGTAAATTATATGATACATCCGACCAAACTATTTTGGTAGAAACTAATTTCACAAAGTCTAAGGTCACCACTCGGAGACCTATAAGATGGGATGAAATCAACTTTCCAACTACTTGGACTCTTGAGTCGGTGATAGCCCCTCACCAACTTACCAATGAAGTCACGAATAACGAGACTTCACATATTACTCAAGATCCCGACGGAAGGATTTGTATTCAATTTGCAGAAAAACTTTCTACTTCTTTACATTCTTTAAAGAATCCGGTTTATAATAGGAAATCATTCTCTGGTTATAGATCTCTTCCTGCTATTCAGCATATTTCTCCTATAACCCATGATGCCCCTATTTATGGACCAGCAAGAGATAGACCTCTTTCTTTGCATACCCTTAGTGATACTAAGAGTAAGGTTAAAATTGATTCTAAGGCTAATGTAGTCCAGGCAGTTGATAATTTGTCTGACTTAGAACTTACACCATCTGATATGGGTGTAGACCAAGACTCACTCTGATTTTATGGATTGTGTCCAAATCGATTTTAGTCCGGGTTCCCCGGCACGTAAATATATTCAAAAAAGATTTTATAAAAAATGGTGGAATACGTTTCGAACTTGGTTTCTTGAAACTTATAGTCGAACTGATTTAAAGAATATTTCCAAAGAATTCTATGAGCTATGTGCTTTGCACAACGAAATAATAGATTTTGTTCCTTGGTTTATAACCACTTATTTGCCATTGTATGTTAAGGTAATTGAAAGATGTTTTGTAACTGCTGAAGGATCGGTAAAAGCTATTTACCCTCCAACTCAAAAGACTTTCAAATTGCAAAACAATACAGAAATTGCTTTTTTGGCTTGTCAAAAATTGATTGACGAAAAGGTTGCGGCTATTACCATCAATTAAATAAATGGGTTAATTTTATAGCATAATTACCAAAATCTTTATTCAAAAATTTTGGGAGAACAAATTAGTTCTTTAGATAAAAAATTAGATGAATTAACGAAGCTTGTCAAATCTTTGAATTCTTTAGATATAGCTTCAACATCTACCAATTCTTCTGAAAAGGTTTCGACTAAAAAAGATGTTTTGAAAGAAACTCATTTGAAGAGACCCCTTGATGTTTCAGATTTTAAATTTAGAAAAAATTATTCTATAACAGATCTAGCTGATTTACTTAATGAAAAATTTTTGGGTTTTAAAAGCTCAGGTATTCATAAACAACCTGATAATTGGTTAGATGAAGACCAACCCCTATTTTCTGAGGTTCAAGCTAGGATGTCTCGAGGAGGACTAGAAAGACCTAGTAGAAAGAGGCCTAACTACAACAAAAAGAAGACTTATGCTTCTGTCCCGCCTCTTATGACTTATTATTACCCCAGACTAACGCCTCAGGATGTCTTAATTGAGGAAAGAGATTGGAACCAAACTAACACTTCTTACAACGGAGATTCCGTTTATGAATGGTGTATTGACGGTCTTACTGAAAGACAAATTTCTATTATGTGCCATCGTATGATGATGTATGCTTCTATTTGCGCAGATTCTAATAATGATTTAGCTGTCGCAAAGATGATTATTAATGGATTCACATGTCAGCTTAAAGGGTGGTGGGATAATTGCCTAAGTATTGACGCTAAGAATCATATTCTTACTGCCACTAAAATAGTTCAGGATGAGACTAAAACTGATGTTTTAGTACATGATTCAGGTCTATACTTTGATTCTCACTATTCTAGAACATTTCAATGGTAGAATTACCAATGGTTATGAGAACCTCCGAACTCTCCTAAATGGTTTACGATGTAAACATCTCGGAGAATTTCGTTGGTACAAGGATACTTTCCTTAGCAGTGTTATGGATCTACCTGATAGCGGCCAATCTCATTGGAAAGCCAGATTAGTTGATGGCCTTCCCCCTCTGTTTGCTGAACGTATTAGAAATTCGCTTCGAGGAGCAAATAACTCTACCCCTTATGATAACCTAACCTATGGCCATATCATTGGCACTTGTACACAAGAAAGATTGAAACTGTGTAACGAGTTAAAGTTAAATCAACAACTTAAGCGCCAAGAGGCCACAGAAAGATCTCAATTAGGAGATTTCTGTACTCAATTCGGTATTGAAGGACCTTCTAGGCCTAGACTTAATAGAGGAAATTATTCCGATAAACCTCGCCGTAAGAAATATCGTAGACGTTCCGAACACTATAAGGAAAAACGGGAAGCTAAAAAGGCGCACCGTAAGTCTACAAGATTCGCAAAGAATTTCTCTAAACGAGAACTTCGCACAATTAAGTGCTACAAATGTGGTCAATATGGTCACATTGCTCCGAATTGTAAAGCTGATAAGCTTAAAGGTTTAGGACTAGATGACGATGTCCAAGAGAAGATTTCGACCATGATCTATGAAGCTTATGCTGAAAAGACAGATCAGTCTGATATTTACCCCTCTTCAACTAGTGATCAGGAAGATAGTCCTGATTATGATACTGATTTAGACGATCAAAATAATTGTTTTAATTGTGCAGGTGATACATGTACTTGTGAAAACGATGAGTTTTATAAGCTTCAATCTCAATTTGATAATCTTGATTTCAACATGATTAATTCTGAAAATGTTATAGAACTTTTGAAAGAGGTTAAAGACGATGATATTCGTAACAAAATTTTAAAAATGACTTCAAAAGCTTCTTCTTCTTCTCCTTCAAAGTCTTTTCAAAAGAATAAGCCGAAAAACTTTATTCCTGAAATTTATTCTATGAAAGAAGTTTTTGACAGATTACAAAAGAAGCATGAAATTGTCGAAATTCGCGATTCTTCACTCGATGATTTAAAATTCGAAGTTGAAAAACTGAAGCAAGAGATTAAATCTCTGAAACAAAATCAGGCAGTCCACCATCACAGGATTTCTCAGTTAGAAAATGACAGCTAATAAAGGAAAAGAAAAAATTCTTTTTGAAGAAAATAATTCTTCTGACACAGATCTTTTAAATAAAAAACTAGATTTTTCTAAAAGAGATATTTTTTTAGGTATGATGCAGGTTGTAACTGCGCATAAATGGCATGTTCAGTGTACAATTTTAGTTAATAGAGAATTTACTATAACTGGTATTGCTTTAATTGATAGTGGTGCTGATGTTAGTTGTATTCAAGAAGGATTAATTCCTTCTAGATTATTTGAAAAAACTACTCATGTAGTTAAATCTGCTTCTAATCACTCTTTGTCTATTCGTTATAAATTAAGTAAGGCCCATATTTGCCAGAACAAAGTTTGTATTCCTCAATTCTTTTTTCTGGTAAAAGATTGCATGAGTCCTCAAATTATTTTAGGAACACCTTTCATAAATGCAATCTACCCCTTTACTCACATTGATGAAAAAGGTTTTACAGCCACTTTTAATGGTAACCCGATTTCATTTCAGTTTGTAACTAATCCCATTACTAGAGATATAAACTCTATTATTTTAAATAAAGAAAGATTTGTAAATTCTTTACAACTCGAAATTTATAGTCTTAATATTACAAATTCTCTTCAATCGGCAAAAATTTAGGAAAAAGTTAAATTGATCTCTGAAAAAATGGCTGTTGATATTTGTGCTGATCATCCAAGTGCTTTTTGGAATAGAAAGAAACATATAGTCACTCTTCCTTATTAAGACGATTTTTCAAAAGAAAAGATTCCTACTAAATCACGACCCTGTCAAATGGATGCAGAGTTAGTTGAATTTTGTAAAAAAGAGATTGATAATCTTTTACAAAAGAATTTGATTAAACCTTCTAAATCACCTTGGTCTTGCACTGCTTTTTATGTAAATAATGCAGTTGAGAAAGAACGCGGTCATCCCCGTTTAGTGATTAATTACAAACCATTAAACAAAGTTTTGAAATGGATTAGATATCCAATCCCCAACAAGAGAGATTTGCTTTCAAGACTTTATGATTCAAACATATTTTCAAATTTTGATTTAAAATCTGGTTATTGGCAAATTCAGATTTTCAAAGAACATTCTTATAAAACTACATTTAATGTTCTGTTTGGTCAATACAAATGGAATGTAATGCCTTTCGGTTTGAAAAATGCACCTTCTAAATTTCAGAAAATTATGAATGATATATTCAACCCCTATTTAGATTTTATTATAGTCTATATCGACGATATTTTGGTATTCTCAAAAACTCTTGAACATCATATTCAACATTTGGATATTTTTAAGAAAATAGTTATTCATAATGGTTTAGTAATCTTAAAACCAAAAATGAACCTTTTTCAAACTGAAGTAAGATTTTTTGGTCATAATATTTGTCAGGGAAAAATTACTCCTATTCAAAGATCCATTGACTTTGCTTCTAAGTTTCCTGATGTTATTACCGACATGACTATGCTACAAAGATTTTTAGGAAGTTTGTATTATATTTCTGTATCGACCCGGCCGGTCGTTTTAAAAATTACGCCCCAATCCCTAATTTAACTGTTCCCCTAAGTTCATTTCTGCTATTGTGGTTTGCCGGGAGAGTCGGTTCTGAAATTTGGAGCATTCTGGGACACGTAGTCCCTAAATGATAGCTTTAAATTTAGAAAATGGTCCGTAGTCGGAACAGTGTTAAGACGACCTCGAAACGGAAATCCGATGTTTTCCATTAGCTCCGTTAGGTGATTTCAAGGTTGGGAGCGCGTTCGGAAAGTATTTTGGAGGTCCGTAGCTCAATTAGGCTTGAAATGCCGAAGTTTGAAATTTTGGCGAATCCGAACGATAGGTGAGATTTTGATCCGGGGGTCGGAATGGAATTCCGACAATTTCTATAGCTTCGTTATGTCATTTTGGATATGTCCGCAAATTTTTAGGTCATTCGGATGTCGTTTGGTCGGGTTTTAGATCGAATGTGTAATTCGGGAAGTTTTAAGAAATTTAGGCTTGAATTCGATGTGAATTATGGGTTTTGATGTTGTCAGACGTGTATTGAGGATTGGAGCAAGTTCGAATAAGGTATTAGGATGTGTTGGTGTGTTTGGGTGAGGTCTCGGGGGCCTCGGGGTGATTTCGGATGGTTAAACGGGAGAAAACATGGAAATTGCAGGTTTAGGAATTCTGCCTCTGTTGTTTTCGCCCCTGCGGAAATGGAACCGCAGAGGCGAGTCCGCTGAAGCGGAAATTGGAACGCGGAAGCGGACTAGAGCGCATGGGCGGTCCCTTGTCCGCAAAGGCGACATCACGGGTGCGAGAATGGGACCGCAGAAGCGGTCAGGAGATGGATTGGGGAGTTCCGCATAAACGGTTGAGTCTTCGCTTAGGCGAGTCCGCAGAAGCGGACTCGTATTCGTAGGTGTGGAAATATCCGCAAGAGAGGACTGCTGTCCGCAGAAGCGGCCCTTGGCTCGCAGAAGCGGATTGGGCCAGCAAGGCCTGGGATTTCGCAGAAGCGACAAAATGTCACGGAAGCGGATCCGCAGAAGCGGAAAATAATCCGCAGAAGCGGAAATCGACCTGGGTTTAATGAGCAGTAAGGGTTAAAATTTCAGAAACATTTCCAAACTTTGAGAGCTCGGCTTAAGGTGCGAATTAGGGGATTTTGAAGGAGAACTCGAGGGGTTTCTTCAGGTAATCAACTATGGACTCCACTTATGATTGTTGTTGATAATATTATGGAAGTTTTTCATGAAAATGGAGGAATTTGGGGCAATTAATGGGGGTTTTCACCCTAGGCCTAAACTTTAGAAAATCAAGGGTTTGAATGGGCAAATGGAGTCCGAACTTAGTAAACTTTATATGTATAGACTCGTATTGAGACAAGGGTTCCGAATATGTAACTTTCGTGATTTTTCGAGAAGCGTACCGAAAGTCATGTTTTGGCAACTTGTGGGTTTTGGTGTGTTTTGAGTTGTTTTGATTGGGTAATGCCCAATTGGCCTATTTTGATATGATTCTATTGATTTTTATCAGATACTACACCTGTGGAGGCCGACATTCGCGGCAAGAGAGTTGTCTCTTAGCGGTTTTGTACGGGAGTCGAGGTAAGTGGCTTGTCTAACCTCGTGTGGGGAACCTTTACCCCTAGGATATTATGTGATAGTTTATATGCCTTGTACGCAAGGTGACGGGCGTGTACATGCGCTGGTTGTTGTAGCTCACTTTACTTGAATTGTCCAATTCGTGATATTCATGTTCTTAGTTTATTAAATTGTGATATTTACCTGGTAATCGTTAGGGAAGCATGATTAGATAGGATTTATCTATCTAATTGCCTAATTGTCTTACTTGAACTTCTCGATAATTGTTGGCACTAGTCCTCGGTAAAGTTGTAGTTGAGCATATTATGTTTTCTTTATGTGTTTTCTTTATTTGTTGTGTTGGTGGTGTAATTATAGTTATGTATTTTATATTTCTCTGTGCTTTCCTTTTTATTGTTTGTGTTGGTGGTCTGCGGGTTCAATTCCCGGAGATCCAAGGGTTGCGGGTTTGATTCCCGGAGACCTAGAGTTGTAGTGTTTATGGACTACGGGTTTGATTCCCGAAAATCAAAGGGCTGCGGGTTCGATTCCCGGAGACCCGAAGTTTATTGAGATATTCCCGGAGATCCTTAGATCATTGAGATACATCCTGAGGTATTGAGACATGGGCTGTGGGTTCGATTCCCGGAGACCCAGAGATACCGTTATTGGGACTGCGGGTTAAATTCCCGTAGCTTCTGGACTGTTGATTATAGAGTGGGACCGTGGGTTCAATTCCCACAGGTCCTGGACTTGTTAATTGAATTTTGGTTACTTGTTGTTAGCTTAATTGTAGACGGTTGCAGTAATTACTTCGTTGTTGTTATTTCAGACTAATTCTTATTTACACTGCTTATTATTGTTATTATTATTATGTTATTGTCTCTCGGTAGGGCCCCGACCTTCCTCGTCACTACTCCATCGAGGTTAGGCTTGGCACTTACTGAGTATCGCCGTGGTGTACTCATGCTACTCTTCTGCACACTTTTGTTGTGCAGATCCAGGTACATCAGGACAGGCTCATACCAGGTGATTCAGCAGCGCATTCGGAGACCTCGAGGTATGATCTGCTATGTCCGCGGATCCGGAGGCCCTCCTTCTATTCTGATAGTGATAGTAGACATTTTCCTTATTTCGTTGTTGTTAGATACTCTTGAGGAATAGAGCCACAGTTGTACTTCCATTTTAGTTTGTGTTACCCGTGGGATTCCGGGTCTTGGTGGTATTTTTATACAGTGTGTTTGACGAGTGTATGTGCCAAGCGGCACAGATTACATTTCCTGTTTACATCATTTTTCCGCTACTTCTTGTTAATGATCACAAACTTGTACATTCCGCAACGTGTTAGGCTTACCTAGTCGCGGGGACTAGGTGCCGTCATGACAGGTTCACGATTGGTGAACTAGGGTCGTGACAAGTTGGTATCAGAGCTCTAGGTTCATAGGAGTCACGGGACATAGACCGGTTACTTAGAGTCTCGCTGATCGATACGGAGACGTCTGTATTTATCTACGATGGGCTATGTAACTATTTAGGAAACTCTTCATTTCTTTGGATTCCTTGTCGTGCGACATTTTGGCATCAAATCTAAACTATTGCTTTATATTCTCTCACAGATGGTGAGGACACGAGCTACTCACGCCGAGGTAGAGGACGAGGACGCGCCCGAGGTGCAGCCACAGCACCCGCGCGCGCTGCCGCTGAGGTAGCACCAACAGATCCAGCCAAAGCTCAGGCACCTGGCACTACTCCATCTCTTCAGAAGACTTTTTCTTAGTTCGTGAGTATGTATACCACCTTGGCTCAAGCAGGGTTGCTTCTCCTTGCTCCAGCCACATCCTAGGCTGAGGGAGGAGTACAGACTCCCGCCGCCCGAACTCCTAAGCAGCGAGTGAATGTTGTGCAGGTTCTTGATATTATTCATGCACCCTGCCGCCCCAGCACAGCCCGGAGGTGGGCCAGTTGCCTCCGAGGACGAGCAGCGTAGATTGGAGAGGTTCAAGAAATATGATCCTCCAGTGTTCAACGGTCTGGCTACAGATGATGCATTGGGTTTTCTGGAAGAGTGTCACCGTATTCTTCGTACCATGGGGATAGTGGAGACCAGCGGGGTTTCCTTCACTGCTTTTCAGCTTTGTGGGGCCGCTTATGATTGGTGGCGCACGTACGAGTTGGATAGTCCAGATGAGTCTGCTTCATTGACCTGGACGCAGTTTTCAGATCTGTTTTTGAGGGAGTTTGTTCCACAGAGCCTTAGGGATTCTTGGCGCTCGGAGTTTGAGCGGTTGCGACAGGGTTCCATGTTAGTATCGGAGTATGCTATCAGTTTCACCCGTCTAGCCATGCATGCACCGGCTTTGGTAGCCACGGTTCGGGAGAGAGTGCGGAGATTTATTGAGGGCCTTATTCCGCCAATCCGGTCCAGCATGGCCATAGAGTTGGAGATGGATATACCTTATCAATAGGCAGTGAGCATCGCCAGGAGGATCGAGAGTATGCTCCCGAGAGAGTGGGGAGAGAGGGAGGCCAAGAGGTCTCGCGAGTCGGGCCATTTCTCCGGTGCCCGCACTTCGGCAGCTCGGTCGTTTTGGCGGGGGTTATTCCGGTCGTCCATTTCATTCAGCAGGATTGCCAGCAGCCGGTAGTACTCCGGCCTCTTCCAACACCTCGGGAGCCTTATTATGCTCCCCGGCTTCTAGTGCACCTGCGCGGGGTCCTTCCGGGGGTCGGACTAGTGGGGGTGAGGCCGGTCGGTCTCAGCCACCGCATCCTCCCATAGCTTGTTTTGAGTGCGGGGATACTCTCCATCCGGTTAGGGAGTGCCCCGAGCGCAGGAGAGGAACCCCTCATCGGTCATCACGACGATCGCCGTGGTTCTCGTGGCCGGCAGGCCAACGTCCCGCCCCCAGCCGCCACTCCACCTCGCCCGGCCCGACCGGGGGTGGGGATCGGGGTACCGGAGGCCGTCCTCGAGAGAGGGGTCGGGCCACATTTTATGCTATTCCTGATCGCGCTGCAGCTGATGCCTCTAATTATGTTATCACAGGTATTATTCCGGTTAGTCATAGGGAGGCATCGGTTCTATTCGACCCCGGTTCCACTTTTTCATATGTGTCTTCTTACTTTGCTTCTCATCCGGGTGTGCCTCGGGATTCTTTGAGTGCCCCCATTTATGTTTCCACTCCGGTGGGTGATTCTTTGGTCGTGGACCGTGTATATCGGTCGTGTTTGGTTACCATTTGTGATTTTGAGACCAGAACAGATCTATTGTTGCTCGGGATGGTCGATTTTGATATTATTCTGGGCATGGACAGGTTGTCACCCCATTATGCTATTTTTGATTGTCACGCCAAGACCGTGACGCTGGCTATGCTAGGCATTCCATGTATTGAGTGGAGTGGTACTCTAGATCACACCCCTAGCCGTGTTATTTCTTTTCTCAGAGCTCAGCGTATGGTTGAGAAGGGGTGTGCTGCTTATCTAGCCTATGTGCGGGACGTCAGTATTGACATTCCCTCTATTGATTCTGTTCCTATGGTACGTGAATTTGCTGATGTATTTTCAACTGATCTCCCGGGCATGCCGCCCGACAGAGATATTGATTTTGCTATTGAGTTATTGTCGGGCACTCAGCCCATTTCTATTCCACCGTACCGTATGGCTCCTCATGAGTTGAAGGAGTTGAAGGATCAGTTACAGGAGTTATTGGGTAAGGGTTTCATTCGACCCAGTGTTTTCGCCTTGGGGTGCTCGTGTGTTGCTTGTGAAGAAAAAGGACGGTTCTATGCGTATGTGTATTGACTATCGTCAGCTGAACAAGGTTACAGTGAAGAAACGGTATCCTTTGCCTCGCATTGATGATTTATTTGACCAGCTACAGGGCGCACAAGTGTTTTCTAAGATTGATTTGCGCTCTGGGTATCATCAGCTGAAGATTCGGGAGCCAGATATCCCGAAGACTGCCTTTAGGACTCGGTATGGCCACTATTAGTTCCTCGTGATGTCATTTGGGCTGACTAATGGCCCAGCAACCTTTATGCATTTGATGCACAGTGTGTTCAGGCCTTATCTTGACTCGTTCGTGATTGTCTTCATTGATGATATTCTAGTATATTCCCGTAGTCGGGAAGAGCACGAGCAGTATTTGAGGATAGTGCTTCAGGTTCTGAGGGAGAAGCAGCTTTATGCCAAGTTCTCTAAATGTGAATTCTAGTTGAGTTCAATGGCATATTTGGGCCACGTCGAGTGATGGTATTCGAGTAGATCCGAGGAAAGTGGAGGCCGTGCAGAGTTGGCCCAGACCCTCCTCCGCTACTGAGATTCGCAGTTTCCTTGGTTTGGCGGGCTATTATCGTCGTTTCGTAGAGGGGTTCTCTTCGATTGCAGCGCCTATGACCAGGTTGATCCAAAAGGGTGCCCCTTTTCAGTGGGCAGATTAGTGTGAGGCGAGCTTTCAGAAGCTCAAGACAGCTTTGACTTCGGCCCCTATATTGATGTTGCCTACAGGTTCGGGGTCCTATTCAGTATATTGTGATGCCTCACGAGTTGGACTCGGTGCAGTATTGATGCAGGACGGTAGGGTTATTGCCTATGCGTCCAGACAGTTGAAGATACATGAGAAGTACTATCCTGTTCATGATTTGGAGCTAGCTGCCATTGTTCACGCCTTAAAGATTTGGTGTCATTACTTGTATGGGGTTCCTTGTGAGATCTACACTGATCACCGGAGCTTGCAGCACTTGCTTAAGCAGAAGGACCTGAATATGCATCAGAGGAGATGGTTGGAGCTACTAAAGGACTATGATATTACTATTCTCTATCATCCGGGCAAGGCTAATGTAGTTGTTGATGCCTTGAGTCGTCGGGCAGAGAGTTTAGGGAGTTTAGCATATCTACCAGCCTCGGAGAGGCCTATGGCAATGGATGTTCAGGCTTTGGCCAGGCAGTTTGTTAGACTGGATCTTTCGGAGCCCAGCCGGGTTCTAGCTTGTGTGGTTTCTCGGTCTTCTCTATTTGATCGCATCAGGGAGCGTCAGTTCGACGACCCTCATTTGCTTGTTCTTCAGGATAGAGTTCGGCGTGGTGATGCTCGAGATGTTACCATTGGGGATAATGGAGTTATGAGGATGTAGGGGCGTATCTGTGTGCCCAATGTAGATGATCTTCGAGAGCTGATTCTAGCAGAGGCCCATAGCTCGCGGTATTCCATCCATCCGGGTGCCGCAAAGATGTATCAGGACTTGAAACAGCATTACTGGTGGAGGCGGATGAAGAGGGATATAGTTGATTATGTTTCTAGATGCCTCAACCGCCAGCAGGTGAAGTATGAACATCAGCGTCCGGGTGGATTGATGCAGCAGATTGAGATTCCAGAGTGGAAATGGGAGCGCATCACCGTGGACTTTGTATCTGGACTTCCACGGACTGTTAGGAAGTTTGATTCCATTTGGGTTATTGTGGATCGGCTGACCAAGTCTGCCCATTTCATACCGGTGAGCAATGCTTATTCATTGGAGCGACTGGCGGAGATCTACATCAGAGAGATAGTTCGGCTGCATGGTATTCCAGTTTCCATCATTTCAGATAGAGGCACTCAGTTCACTTCACGGTTTTGGAGAGCCATACAGCAGAAGTTAGCCACTCGGGTGGAGATGAGCATAGCGTTTCACCCCCAGATTGATGGCCAGTCCGAGTGCACTATTCGGATTTTGGAGGATATGCTCCGTGCGTGCGTGATTGAGTTTGGAGGTTCATGGGATCATTTCTTGCCGCTGGCGGAGTTTGCTTATAACAACAACAACCAGTCTAGTATTCAGATGGCACCATATGAGGCCCTATATGGTAGGAGGTGCAGGTCTCCCGTGGGTTGGTTTGAGCCGGGCGAGGCCAGGCTGCTAGGTACTGATATGGTTCAGGATGCTATGGACAAGGTCAAGGTGATTCAGGATAGACTTCGCGCAGCCCCGGTCTAGACAAAAGAGTTATGCGGATAAGAAGGTTCGCAATGTGTCTTTTATGGTTGGTGAGCGAGTTCTGCTTCGAGTCTCGCCCATGAAGGGCGTTATGAGGTTTGGGAAGAAAGGAAAGCTGAGTCATAGATTTATTGGCCCTTTTGAGATTTTGAGGCGTGTTGGGGAGGTTGCTTATGAGTTGGCCTTACCTCCCAACCTAGCCGGAGTTCACCCCGTATTTCATGTCTCCATGCTCCGAAGATACCATGGTGACCCGTCGCATGTGTTGGATTTCACCTATGTTCAGCTAGACAAGGATCTGTCTTATGTTGAGGAGCCAGTAGCCATTCTAGACAGGCAGGTCAGAAAGCTAAGGTCAAAGAACATCGCTTCGGTAAAGGTTCAGTGGCGGGGCCGGCCGGTCGAGGAGGCGACTTGGGAGACCGAGCAGGATATGCGCAGCCAGTACCCTCATCTTTTCACTACTCCAGGTATGTTTTCTATGCTCGTTCGAGGACGAACGAATCTTTTAAGTGTGGGAAGATGTAACGACCCGACCGGTCATTTTAGAAAATTACGCCCCAATCCCTAATTTAACTGTTCCCCTAAGTTCATTTCTGCTATTGTGGTTTGCCGGGAGAGTCGGTTCTGAAATTTGGAGCATTCTGGGACACGTAGTCCCTAAATGAGAGCTTTAAAGTTAGAAAATGGTCCGTAGACGGAACAGTGTTAAGACGACCTCGGAACGGAAATCTAATGTTTTCCATTAGCTCCGTTAGGTGATTTCGGGGTTGGGAGCGCATTCGGAAAGAATTTTGGAGGTCCGTAGCTCAATTAGGCTTCAAATGCCGAAGTTTGAAATTTTGGCGAATCCGAACGATAGGTGAGATTTTGATCCGGGGGTCGGAATGGAATTCCGACAATTTCTATAGCTTCGTTATGTCATTTTGGATATGTCCGCAAATTTTCAGGTCATTCGGATGCCGTTTGGTCGGGTTTTAGATCGAATGTGTAATTCGGGAAGTTTTAAGAAATTTAGGCTTGAATTCGATGTGAATTATGGGTTTTGATGTTGTCAGACGTGTATTGAGGATTGGAGCAAGTTCGAATAAGGTATTAGGATGTGTTGGTGTGTTTGGGTGAGGTCCCGGGGGCCTCGGGGTGATTTCGGATGGTTAAACGGGAGAAAAACATGGAAATTGCAGGTTTAGGAATTCTGCCTCTGTTGTTTTCGCCCCTGCGGAAATGGAACCGCAGAGGCGAGTCCGCTGAAGCGGAAATTGGAACGAGGAAGCGGACCAGAGTGCATGGGCGGTCCCTTGTCCGCAAAGGCGGCATCGCGGGTGCGAGAATGGGACCGCAGAAGCGGTCAGTAGATGGATTGAGGAGTTCCGCAGAAACGGTTGAGTCTTCACTTAGGCGTGTCCGCAGAATCGGACTCGTATTCGTAGGTGCGGAAATATCCGCAGGAGCGGACTGCTGTCCGCAGAAGCGGCCTCGCGGAAGCGGCCCTTGGCTCGCAGAAGCGGATTGGGCCAGCAAGGCCTAGGATTTCGCAGAAGCGACAAAATGTCGCGGAAGCGGATCCGCAGAAGCGGAAAATAATCCGCAGAAGCGGAAATCGACCTGGGTTTAATGAGCAGTAAGGGTTAAAATTTCAGAAACATTTCCAAACTTTGAGAGCTCGGCTTAAGGTGCGAATTAGGCGATTTTGAAGGACAACTCGAGGGGTTTCTTCAGGTAATCAACTATGGACTCCACTTATGATTGTTGTTGATAATATTATGCACGTTTTTCATGAAAATGGAGGAATTTGGGGTAATTAATGGGGGTTTTCACCCTAGGCCTTAACTTTAGAAAATCAAGGGTTTGAATGGGCAAATGGAGTCCGAACTTAGTAAACTTTATATGCATAGACTCGTATTGAGACGAGGGTTCCGAATATGTAACTTTCGTGATTTTTCGAGAAGCGTACCGAAAGTTGGGTTTTGGGAACTTGTGGGTTTTGGTGTGTTTTGAGTTGTTTTGATTGGGTAATGCCCAATTGGCCTATTTTGATATGATTCTATTGATTTTTATCAGATACTACACCTGTGGAGGCGAACATTCGCGGCAAGAGAGTTGTCTCTTAGCGGTTTTGTATGGGAGTCGAGGTAAGTGGTTTGTCTAACCTCGTGTGGGGTAACCTTTACCCCTAGGATATTATATGATAGTTTAAATGCCTTGTACGCGAGGTGACGGGCGTGTACATGCGCTGGTTGTTGTAGCTCACTTTACTTGAATTGTCGAATTCGTGATATTCCTGTTCTTAGTTTATTAAATTGTGATATTTACCTGGTAATCGTTAGGGAAGCATGATTAGATAGGATTTATCTGTCTAATTGCCTAATTGTCTTACTTGAACTTCTCGATAATTGTTGGCACTAGTCCTCGGTGAAATTGTAGTTGAGCATATTATGATTTCTTTGTGCGTTTTCTTTATTTGTTGTGTTGGTGGACTGCGGGTTCAATTCCGGAGATCCCAGGGCTATTGGTTCGATTCCCAGAGACCCGGAGTGGTATTATTTGTGGACTGCGGGTTCGATTCCTGGAGATCCTGAGTTATTGCGATATGGACTGCGGGTTGCGGATTCAATTCCCGGAGATCCAAGAGCTGCGGGTTCGATTCCCGGAGACCCGGAGTTTATTGATATATTATTGAGATACGGACTGCGGGTTCGATTCCCGGAGATCCCGAGATCATTGAGATACACCCTGAGGTATTGAGACACGGGCTGCGGGTTCGATTCCTGGAGACCCAGAGATACCGTTATTGGGACTGCGGGTTAAATTCCCGTAGCTCTTGGACTGTTGATTATAGAGTGGGACTGTGGGTTCAATTCCCACAGGTCCTGGACTTGTTGATTCAGTTTCTGTTGAGTTGATTACTTGCTATTAGCTTAATCGTAGACGGTTGCAGTGATCACTTTATTGTTGTTATTTCGGAATTATTATCATTTAAACTGCTTATTGTTGCCATTATCATTATGTATTTGTTCTCTCAGTAGGGCCCTGACCTTCCTCATCACTACTCCATCGAGGTTAGGATTGGCACTTACTGAGTACCGCCGTGTGTGCTCATGCTACTCTTCTGCACACACTTTTGTTGTGCAGATCCAGGTACATCAGGACAGGCTCATACCAGGTGACTCAGCAGCGCATTCGGAGACCTCGAGCTATGATCTGCTACGTCTGCGGATCCGGAGGCCCTCCTTCTATTATGATAGTGATAGTAGACATTTTCCTTATTTCGTTGTTGTTAGATACTCTTGAGGAATAGAGCCACAGTTGTACTTCCATTTTAGTCTGTGTTACCCGTGGGATTCCGGGTCTTGGTGGTATTTTTATACAGTGTGTTTGACGAGTGTATGTGCCAAGCGGCACGGATTACATTTTCTGTTTACATCGTTTTTCCGCTACTTCTTGTTAATGATCACAAACTTGTACATTCCGCAACGTGTTAGGCTTACCTAGTCGCGGGGACTGGGTGCCGTCATGACAGGTTCACGATTGGTGAACTAGGGTCGTGACAATTTCCCCTTTCTACAAAAATCTTTCTCGAGATTTAGCCCCTCTTTATGATAGGTTAAAAAAGGATTCTAAATCCCCTGGGACTAATAGTCTGACAAATCTAGTTAAACAGGTAAAACAACGAGTTCATTCACTCCCCTACTTAACTCTTCCCAATCCTAACTGGCAAAAAATTATTGAAACTGATGCTTCCAATATTGGTTTTGGTGGGATTCTAAAACAAATTAATCCGAACGATAAGCATGAGTATTTGATTCGTTTTCACTCTGGAAAATGGAATGAAGCCCAGAAGAAATACCCTACTGTGGCTCATGAAATGCTTTGTATAGTTAAATGTGTTCTAAAATTTCAAGATGATTTATATAATCAGAAGTATTTAATAAAAACTGATGCTCACTCTGTTAAATTTATGTTTAATAAGGACTATAAGCATGACGCTTATAAAATGATTTTCGCCAGGTGGCAAGCACAGCTAGCACCCTTTGATTTCGAAATTCTTTATAAAAAGGGAATTGATAATTCTCTACCTGATTTCTTATCAAGAGAATTTCTAAATTAAGTCATGAATCTTAGTGCATATTTTTGTGATAACAAAATAATTTCAATTCTTCTAGCCGTTCCTCTTGGATGAGATATCCAAGAAATAATTTTGAAAAATCTTATTGATGAAATTCTAGAACAAGATGCTGAAGATGATTTCTTGTTTTCAATATTTGATTACGATGATCAAGATATTTCATGGTATGATATCGATAATTATTATCAATTTAACTAATCTTGTCTTTTATCTTATTCAAGGATGGGTGGACACGGAGAACCACTATGGTCTCCACCAGTCCGCGGTAAAGGCGGAGGACAGAGTAATCGGAGAAAGGGAAGATATGTCCCTCCAACTTCCCCTAATTCATCTTATTCATCATCCAGAGATTTTCCAGCTTTGAGAAAGATAGCAGGAAAAACTTTGGTCACTTCAAAAGTTGGAGAATCTTCTTCAACTCCAGCAATTTCACTGGACAATATTCCGGAAAGCCATCCATTATATGGACAATTAAAAGCTTTCCTTGATTCTCAGAAGCAAAGTGATACATTCTCTTCAATGATGAAAGAAGGAGATACGCCTTCAAAGGAATTCAATAAAGGATCAAAAGAAATGATATTTCTTATTGAGCCTTCTGATATGAAAAGGGATCCGTGGGAAATATGCCAACGGTACCTTACATCGGGATTGTATTTTCCAGGTGAATCATACAAACAACGTAGTTACTACGAGAGCCTGTTAATCTCTACGAGCACTGTTGATATTCAACACTTCACTGGTAACGATAACAAAACTTACCAGTATTCTAAATTGATTGTTAAAAGAATTCTAACAATTGAAGCTTGGGGAATTTCTACAATTTCTGAAAAGAAAGTTTTAATAAATAAAACTCCCACAAGATTTACTTACTGGGATTATATCCAGGCTTTTTCAAAAGTATTATTTTACAATAATGAAAAGCATAAACGTTCTTGGTGGATAAAAATTTGTTCAAACGTTTTTAATGAACCTATTCCTACTTGGTTTATTAAATGGTGGACATATTTTGGTCCTACCACAAAAATTTTACCAGAACCATTCCTAAATCTTTATAAGATTGGACTGCAGTTTCGCCTTTCCTAACGGATTTATATTTATCCGAACACATTTGCAAAATAGATACTATTGACCAGATGTATTTCTTTATTGAATATTCTATTCCCTGGATTTGCAAATGGATACCAAAAGTGGGATATACTTCCCCTGAAGAACAAATTTCATGCCTATACAGAGTCTATTATACCAACTTCTGGGACAAGTTGATGAAAACAGATCCCCAGACAAAAATGCTTTATGGCGTCGAACTAATTGATCAGATTAAAAATTTAGTTGCTAAATACAAGATAAAACCGAAGAAATTAGTAGCTGAAAATTCAGTAACTCATATTGCCAGGAGAATCTCCGTACAAGACGGTGATCGGGAGGAAATGATCAGAAATTATTTAAAGGAGGTAGAACAAAGTTTATTGAAGAACCTCTCCCAAATTGATAAATCAGATTCTTCAATGAGAAGTAATTCCAGTACTGGAGATATGCCAGAAACATATTTAGAAGAGTCTCAACGACTAGAGACACCTTCTTCTATAACAGAAGAAAAAATTCTTCAAATAGAACAGTAACCTGCAAGCACAGGAAGGATCATTCAAAAAGTCTAAAGAGAAGGACAAGATGTAATAATAATCTTGTTAAAAAATTGTTAAAAATGGACAAGAAATAAGACTTGTCCACTTTATTTGTTTTATTCTTATCAGCAGACAAAATAATTGGCTGCTTTTTGTAAGGGCCCGAATGTGGGTCCCATAGAGATTCCTTTTGTTCCCCTGGTCCGTCTATATAAGGACCACTCCATTTATTCATTTGGAGCAAGCCAAGTTTTGGCAAACTCTCTCTTCTCTCTCTTTTCTCTCTCTCTGTAACATATTATCTCAATAAATAAAGTATTGTGTTTATATTATCCGGTGTCTTTTGGTGATATCATCGTCCTTTCCGATCAGGTACTATTCCGATCACCCTTCTTCTTCTCTTCAGATGATAGTCGGAACTATTTCCGGCTAAGTTTGTTCATATCTATGTTGAAACTCCGGTAACTACAGTAAGTATGTCATGATTTTATCTAGACTCAATCATAATATTATGAGTAGGTTATCATAGATCTCAGCCTTATATCCTTTAATTTAACAGTTGACTTGGTTCAAAGGTGGTGGAACAGTCGATTCCGGCACCGTCTACAGTATAACGAGCACTGGTGTATTGTAAGTCCAAGCTTAGATGTGTTGCGTTTAGGGGCAATAATTGATACCACAGTTAGAACTGTTATTACTGTAGACGATATCGGAAAACAGAGACAGGCCCCATGCTTTGGTAATGGCTTCTAGTCTTCCATACAGTCGACCTAAATTAAAAGAATAAAGCTAGATCTAAATAACCAACTAAAGTATTCTGATGAAATCAATACTTTGTATCCCAGTCTAGATGGCCGTGCGGACTACCGCCAGCCTTGTAGATCTTGGATCGCCATTTTACAGTAAGTATGTCATGATTTTATCTAGACTCAATCATAATATTATGAGTAGGTTATCATAGATCTCAGCCTTATATCCTTTAATTTAAGAGTTGACTTGGTTCAAAGGTGGTGGAATAGTCGATTCTGGCACTGTCTACAGTATAACGAGCAGTGGTGTATTGTAAGTCCCCGCTTAGCTATGTTGCGTTTAGGAGCAATAATTGATACCACAGTTAGAACTGTTATTACTGTAGACGATATCGGAAAACAGACAGGCCCCATGCTTTGGTAATGGCTTCTAGTCTTCCATACAGTCGACCTAAATTAAAAGAATAAAGCTAGATCTAAATAACTAACTAACGTATTCTGATGAAATCAATACTTTGTATCCCAGTCTAGATGGCCGTGCGGACTACCGCCAGCCTTGTAGATCTTGGATCGCCATTTTACAGTAAGTATGTCATGATTTTATCTAGACTCAATCATAATATTATGAGTAGGTTATCATAGATCTCAGCCTTATATCCTTTAATTTAAGAGTTGACTTGGTTCAAAGGTGGTGGAATAGTCGATTCTGGCACCGTCTACAGTATAACGAGCAGTGGTGTATTGTAAGTCCCCGCTTAGCTGTGTTGCGTTTAGGGGCAATAATTGATACCACAGTTAGAACTGTTATTACTGTAGACAATAACGGAAAACAGACATGCCCCATGCTTTGGTAATGGCTTCTAGTCTTCCATACAGTCGACCTAAATTAAAAGAATAAAGCTAGTTCTAAATAACCAACTAAAGTATTCTGATGAAAATCAATACATTGTATCCCAGTCTAGATGGCCGTGCGGACTACCGCCAGCCTTGTAGATCTTGGATCGTCATTGGTATCAGAGCCTAGGAAAGGTCATGACACTTATTGAATTTACTGTGAAACTTCAACATAGATATGAAGCATAAACTACAAGATTCATGAATCTTGAAGAAGCCTCTAGTATTAAAAGTACTAGATTAGAAGAGGTTGATGTACCTCAAAACCTTGATTTGTTAAATAAATGGACGATTCCTAAAGTTGATACAAAAACCATTTATGATTATGGATTTTTTGATCAATTCGCAACCAAATAGCTTGTTAAAACAACTGAACAATCTTTGGTGCTTAATTCTGATGAACAAACTATTTGTTTACTAAATAAAAATGATATTACTCATTATCGCTATAAATACAATTTTATTCATATTGGTATGGTTCAAATTGCATTCAAACCTTTAACTTTAAAGGGAATACCTGAAACGTTTCTTGCAGCTTTAAGAGATGCACGAAATTTAAATTTTCGACAATCTTTAATGGGTTCTATTGAATCTACAGTTGCTTATGGCCTTGTTTATTTTAACACTCAGCCTAACTTGCAACTATCTTTATCTGATGTTAATATTCTAGATGCGTTAACTTTGAATGTTAAGACGCATGGTTATAATTATATTCCTGGATCTGAACTGATATGTTTATGTCACGACCCAAACCCCGGTCGTGATGGCGCCCAACACATTGCTAGGCAAGCCCGACCATCTTATCCAATTAAACCAGCCAAGTATAATTAATACCGATTAATCGGCATGATTAGCCTGTTTTCATAACAAATCAAGAAGTGTATAAATGAAATACAAGAACACAGTCCCAACCAAATCGTGGTGTCACAAGTCCGAGCCTCTACAAATGAGATCTACTACAAAATCAAGTCTAACCGGAATGGAGACAACAAAATGATAAAAAGAAAGAGGTCGGGTACTGCGGACGCTGGCAACTACCTCGAAGTCTCCACAGAATGGGGATAATAAAGCAATTGCGATAGCTCAACCGCCCTCCTGAACCTGTATATCTGCACAAAACGTGCAGGGGAGTGAGGTGAGTATATTTCAACTCGGTGAGTAACAATAATAAATAATAACTGAAAAAATAAGAACTCCCGTACTATCACTAAACGAGTTCTAAGGCAACCCCCACAGAGTTAATCATCACTATAATGAGTACTGTGATCCCGAGTCCACATCTATCTCATCTAGGTCCCACACCGACCACATCCTCGCTCGTACCACTACGGTATACAACCATCTCAATATATGGAGACATATACATCCGTCTATAACATATAAATATTTCGAGTATATATATAAATATGAATAAGTATAATGCGCGGCGCGCGGCCCGCTCCAATACATATACCGCCGCGCCGCGCGCAGCGCGCTCCATTGAACGTCGACGGCGCTCGCTCGGGGGTGTATACGGACTTCGGAGGGGCTCCCTAGGCCCAAGCGCTATGGTGCTACGACGTGCAGCCAGGTCCGCCATATATCACTGCGGCGTGCGGTCCGATCCAATATATATATATATACATATATAATTATACCGCGCCGCGGCGTGCGGCCCGATCCCATAATATACCGGCGCTCACCGGAATGTGTGCGGACTCGGACTCCGAAGGGCTCCCTACGGCCCAAGCGCAATAATACGCGGCGTGCGATCCGTCCCACATGTATATTACATGTATATTACATGTACATTCCTGCGGCGTGCAGTCCGATCCAATATAGGTATACTGCTGCGGCGTGCGGCCCGATCCAATATAGGTATATGTATATAATACCTCATAATGGGTCCTCGACCCTATCCCGGTCAATATGTGCTTGGCCTCTCAGGCCCAATATAATATATCACAGTGGGTCATAGACCCTGTCTCAGTCAATATAGACTTGGCCTTTCAGGCCCACTCAGCTAGAACAGGGAATTCCACCCTAGATAATCTCTCTCAATGTACACATCTAGTACGGCTCATATGATGCTATACAGCTAGAGCTACGGCTGAGTGTATGTCTCCAACACGATATAAGGGTCACCTAGCTCTATAGGTTCCCTAATGCTCTACGGATCGGCACAAGGCCCCAAACATGGCTATCAGCCCAATTGCACAGTTATAAACTTATTATCAGTCATAACACAGAGTATACTATTAGTCGGGAAGGACTAAGTCCGAACCCCCAATCACAATGTCACCACGCCCGTCATAGAACGCGTGTCTCATCTCAATATAGCACTGTGAAGTGCTAGTACGGGGTTTCAAACCCTCAGTACATTATTTACTATTACCACTCACCTCGAACCGGTAGAAGCTTCATGCTCGCGACGCCTTAGATCCTCGAACCGGCATCCACGCACGTCAAACTAGCCAAAATAAGTACAAATATATCAAAATAGGCTAATGGAACATAACCCAATCGAAAGAACTCGAAAAATATCAAAAATCACGAAATTGACAAAACCCGAGCCCCGGGCCCACATCTCGAAGAATTCTGAAATTCACATTTTCGGAATCCTCATCTCGCCACGAGTCCGTACATACCAAGAACTCCCAATTCGGACCACAAATGGTCCTTCAAATCCTAAATTTAAGGTTTTTTTTGCTCCAAGCCCTATTTTCTTGATTTTTAGCTATAGATTCATGAATTCCATGGATGATTCTTATATAAAAACATGTATTTAACTCATAAAACTTACCTCCAACGATTCCCCGTCGAAATCCCTTCAATTCCCGTCCAAAAGCTCTCAAGAACGGCCAAAAATGGTGGAAAAATGGGTTGTTTTCGCGACTGAAATGTTTTTAACATTCTGTCCGGTACTGTAGCTAACACTATGCGATCGCATCGGAGCATTGCGATCGCATAGAACAAACTCTCCGGGCACTGTAGCTAACACTATGCGATTGCATAGAACAAAATCCTGGGTACTGTAGCTAATACTATGCGATCGCATCAGAGCATTGCGATCGCATAGAACAAACTCTCCGGGCACTGTAGCTAACACTATGCGATTGCATAGAACAAAATTTCTCTGCAATTTTTCTGCTGCATTTTTCAACTCAAAAATTCCTGTTAGCCATCCAAAATCACCCCGAGGCCCCCGGGACCTCAATCAAAGTTTCTCTGCAATTTTTCTGCTGCATTTTTCAACTCAAAAATTCCCGTTAGCCATCCGAAATCACCCCGAGGCCCTCGGGACCTCAATCAAAGCCACCAGTATATCACATTACCTCATTCAAACTTGCTCATAACATAAAAACACCATCCTAAACATCAAAATCACTAATTACACACTAATTCAAGCCTAAGTTTCTTCAAAATTTCCGAATTGCTCATTCAATCAAAAACCCGACCAAACGACGTCCGAATGACCTGAAAATTTGCAGGCATATCCAAAATCACCTAACGGAGCTACTGCAACTGTCGGAATTCCATTCCGACTCCCGGATCAAAATCTCACCTACCGTTCGGATTTCGCCAAAATTCAACCTTAGCCAATTCAAGCCTAAAACTACACCGGACCTCCAAATTCAATTCGATTGCTCTCCTAAGTCATAAATGATCCCCCGAAACTAGTCGAATCATCAGAATCCGATTCCGAGCACTCTAACTCAATAGTCAACTCTAGGTTGACTTTCCATATTCAAACTTCCTTCAAATATGCTATTTGCTTCATTTTCAATTCAATTCATTCCTAACTCATCCGATAGGTTCTAACACTGATATAAAAGCATAAGATATGTAAATGCAACATAACGGGGTGGTAATTCCCGTAACAACGGGCCGGGTCGTTACATTCTCCCCAACTTAAACAAACGCTCGTCCTCGAGCGGACTCAGAGTTGTACTAGAAGCCACCCAATAACCGAATGACCTTACCAAGCATATATCCGGGTGATCATACGTCACCCTATCTCACATAAGTCCGAAAACACCACATAGTCAAAATTTCACGGACCATCTGAACCATAAATCACATTGTACTTTCTGAAATCATATGCCAAATGCTAATCCCATGCCTATACTCGGGATACACACGATCCAACTGTAATAGTCCATACTCGCCACCTCGGTGAGATAATATGATGTGTCAAACAACCCAATCACTCGGAACAATAATCCCTAATCACAACAATTTCCCACGATAACCAAATACCAACTGAAAAATCTTTTTCATTAGATAGAGTCTTATTCCAACACCTTCATATCCCGCCAACGGCAACCGCACACGCGATATATCGAACCCATCTCTCAGGTCAACCATTCATGAATCCATTTCCCTTTTAATTGATACTACAACAAAATTCGGAGCCAAATCTCGGTATTGCCTTTCTAACTAGCTCAAATCACATATACTCACACTCATTATTGGCTTCGACGATCATTTCGATTATAACACACCGCATTGGTGATATGACACCTCAGCACCGGCCTAAGCCACGATGAGCACAACATGAGCTCCAATAGAAACATCTAAACATACTCAAATTATGACAACTGACTCCAACAACAGGGCTGTAATTCAATTCCTTTGTACCATCATAATATATAACCGAGATCCCATCTCACATCATAGGAATGGAGTGCACGACTCATTCTTGAAAGGTCATCACATCATGTGGCCTTGCCACGATTCGTGATCCTACCCCAACATTATTACTCATGAAACACCTCAAGCCACTAAGCTCTGAACGGTTAGCCACGCACAGATCTAGGTCTTGAACCCAAGCAATCAACCTCACCCGTGGTGATACGATAGATATACGCTATCAAATCCCGAAAAGACACAACCGATGTGCTATTCCCCGAGCGAAACCAATACGGACTATTCCTCGGAAGCTAGGAACTATTGTATACAAGGTAAGATATAGGAAACTATATTTTCCACATCACACTGTTGCGGCGCGCAACCCGTTCCAATAGCATACCTGTGGCGGCGTGCCACCCGATCCAGATACCATACATGTGGCGGCGTGCCACCCGATCCAGATACTATACATGTGGCGGCGTGCCACCCGATCCATGCATAAATCTAGCAAAAGGGAATGCACATCGACTCAAGTTACTCATTACAACAAACATGTATATATAGCCTCGAGCTCGGTCACATGAAACTCATCCGACAAAGTCCCTCAATACCGGACCTGAATCAAGGGTAGATACCTCTACACTGACATCCGCCACGAAGGCCCAACTTACAAAGCAATACCTACCAACCGTCCACTGGCCCTAGGGTACATCTACCCTGCTGGAGCACGATCTGATGCGCTCTGCCACGCAGTTGTGACATTTCTCTGATATAGTCCATATCACATTAGTCTAGACAACCTGACTTATGACAACCAACCTGCAATCATATATCATTATTCAAATTCGTCATATCAAGTGACGAGATAGCCACTAGGGCTTCCAATTTCCGATAACCGCTACACTGTGCTGATACACACGATATACCACCGTTGCGTAGGCGGGTTACGAGAACTTCTAGTCTCCAACACATACATAACACAGGAATCACTATGCCTGATTCCGTAATTCACCGTGCGATTACATAACGCACTTCAAGCGTCCATTCATACCACGAAAGCCATTCATAAATTTCACTATGTCATCAAGGACTCAATTATTACAGTCGATCCAACAGGAGTATACCACCATACCGCTAGATATTATCAGTTTATTTTACCTGGACCTTTTGACCATAGACTCTGCCGAAATACTAGTATAGCAGTACCATTCTCCTAAATCACCAGGAAGATTGATTCTCAGATTATCTGCAGCTGCCCACGCTGCTTGAGGATTTTAATGACTCCTCATATAATATTAATTGATCTCAAAACCTTGAACATGCCGTTATCAACTTTCCATAACACATCGCATATACCATACCATAATAAGACAACAGGGAAAATTCATATCCCTTTCCCTACGCCGCAAACATCAGCGCACTCAACTAGTCAAGGACTTTCATGATCCCACATTGAGAAAACTCATTACACATTTCGAGCTTTACATACCAACAGGAAATACACTCATTTTCAAACCACAGTAAAACACATCACAAACCCTTTCTCCCAATTACATTGCATAAGTTAAATTGCCAGGACCGGGTCCTTATACCCATACCGAGTTACACAACTGCCAATACTCAAAAGCTTTATTGCACAATATCTGCAAGACTCATTACTTCAAACATATACTAGGAATTAATCGTATTCCTTATCATACCATTTCGGTTTATTAACAAGTTGATCCATTTACCCAATTTCCTTTCTGATTCATCTTTAATTTCATATCAGTCTTTACTGTAGCACGACAATGCCTCAACCCTTTTTACCACACAAAACTCGTACACAAGACCACACGGTCTAAGGCTCACGGGCCGCTGAATACTCTCTCAAATGTTTCCTAGAAGTACCACATTCTACCATACTTTATTTTGAAGAACTTCCTGCGATTTTGAATTTGTTATCATTACTTCCCAATACTACATAGAATCCCATCATTCACATAATATAACACAAGCCTTGATCTTTTCTAACGAAACCGCCATCTTTAGCCACATACACAATCTTAAGGCACCTGATTGTTACAAGCAAAATCTTGAACACCGCAAAACCATTCTCGGGCGTCACGCACCCTTATTCAGCTACAATTCAGCTATCTTATTGAATAGAACCACTCGTGCTTTGTTAGAACTCTGACATCGCAGAACATGATTACTTACAGGTACAATTCGCTATCTTTCTTTTCTATATACCGAACATTCCTTACCAACAGTAGTTCAAAATATCCTAGTATTTCTTCATATCTACGAAGCGCCATAACCTTGTCAGAATTTTCCCAACATACTTAAAGACATTGCCCACATAGCACACAACCGTGCAATTAGTTATTTAATAGAAAACTCCCCAACTTGGCTCGGAGCCATACATCAAAGCACTTTTAGCCACTCATAGCATTCTTACTCAATTGATGCTCCAATGTTACAGTGAGATTAAACTCGAGCTATTTACAAACTTTGCCGGAAACTTGAATTATCGGAAATCTTAACTCTTTTGCAATTCTCATTTTCATTCACACGCAACAGCTAAACCCATTCCTTAGGCCACAACATCTTTTCTAAGTCCCAAATTTTTCAAAAATTTCGGCAGAGTTTCCTTTGTAAATTGGCCTATACACCTGCCAGAGAATCACCAAACCATTCTAACAATACACCCACAACTCAACAAGACGTCACAATGTATTTCAACAACATAAATCTCAATACTACATGAATTATATCATCAGCATTAGTACATGAACATGCGCTACACCTGCTCAAATCATAACACATATACCTTTCACCATGATACACCTAGTACAACCAATTTGGTTTTCCTGCATTTGAACTCATACTACCACACGTAAGGCACTTTATCTCCCATTATCAAACTGCCATTTGCACAATAAAGATCAATACTGATCGTATGAACTTCATAATACTAGCTCGCGAAATTAGTACCTTGGTGCTCAAGCCATAGACAAAGATCTGGCCTCAAGTCCTCCCGACTGGCCCAACATGAATTCACAGAGATTATATCTCGTCCCTCGATTGGGGAATCATAAGTCATCAAGGCAAGTTATCACTAAGCACTCGAGTGCGCGTATCCATGTGCAGGAGAAATTTCAAGAATTACATCTCAAGCTGAATAAAACACGCACGATGAGAATTCCAAGAATTTGAAACTTTCCTAAAGGTTTGCAGCCTCCCGAGGATAAGTACAGGCGTCCCCGTACCGATCCACGAGACTCTACCAACCGGCTCATGACTCGCGAGACCTGTTAACCTAGGCTCTGATACCAACTTGTCACGACCCAAACCCCGGTCGTGATGGCGCCCAACACATTGCTAGGCAAGCCCGACCATCTTATCCAATTAAACCAGCCAAGTATAATTAATACTGATTAATCGGCATGATTAGCCTGTTTTCATAACAAATCAAGAAGTGTAGAAATGAAATACAAGAACACAGTCCCAACCAAATCGTGGTGTCACAAGTCCGAGCCTCTACAAATGAGATCTACTACAAAATCAAGTCTAACCAGAATGGAGACAACAAAATGATAAAAAGAAAGAGGTCAGGTACTGCGGACGCTGGCAGCTACCTCGAAGTCTCCACAGAATGGGGATAATAAAGCAGTTGCGATAGCTCAACTGCCCTCCTGAACCTGTATATCTGCACAAAAAGTGCAGGGGAGTGGGGTGAGTATATTTCAACTCAGTGAGTAACAATAATAAACAATAACTGAAAATAAAAACTCCTGTACTATCACTAAACAGTTCTAAGGCGACCCCCCACAGGTTAGTCATCACTATAATGAGTACTCTGATCTCCGGTCCACATCTATCTCATCTAGGTCCCACACTGACCTCATCCTCGCTCGTACCACTACGGTATACAGCCATCTCAATATATGGAGACATATACATCTGTCTATAACATATAAATATTTCAGTATGTATAAGGATATGAATAAGTATAATGATGCGGCGTGCATCCCGCTCCAATACATATACCGCTGCGGTGCGCAGCCCGCTCCATTTAACATTGACGGCGCTCAGTAGGGGTGTATACAGACCTCGGAGGGGCTCCCTAGGCCCAAGCGCTATGATGCTACAGCGTGCAGTCCGATCCAATATATATATACATATATAACTATACTACTGTGGCGTGCAGCCCGATCCCATAATATACTCCAGCGCTCACTAAGAATGTGTGCAGACTCGGACTCCGAAGGGCTCCTACAGCCCAAGCGCAATAATACTGCGGCGTGCAGTCCGATCCACATATATATTACTGCGGCGTGCAGTCCGATCCAATACATATAGTGCTGCAGTCCGATCCAATATATATACTGGTGCGACGTGCAGCCCGATCCAATATAGGTATATGTATATAATACCTCATAATGGGTCCTCGACCCTATCCCGATCAGTATATACTTGGCCTCTCAGGCCCAATATAATATATATCACAGTGGGTCCTTGACCCGGTCTCAGTCAATATAGACTTGGCCTTTCAGGCCCAATATAACATCTCACAGTGGGTCCTTGACCCTATCTCATCTCAATCGGTATAGACTTGGCCTTTCAGGCCCGCTCTGCTAGAACAGGGAATTCCATACGGCTGAGTGTATGTTTCCAACACGATATAAGGGTCACCTAGCTCTACAGGTTCCCAAATGCTCTACAGATCGGCACAAGGCCACCAAACATGGGTATTAACCCTATTGTACAGTTATAATCTCATTAATAGTCATAACACACAGTATACTATTAGTCGGGAAGGACTAAGTCCGAACCCCCAATCACAATGTCACCACGCCCGTCATAGAACGCGTGTCTCATCTCAATATAGCACTGTGAAGTGCTAGTACGGGGTTTCAAACCCTCAGTACATTATTTACTATTACCACTCACCTCGAACCGGTAGAAGCTTCATGCTCGCGACGCCTTAGATCCTCAAACCGGCATCCACGCACGTCAAACTAGCCAAAATAAGTACAAATATATCAAAATAGGCTAATGGAACATAACCCAATCGAAAGAACTCGAAAAATATCAAAAATCACGAAATTGACAAAACCCGAGCCCCGGGCCCACATCTCGAAGAATTCTGAAATTCACATTTTCGGAATCCTCATCTCGCCACGAGTCCGTACATACCAAGAACTCCCAATTCGGACCACAAATGGTCCTTCAAATCCTAAATTTAAGGTTTTTTTTGCTCCAAGCCCTATTTTCTTGATTTTTAGCTATAGATTCATGAATTCCATGGATGATTCTTGTATAAAAACATGTATTTAACTCATAAAACTTACCTCCAACGATTCCCCGTCGAAATCCCTTCAATTCCCGTCCAAAAGCTCTCAAGAACGGCCAAAAATGGTGGAAAAATGGGTTGTTTTCGCGATTGAAATGTTTTTAACATTCTGTCCGGTACTGTAGCTAACACTATGCGATCGCATCAGAGCATTGCGATCGCATAGAACAAACTCTCCGGGCACTGTAGCTAACACTATGCGATTGCATAGAACAAAATCCTGGGTACTGTAGCTAACACTATGCGATTGCATAGAACAAAATCCTGGGTACTGTAGCTAACACTATGCGATTGCATAGAACAAAATCCTGGGTACTGTAGCTAACACTATGCGATCGCATCAGGGCATTGCGATCGCATAGAACAAAATCCTGGGTACTGTAGCTAACACTATGCGATCGCATCAGAGCATTGCGATCGCATAGAACAAAATTTCTCTCCAATTTTTCTGCTGCATTTTTCAACTCAAAAATTCCCGTTAGCCATCCGAAATCACCCCGAGGCCCCCGGGACCTCAATCAAAGCCACCAGTATATCACATTACCTCATTCAAACTTGCTCATAACATAAAAACACCATCCTAAACATCAAAATCACTAATTACACACTAATTCAAGCCTAAGTTTCTTCAAAATTTCCGAATTGCTCATTCAATCAAAAACCCGACCAAACGACGTCCGAATGACCTGAAAATTTGCAGGCATATCCAAAATCACCTAACGGAGCTACTGCAACTGTCGGAATTCCATTCCGACTCCCGGATCAAAATCTCACCTACCGTTCGGATTTCGCCAAAATTCAACCTTAGCCAATTCAAGCCTAAAACTACACCGGACCTCCAAATTCAATTCGATTGCTCTCCTAAGTCATAAATGATCCCCCGAAACTAGTCGAATCATCAGAATCCGATTCCGAGCACTCTAACTCAATAGTCAACTCTAGGTTGACTTTCCATATTCAAACTTCCTTCAAATATGCTATTTGCTTCATTTTCAATTCAATTCATTCCTAACTCATCCGATAGGTTCTAACACCGATATAAAAGCATAAGATATGTAAATGCAACATAACGGGGTGGTAATTTCCATAACGACGGGCCGGGTCGTTACAGTGAAAATGTTACAGGATTTATTATAAATTGCTTTCTCCGCTGAATCCTAGATGTAAATTATATGATACATCCGACCAAACTATTTTGGTAGAAACTAATTTCACAAAGTCTAAGGTCACCACTCGGAGACCTATAAGATGGGATGAAATCAACTTTCCAACTACTTGGACTCTTGAGTCGGTGATAGCCCCTCACCAACTTACCAATGAAGTCACGAATAACGAGACTTCACATATTACTCAAGATCCCGACGGAAGGATTTGTATTCAATTTGCACAAAAACCTTCTACTTTTTTACATTCCTTAAAGAATCCGGTTTATAATAGGAAATCATTCTCTGGTTATAGATCTCTTCCTGCTATTCAACATATTTCTCCTATAACCCCCGATGCCCCTATTTATGGACCAGCAAGAGATAGACCTCTTTCTTTGCATACCCTTAGTGATACTAAGAGTAAGGTTAAAAATTGATTCTAAGACTAATGTAGTCCAGGTAGTTGATAACTTGTCTGACTTAGAACCTACACCATCTGATATGGGTGTAGACCAGGACTCACTCTGATTTTATGGATTGTGTCCAAATCGATTTTAGTCCGGGTTCCCCGGCACGTAAATATATTCAAAAACATTTTTATAAAAAATGGTGGAATACATTTCGAAATTGGTTTTTTGAAACTTATAGCCGAACTGATTTAAAGAATATTTCCAAAGAATTCTATGAGCTATGTGCTTTGCATAACTAAACAATAGATTTTGTTCCTTGGTTTATAACCACTTATTTGCCATTGTATGTTAAGGTAATTGAAAGATGTTTTGTAACTGCTGAAGGATCGGTAAAAGCTATTTACCCTTCAACTCAAAAGACTTTCAAATTGCAAAACAATATAGAAATTGCTTTTTTGGCTTGTCAAAAATTGATTGACGAAAAGGTTGCGGCTATTAGAATTAATGAAATAAATGGGTTAATTTTACAGCATAATTACCAAAATCTTTATTCAAAAATTTTGGGAGAACAAATTAGTTCTTTAGATAAAAAATTAGATGAATTAACGAAGCTTGTCAAATCTTTAAATTCTTCAGATATAGCTTCAACATCTACCAATTCTTCTGAAAAGGTTTCGACGAAAAAAGATGTTTTGAAAGAAACTCATTTGAAGAGACCCCTTGATGTTTCAGATTTTAAATTTAGAAAAAATTCTTCTATAACAGATCTAGCTGATTTGCTTAATGAAACATTTTCGGGTTTTAAAAGCTCAGGTATTCATAAATAACCTGATAATTGGTTAGATGAAGACCAACCCCTATTTTCTGAGGTTCAAGCTAGGATGTCTCGAGGAGGACTAGAAAGACCTAGTAGAAAGAGGCCTAATTACAACAAAAAGAAGACTTATGCTTCTGTCCCGCCTCTTATTACTTATTATTACCCCAGACCAACGCCTCAGGATGTCTTAATTGAGGAAAGAGATTGGAACCAAACTAACACTTCTTACAACGAAGATTCCATTTATGAATGGTGTATTGACGGTCTTACTGAAAGACAAATTTCTATTATGTGCCATCGTATGATGATGTATGCTTCTATTTGTGTAGATTCTAATAATGATTTAGCTGTCGTAAAGATGATTATTAATGGATTCACAGGTCAGCTTAAAGGCTGGTGGGATAATTACCTAAGCATTGACGCTAAGAATCATATTCTTACTGCCACTAAAATAGTTCAGGATGAGACTAAAACTGATGTTTTAGTACATGATTCAGTCTATACTTTGATTCTCACTATTCTAGAACATTTCAACGGTAGAATTACCAATGGTTATGAGAACCTCCGAACTCTCCTAAATGGTTTACGATGTAAACATCTCGGAGAATTTCGTTGGTACAAGGATACTTTCCTTAGCCGTGTTATGGATCTACCTGACAGCGGCCAATCTCATTGGAATGCCAGATTAGTTGATGGCCTTCCCCCTCTGTTTGCTGAACGTATTAGAAATATGCTTCGAGGAGCAAATAACTCTATCCCTTATGATAACCTAACCTATGGCCATATCATTGGCACTTGTACACAAGAAGGATTGAAACTGTGTAACGAGTTAAAGTTGAATCAACAACTTAAGCGCCAAAAGGCCACAAAAAGATCTCAATTAGGAGATTTCTGTACTCAATTCGGTATTGAAGGACCTTCTAGGCCTAGACTTAATAGAGGAAATTATTCTAATAAACCTCTCCGTAAGAAATATCGTAGACTTTCCGAACACTATAAGGCAAAACGGGAAGCTAAAAAGGCACACCATAAGTCTACAAGATTCGCAAAGAATTTCTCTAAACGAGAACTCCGCACAATTAAGTGCTACAAATGTGGTCAATATGGTCACATTGCTCCGAATTGTAAAGCTGATAAGCTTAAAGGTTTAGGACTAGATGACGATGTCCAAGACAAGATTTCGACCATGATCTATGAAGCTTATGCTGAAAAGACAGATCAGTCTGATATTTACCGCTCTTCAACTAGTGATCAAGAAGATAGTCCTGATTATGATACTGATTTAGACGATCAAAATAATTGTTTAAATTGTGCAGGTGATACATGTACTTGTGAAAACGATGAGTTTTATAAGCTTCAATCTCAATTTGATAATCTTGATTTCAACATGATTAATTCTGAAAATGTTATAGAACTTTTGAAAGAGGTTAAAGACGATGATATTCGTAATAAAATTTTAGAAATGACTTCAAAAGCTTCTTCTTCTTCTCCTTCAAAGTCTTTTCAAAAGAATAAGCCGAAAAACTTTATTCCTGAATTTATTCTATGAAAGAAGTTTTTGACAGATTACAAAAGAAGCATGAAATTGTTGAAATTCGCGATTCTTCACTCGATGATTTAAAATTCGAAGTTGAAAAACTGAAGCAAGAGATTAAATCTCTGAAACAAAATCAGGAAGTCCACCATCATAGGATTTCTCAGTTAGAAAATGACAGCTCATCATCCGATTCTGAAGCTTCAACTTTTGTTCCTAATAAAGGATAAGAAAAAATTCTTTTTGAAGAAAATAATTCTTCTGACACAGATCTTTTAAATAAAAAACTAGATTTTTCTAAAAGAGATATTTTTTTAGGTATGATACAGGTTGTAACTGCGCATAAATGGCATGTTCAATGTACAATTTTAGTTAATTGAGAATTTACTATAACTGGTACTGCTTTAGTTGATAGTGGTGCTGATGTTAGTTGTATTCAAGAAGGATTAATTCCTTCTAGATTATTTGAAAAAACTACTCATGTAGTTAAATCTGCTTCTAATCACTCTTTATCTATTCGTTATAAATTAAGTAAGGCCCATATTTGCCAGAACTATCATGACCCCACATCCAGTCGTGATGGCGCCCAGCACATTGCTAGGCCAGCCTGACCAATCAATAACAACGACGGAGCTAGAAGCTCGCTTTATTCCATTTTAGTATATCAAAGTATGAAGCAATAGTGATACATATATCGAAAACGGAGAGCCAAGTCCCAAAATATACCAACTCCCATAGACCGAAGGGTCAAGAGTCATGAGCCTCTACTGAACATAAGTGTATAATGGTTTACAAAATACCAAGTACGAAAAGAAACATCAATACAGAATCAAAAGACAGTAAGAAGGAATATCGGGTCCTGCGGACTCTGCAGCTACCTCGAATATCCACAAATGTCGCCTCGCACAGCTACTGGATCACTGCTGAGAGGTACCGGATCTGCACACAAGGTACAGGGAGTAAAATGAGTACTGCCAGACTCAGTGGTAATAAACAAGGGTAAGACAGCGTAGATAAGAAATCCGCAATAAAGCACTATGTAAAGCTGTAATCAAATACCCTGTCACAGAATCAATATCAACTGTACCTGTACCAACAAGTACCAGCAAAACAATATAACAACTAGCAGATGTAGCTAAATGCAATGCAATGCATGATATGACCGCTACGGCGCGTAGCCCGATCCAATTTGGGTACCCGTGCTCACTCTGGGGGTTCAGACTCCGGAGGGGCTCCTACAGCCCAAGCACAATATCACTGCGGCGTGCAGTCCAATCCAACATATATACCGATGTGGCATGCAGCCCGATCCACTACCAGTCAGCGAATATGCAAATACAGCCTCGCAGGCTCGAAAGTAGTTTAAAAACCTTTTTATCATTTTCAGTTGGAAAACAGTAATACCAAGTTCCAGAGATTGGAAATAGCATGATAACGGAAGTGGCTACGGACTGGTAGTAACTAACATTTCAATATGATAAGACAATGATAACGATCCTCGCAGGATCCAATAACTGGCTCACGGCCCACAAGTATACTCAACCGTCCAAGAAGGAGGTTCAACGGCTCAAGAGTAGCCGACATCACAATATAGTATGCAACCATCCGAGAAGGAGGTTCGACGGCTCAAGAATAGCCTAATATCATAACACAGTATCAACAAGTCGGACTAAGCCATAGTCCCCAATCACAATCGACCCCACACTCACAAGAGAGTACGTGTCTCGCCGCTATAGAGCGTCACAAAGTGGTATACCGGGGTTTCGAACCCGCTGGTCATCACCCACATCTATTACTCACCTCAATACAGCGCGACGACTACTCCGCAATGCCCTTGCCACGAGAATCAAGCTCCGCACGCGTAGAATCTGATCAAATACAGTAGAAACACAACAAATTAGGCCAATGGGACGACACCCAATCAATACAACTCGATTTACACCAAAAATGGCAAAGTTGCCAAAAACCCGACTTTCGGTACGCTTGTCGAAAAATTACGAAAGCCACATATTCGGAATCCTCATCTCGATACGAGTCCAGGCATATAAAATTTACCAAATTCGGACTCCATTTGCCCACTCAAATCAGTGTTTTTCTTAAATTTAGGCCTAGGGCTCAAACCCACGTTTAATCTTCCTTTTACAGAAATTTAACCAAGGATTTCATGTTAAAATGATGTAATTAAGCCACAAAACTTACCTCCAACGAAACCCCGAAGATTTCCCAGCAATCTTCCGTCAATACCTTCTCTTGGAACTCAAAAATGGAGGTTTTGGGTATGGGGTTCGCGACTGGACTGTTCTGTTATATTAATTCACTGACTGCCAGGCGACCCTCTGCGATCGCAGCCCCATGCTCGCGATCGCGATGAACAAATTCACCAGGCTCCAAAATTACTCTACGCGATCGCGACATACCCTACGCGATCGCACTGCTTCATGCCTAAACACTACGCGATCGCGTGAATCAACCCGCGATCGCACTGCTTTAAAACTCAGACCTACGCGATCGCACACTACACATCGTGATCGCAGTCTCACCCCTTGCGATCGCAGTGCTTCCCAGCTTTACCCTACGCGCTCACAGACATAGCTTCGCGATCACGAAGCACAAAAATCCTCTACACTAATTGCAGCAGAAACAGCAGTGCATTTGGCACAAAATGGTCCGTTTGGACCCCCGAATTCATCCCGAGGCCCCCGGGACCCCAACAAAAACCACCAACCTACTCCAAAACATGATACAAACTTGTTCCAATCATAAACACACCATCCTAAACATCAAAATCACCAATTACACACGGATTCAAGCCTGAATTCCTTAAAACTTTTTGAATTACACATTCGATCAAAAACCCGATCAAACGATGTCCGAATCACCTGAAATTTTGCGGACATAACCAAAATCACATTACGAAGCTACATGATTGTCGGAATTCCATTCCGACCCCCGGATCAAAATCTCACTTACCGATCGGATTTCGCCAAAATTCAACCTTAGCCAATTCAAGCCTATTTCTACACCGGACCTCCAAATTCAATTCCGATTGCTGCCCTAAGTCACAAATCACCTCCCAGAACTAACCGAATCATCAAAATCCGATTCCGAGCCCTCTAACCAAATAGTCAACTCCGAGTTGACTTTCTATATTCAAGTTTCCTTCAAAAAGGCTATATGCCTCATTTTCAATCCAATTCACTCCTAACTCACCCGATAGACTCTAACACTGATATAAAATCATAAAACATGCAATTACAACATAACAGGGTGGTAATTCCCGTGACGACGGACCGGGTCGTCACAAGAACAAAGTTTGTATTCCTCATTTCTTTTTTCTGGTAAAAGATTGCATGAGTCGTCAAATTATTTTAGGAACACCTTTCATAAATGCAATCTACCCCTTTACTCACATTGATGAAAAAGGTTTTACAGCCACTTTTAATGGTAACCCGGTTTCATTTCAGTTTGTAACTGATCCCATTACTAGAGATATAAACTCTATTATTTTAAATAAAGAAAGATTTGTAAATTCTTTACAACTCGAAATTTATAGTCTTAATATTACAAATTCTCTTCAATTGGCAAAAATTCAGGAAAAAATTAAATTGATCTCTGAAAAAATGGCTGTTGATATTTGTGCTGATCATCCAAGTGCTTTTTGGAATAGAAAGAAACATATTGTCACTCTTTCTTATGAAGACGATTTTTCAGAAGAAAAGATTCCTACCAAATCACGACCCTGTCAAATGAATGCAGAGTTAGTTGAATTTTGTAAAAAAGAGATTGATAATCTTTTCCAAAAGAATTTGATTAAACCTTCTAAATCACCTTGGTCTTGCACTGCCTTTTATGTGAATAATGCAGCTGAGAAAGAACGCGGTCATCCCCGTTTAGTGATTAATTACAACCCATTAAACAAAGTTTTGAAATGGATTAGATATCCAATCCCCAACAAGAGAGATTTGCTTTCAAGACTTTATGATTCAAACATATTTTCAAACTTTGATTTAAAATCTGGTTATTGGCAAATTCAGATTTTCAAAGAACATTCTTATAAAACTGCATTTAATGTTCCGTTTGGTCAATACGAATGGAATGTAATGCTTTTCGGTTTGAAAAATGCACCTTCTGAATTTCAGAAAATTATGAATGATATATTAAAACCCCTATTTAGATTTTATTATAGTCTATATCGACGATATTTTGGTATTCTCAAAAACTCTTGAACATCATATTCAACATTTGGATATTTTTAAGAAAATAGTTATTCAAAATGGTTTAGTAATCTCAAAACCAAAAATGAACCTTTTTCAAACTGAAGTAAGATTTCTTGGTCATAATATTTCTCAAGGAAAAATTACTCCTATTCAAAGATCCATTGATTTTGCTTTTAAGTTTCCTGATGTTATTACCGACAGGACTATGCTACAAAGATATTTAGGAAGTTTGAATTATATTTACCCTTTCTACAAAAATCTTTCTCGAGATTTAGCCCCTCTTTATGATAGGTTAAAAAAGGATTCTAAATCCCCTTGGACTGATAGTCTGACAAATCTAGTTAAACAGGTAAAACAACGAGTTCATTCACTCCCCTGCTTAACTATTGCCAATCCTAACTGGAAAAAATTATTGAAATTGATGCTTCCAATATTGGTTTTGGTGGGATTCTAAAACAAATTAATCCCAACAATAAGCATGAGTATTTGATTCGTTTTCACTCTGGAAAATGGAATGAAGCCCAGAAGAAATACCCTACCGTGGCTCATGAAATGCTTTGTATAGTTAAATGTGTTCTAAAATTTCAAGATGATTTATATAATCAGAAGTTTTTAATAAAAACCGATGTTTAGTCTGTTAAATTTATGTTTAAAAGGACTATAAGCATGACGCTTCTAAAATGATTTTCGCCAGGTGGCAAGCACAGCTAGCACCCTTTGATTTCCAAATTCTTTATAAAAAGGGAATTGATAATTCTCTACCTGATTTCTTATCAAGAGAATTTCTAAATTAAGTCATGAATCTTAGTGTATATTTTTGTGATAACAAAATAATTGCAATTCTTCTAGTCGTTCCTCTTGTACGAGATATCCAAGAAATAATTTTGAAAAATCTTATTGATGAAATTCTTGAACAAGATGCAGAAGATGATTTCTTGTTTTCAATATTTGATTACGATGATGAAGATATTTCATGGTATGATATGGATAATTATTATCAATTTAACTAATCTTGTCTTTTATCTTATTCATGGATGGGTGGAAACAGAGAACCACTATGGTCTCCACCAGATCCGCGGTAAAGGCGGAGGACAGAGTAATCGGGGAAAGGGAAGATATGTCCCTCCAACTTCCCCTAATTCATCTTATTCATCATCCAGAGATTTTCCAGCTTTGAGAAAGATAGCAGGAAAAACTTTGGTCAATTCAAAAGTTGGAGAATCTTCTTCAACTCCAGCAATTTCACTGGACAATATTCCGGAAAGCCATCCATTATATGGACAATTAAAAGCTTTCCTTGATTCTCAGAAGCAAAGTGATACATTCGCTTCAATGATGAAAGAAGGAGATACGCCTTCAAAGGAATTCAATAAAGGATCAAAAGAAATGATATTTCTTATTGAGCCTTCTAATATGAAAAGGGATCCGTGGGAAATATGCCAACGGTACCTTACATCGGGATTGTATTTTCCGGGTGAATCATACAAACAACGTAGTTACTACGAGAACCTGTTAATCGCTACGGGCACTGTTGATATTCAACACTTCACTGGTAACGATAACAAAACTTGCCAGTATTCTAAATTGATTGTTAAAAGAATTCTAACAATTGAAGCTTGGGGAATTTTTACAATTTCTGAAAAGAAAGTTTTAATAAATAAAACTCCCACAAGCTTTACTTATTGGGATTATATCCAGGCTTTTTCAAAAGTATTCGTTTACAATAATGAAAAGCATAAACATTCTTGGTGGATAAAAATTTGTTCAAACTTTTTTAATGAACCTATTCCTACTTGGTTTATTAAATGGTGGACATATTTTGGTCCTACCACAAAAATTTTACCAGAACCATTCCTAAATCTTTATAAAGATTGGACTGCAGTTTCGCCTTTCTTAACGGATTTATATTTATCCGAACACATTTGCAAAATAGATACTATTGACCAGATGTATTTCTTTATTGAATATTCGATTCCCTGGATTTGCAAATGGATACCAGAAGTGGGATATACTTCCCCTGAAGAACAAATTCCATGCCTATACAGAGTCTATTATACCAACTTCTGGGACAAGTTGATGAAAATAGATCCCCAGACAAAAACGCTTTATGGCGCCGAACTAATTGATCGGATTAAAAATTCAGTTGCTGAATACAAGATAAAACCGAAGAAATTAGTAGCTGACAATTCAGTAACTCATATTGCCAGGAGAATCTCCGTACAAGACGGTGATAGGGAGGAAATGATCAGAAGTTATTTAAAGGAGGTAGAACAAAGTTTATTGAAGAACCTCTCCCAAATTGATAAATCAGATTCTTCAATGAGAAGTAATTCCAGTACTGGAGATATGCCAGAAATAGATTTAGAAGAGTCTCAACGACCAGAGACACCTTCTTCTATAACAGAAGAAACAATTCTTCAAATAGAACAGTACCTGCAAGCACAGGAAGGATCATTCAAAAAGTCTAAAGAGAAGGACAAGATGTAATAATAATCTTGTTAAAAAATTGTTAAAAATGGACAAGAAATAAGACTTGTCCACTTTATTTGTTTTATTCTTATCAGCAGACAAAATAATTGGCTGCTTGTTGTAAGGGCCCGAATGTGGGTCCCATAGAGATTCCTTTTGTCCCCCTGGTCCGTCTATATAAGGACGACTCCCTTTATTCATTTGGAAAAAGCCAAGTTTTGGCAAACTCTCTCTTCTCTCTCTTTTCTCTCTCTCTGTAACATATTATCTCAATAAATAAAGTATTGTGTTTATATTATTCGGCGTCTTCTGGTGACATCATCGTCCTTTCCGATTAGGTACTATTCCAATCTCCCTTCTTCTTCTCTTCAGATGATAGTCGGAACTATTTCCGGCTAAGTTTGTTCATATCTATGTTGAAACTCTGGTAACTACAGTAAGTATATCATGATTTTATCTAGACTCAATCATAATATTATGAGTAGGTTATCATAGATCTCAGCCTTATATCCTTTAATTTAAGTGTTGACTTGGTTCAAAGGTGGTGGAACAGTCGATTCCGTCACCATCTACAGTATAACGAGTAGTGGTGTATTGTAAGTCCCCGCTTAGCTGTGTTGCGTTTAGGGGCAATAATTGATACCACATTTAGAATTGTTATTACTGTATACGATATCGGAAAACAGACAGGCCCTATGCTTTGGTAATGGCTTCTAGTCTTCCATACAGTCGACCTAAATTAAAAGAATAAAGCTAGATCTAAATAACCAACTAAAGTATTCTGATGAAATCAATACTTTGTATCCCAGTCTAGATGGCCGTGCGGACTACCGCCAGCCTTGTAGATCTTGGATCGCCATTGGTTTATAGCGATAATGAGTAATATCAGTTTTATTTAGTAAACAAATAGTTTGTTCATTAGAATTAAGCACCAAAGACTGTTAAGTTGTTTTAACAAGCTGTTTGGTTGAGAATCGATCAAAAAATCCATAATCATAAATAGTTTTTGTATCAACTTTAGGAATCGTCCATTTATTTAACAAATAAAGGTTTTGAGGTACATCAACCTCTTCTAATCTAGTACTTTTAATACTAGAGGCTTCTTCAAGATTCATGAATCTTGTAGTTTATGCTTCATATCTATGTTGAAGTTTCACAGTAAATTCAATAAGTGTCATGACCTTTCCTAGGCTCTGATACCAATGGCGATCCAAGATCTACAAGGCTGGCGGTAGTCCGCACGGCCATCTAGACTGGGATACAAAGTATTGATTTCATCAGAATACTTTAGTTGGTTAATTAGATCTAGCTTTATTCTTTTAATTTAGGTCGACTGTATGGAAGACTAGAAGCCATTACCAAAGCATGGGGCCTGTTGTCACGATCCTAGTTCACCAATCGTGAACATGTCGTGATGGCACCCAATCCCCACGACTAGGTAAGCCTAACACATTGCGGAATATACAAGCTATGAACACTTAAATAAGAGACAGCGAAAAATAGCATAAAAAGATATGTAATCCGTGCCGCTTGGCACATACATTCGTCAACACACTGAATAAAACGCTACCAAGATCCGGAATCCCACGGGTAACACAGACTAAAAGAGAATATACAACTGTGGCTCTATGTGTAAAGAGTATCTAACAACAAAATGAAGGAAAAATGTCAACTAATACTATCAGAATAGAAGGAAAGCCTCCGGATCCGCGGACGTAGCAGATCATACCTCGAGGTCTCCCAAAAAGCTGCGGAATCACCTAGTACGAGCCTGTCCTGATATACCTGGATCTGCACAACAAAAGTGTGCAAAAGAGTAGCATGAGTACACCACGACGGTACTCGGTAAGTGCCAAGCCTAACCTCGATGGAGTAGTGACGAGGAAGGTCATGGCCCTACTGAGAGAAAATAATTACAAAAATGATAGTAACAATAATAATCGGTTTAAATGATAATTATTCCGAAATAACAACAATAAATGATTACTGCAACCGTCTACAATTAAAACTAACAACAAGTAACAAACTCAATTAACAAGTCCGGGACACCGTGGGAATTGAACCCACGGTCCCATTGACGATACCCATGGATCTCCGGGAATCGAACCCGCGGCCCATGTCTCGGTAAATCTCGGGATCTCCGGGAATCGAACCCGCGATCCACATCTCAATAAATCTCGGGATCTCCGGGAATCGAACCCGCAGTCCACATCTCAATAAATCTCGGGATCTCCGAGAATCGAACCCGCAATCCACATCTCAATAAATCTCGGGATCTCCGGGAATCGAACCCGCAGATCCACATCTCAATAAATCTCGGGATCTCCGGGAATCGAACCCGCAGTCCACATCTCAATAAATCTCGGGATCTCTCGGAATCGAACCCGCGAGTCCACATCTCAATAAATCTCAAGATCTCCGGAATCGAATCCGCGGTCCATATCTCAATAAATCTCGGGATCTCCGGGAATCGAACCCACGACCCACATCTCGATAAATCTCGAGATCTCCGGAATCGAACCCGCATCTCGGGATCTCCGGAATCGAACCCGCGGTCCACATCTCAATAAATCTCGGGATCTACGGGAATCGAACCCGTAGTCCACAGACAATACCACTCTGAGTCTGCGGGAATCGAACCCACGGCCGTGGGATCTCCGGAATCGAACCCGCGATCCACAAAACACGACAAATAAAGGAATACACGAGAGAGAATATAATATGCTTAACTTCACCGATAAATAGTGCCAATAATTATCTAGAAGCTCAAGTAAGACAATTAGGCAACTAGACAATTAATTACTACCTAATCATGCTTTTCTAACTACTACCGGGTAAGAATATCGAATTAACAGCTAAAAATAGGAATATCACTCATCGACCATTTTAAGTAAAGTATGTGTTCAACAACCAGCGCATGTACATGCCCGTCATCTCGCGTACAAGGCATTTAAACTATCACATAATATCCTAGGAGTGAAAGTTCCCCCACACGAGGTTAGACAAGCCACTTACCTCAATTCCGGTACAAAACCGCTAAGAAACGACTCCCTTGCCACGAGTATCCGACTCCGAGGGGCTCAACTCTATCCAATTAAATTGCATATTGTAAATAATAATTCAAGTAATTTATTCTACAATTAAATTCTAAGCTAATACGAAGAATTATGAAAAATGACCAAGATCACACAAACATCGATGAAGCTCGATTTCTAAAAGACGGGGTTTTTAGCCATACATATCCGAAATTCGCCCCTTAATGATACTAGGATGATCCAATATAGTTATGTAACTTCAATCTACAATTCAACATTCAATAGGGCCAATATTGATAATAAATTCCATAACTTATGCCATTTAGGCATATTATCAAACACCTTGTAGGCATGGTTATATTTACCTCATAACAATTGTATTGGTTCTTCCAACTATCACCATTAACCAACAATTCATCTCACCATCATTCCTAACCAATTTATAACTTCCAAATACACATGTATGACCATCCATTCACACCCAACCAACAAAAATTCCATCAAATAAACACCTTTAAATCCCTACCATGTTCATGTATTTGAATTGGGAATTTATGACTTCCAATTACCATGCCATAAGTTGTAATACTTGATTCAAACTCATATTCCCATAATATATCCATATATATAAGTCTAAGGTGTAAGATTTACCTTTTGGAAGAAATCTTGCAAAACCCCCTTTTGAGTTCTTGAAGGAATTTCTTGAAAATATAAAGATTTTCAAGATTAATCCATGTTAATATAAGTGTTTAGGAGTAGTAATCAACTCAAAATACTCCAAAAATCTTACCTTGGATCATAGAAATGAAGAGTAGGACGGATTCCTCTTGAGAGAGCAAGCCCTTGCCCCAAAAATGACTTTGGAACTCTCTATACCAGGTCTTGGGGTATTTAGGGGCCTGCTACTAGCGCGCCCGCGCTAATTAGCGCGGGTTGAGGCAGACAATAATCAATTAGCGCGGGCTACTAGCGCTCCCGCGCTAAGGCCGCGCTACTGACACATGCCCAGAAAAATGGTCATAACTTTCTGTATACACCTCCAAATGATGAACGGTTTGTTGCGTTGGAAACTAGACGCAAAGGGATTTAATTTGATAGGTTGTAGCTCATACAACTCTTTATATAACGGGAGATATGATCGTTTAAAGTGAGGTCTTGTGCACACTCATTTACATCTTTGCCTATTATGAAGTTTTCCAACATCAAAAGTTCCCGTTAACCATTCGAAATCACCCCGAGGCCCCCGGGACCTCAACCAAAAATACTAACACCTCCTAAAACATCATGCAAACTTGTTCCAATCATCGACATGCATCAAACAACGCCAATACCATCAAATTACATTGAATTCAAGCTTAAGTTCTTCTAAAACTTCCAAAACACGCATTTAATCAAAAACCCGACCAAATGACGTCGGAATGACCTGAAAATTTACAAACATATCCAAAATCACATAACGAAGCTACCGAAATTGTCGGAATTCCATTCCGACCACCGGATCAAAATCTCACCTATCATTCGGACTCACCAAAATTTCAAACTTCGGGATTTCAAGCTTAATTGAGCTACAGACCTCCAAAATACATTCCGAATGCGCTCCCCAACCCCAAAATCAGCTAACGGAGCTAATGGAACCATCGGATTTCCATTTCGAGGTCGTCTTAATGCTATTCCAAATACGGGCTATTTTTTTCAACTATAAGGCTCTCATTTAGGGACTAAGTGTCCCAAAACGCTTCAAATTCTATAACTGAACCTCCCGGCAAACTACAATAACAGAAATGAACTTAGGGAAATAGTTATATTGGGGATCGGGGCATAATTTTTCAAAAACAACCGGTCGGGTCGTTACATCTTCCCACACTTAAAAGATTCGTTCGTCCTCGAACGAGCATAGAAAACATACCTGGAGTGGTGAAGAGATAAGGGTACTAGTTGCGCATATCCTACTCGGTCTCCCAAGTCGCCTCCTCGGTCGGCTGACCCCGCCACTGAACCTTTACTGACGCGATGTTCTTTGACCATGGCTTCCTGACTTGCCTGTCCAGGATGGCCACTAGCTCCTCAACATAAGGCAGATCATCGTATAGCTGAATAGAAGTGAAACCCAACATGTGCGACAGTTACCATGGTAACTCCAGAGCATAGGGACATGAAATACGGGATGGCCCCGACTAGGCTGGGAGGTAAGGCCAGCTCATAAGAAACCTCCCTAACACGCCGCAAATCTCAAAAGGGCCAATAAATCTCGGACTCAGCTGAGCACATTAGTCTGATATAATCTGAAGATATTCCCTTTTGTTCAAATAAATAAGTCTTAAAGCCTAATTCCAACATACGGAATTCTATGTCAGGCTTGTTTTTATCAAGAGATCACATAATTATTCCTCACACGCCATCCTCAAACATGACTGCATAACTTTGCTGGATTCTTACCTTGCAACACAAAACCCATAGGACCACGATAATATTTTTTTTTATGACCAAATCAATGAAAAATTCGACGAATCAGATGCTCTCATTGCACCTCATGGTCTACATAGGTCTCGTTCTAACTTTTACAATACTGACCCGATAGAAGAGATGTGCCGATATCCATAACCAACTACTGAATCAACAATTCATTGGGTCTATACTTTTGACAAGATCCATTACCTTGTCCTAAACCAGAGGATGATCCTTTCCTCTATAATATACCTCATATAATCAATTTGAACTGATCCCAAATCTCATAATCTCATCTCACCCAGTACGAACTGATCAGGCGATAAGCCCCCTCAGACATAATCAAAAGTCCCACAAGATGACACAATGTGCTAGTAGGCTACTAATTCGTACGTGATACAAAAGGAAGGCGAACACTAGAGAGAACTATTCAACTCTCACACTAACATGGACCCCCTCAGAGAATAGGAAACAGAACACATAAAAGCAATTATAGACAATGAAATAAACATCACACTGTTGCGGCGTGCAACCCGATCCCAACAGTATACCCATGGCGGCGTGCCACCCGATCCCAACAATATAACCATGGCGGCGTGCCACCCGATCCCAACAACATAACCATGGCCGCGTACCACCCGATCCCAACAATATAGACTCACACAAGGAGTCATATGTCGAGCTGAATAGCTCGTCACATCAAAATACTGAATATCGATCATAAGCACACTAAGGTGCATGATATCAGTCACAAGGAAATATATAGCGCTATAGGCTACAAACTCAAGCACAACCGAGGTGCGATATATGATCTAAGTCTCAAGAGCCATCATGCTCATATAACATCACCGCTGAGCGGAACCTCAACACATATGGAATTTACCAAGCCGTCTCACAACTCATACGACGCAATATATCTTTACGTGAATTAACTAACCACGAAATAAGACCGCGACTATCCCTCTATAAAGGGCGCATTGCTGGAAGAAACACAACTGGCCTGACGCGAGGCTCACTTCCGCATTTAAATCAATCCACCGACCTTAAGTCTATCCTGGTCGTGCCAAGCTAAGTCAATAATATTTCACAAGTCTATAACCCAATAAGCAGAGTGCCCTCCAGGCATAAATTCTCAAATGAATGATATCACCAAAATCCTCATACTTGGTTTAAATTTCTAACCAATCAAGTGACTACAAGTCACACCTATACAATCTCCTTATGGGTCAAGCTCCCACCATCTTCCGAATAATTAAACGGCCTGCACATTCAGCCCACCGGCTGCACTAACACTGAAAAGCGATCAGGAGTCCCTAACCGGGAAGCAAAGCCTTTCTCACATAACACCGACCTCAAATGATACTGATGTTGATACACATCTTACTCAAAACACTGAAACTCCTTTCCTGCTCATCCGAGCTCTTTATATCACATTCATTGACCAAACCGTGACCTTGGTCCTTACTTCAAATTTCATACTACTCACTGCAGATTACATGCCGATATACGATAGACACAATTTCCATCATAGCTCTAGAACTGACGATAGGCTAATACTTCATCACATAAGACTTCCCATTTAGCTCACTGCAGGAGAACTATAACAACATACGGCGAATTCTCATAACCATCGAATATACCAATCTCTAAGTAGTGGTCCAAGCCACTATAACCCTTCCCGAGATCTGCCTACTCATAACAGGCCCTTAACAGAAGAATACCTCATAATAACATCAATCACTGCGGCCGACAAGTCTCAAATGCACCGCCACAAATCACATGCATAATTCGATCACGTTGCATGAACCGATCATTGACACTAATACGCCAACTCAACTATGGACGATCAATCTACTTCCTTCCAGGTTATCCTTGATTTCCTTAGAAATGTTAATATCTTCCTTCAATACCTAACTTATTCCAACCGCACTTACCCCGAGTGACCTTAAATAATGAGACCATGCTATCTCAAGAACGAAGACCATTTCATGTCTCTCAAATACTACACCACAAGTCAAAACATCATAGTCATTTTTGTGCATTTCTTCATAAGTTGCTTCAAAAGCTTGAGCCTCAACTGTACTTATAGACTCAGAATTATCAAACGCCACACTTTACCTCTTGAATTCACTAGGACCGCTATTGAGAGCCATCCGGTCCTGACTTGCCCTGACTTGCCACAGTGCGCAACCAACTCTACTGAATTCTATAACATATGAATACCCTATCGATAAAGCCCCCAGCAGAACCACTTCCTTCGCAACCTGCACCTATACGAAGCGTAAATCATAAATCTTCCCTTAAGTTTGAACATGAGCAAGTAAGGTTAACCATAACATGCATTCAACAATACATATACTCAAATTACCACACATGGTCCTTTCCCGTGGCTGCAATAACCCATTAATACGCTAGTATCCAGAATTTACGCAGGTAATTAACCATGCGACCCAATCGAAAGCGGTGGGACTCTCCCACTTAGCTCAAAGCCACTATTCCCGACTCTCGAACATATTAGAAACATTCGCTCAAGTCATCCACTCTTATTCAACTGCAATTCACTTGATCCAATGAACATAATCGCTTGTGCCCTATTAGCACTCTGACACCGGGTATGACCTCATTCCAATACAACCAAACATCACCCCGCTCCATGCACCGAGCATTCTCTACCGACGACATCTTAAAACATACTATGATTCTCACACGCCTAGGAAGCACCATGTAGCCTTTGTCGAAGCATTTTCCCCGCTGATAATAAAATGTAGAGTTTATTAGGGACACAGGGACATCAAAAGTCCCAACATCATACCATACGAGCCTCAACTCTTGCCCATCCGCAAGTTTTCAAGAACGTTTTGAATAGCACCTAAATACATCGCAGGCCAAATATGATATGACACATGACCCATAATTTGATCGTTGATAGTGAAATCCTTTCACTTGGCACGAAGCCTCAAGGTACATCTTGCTAATCCATGATACTAGCTTTTAACATTCATACGTCTTCATCATAAGACAAGCCCAAGACATTCGTTTGGTACATGTCCTTCTTAAGACAATTAAACTCATTTCCCCCAGTATCTCTACTGGCTGAATTCTTCGCTAAATAGATATCTCATATGAACCATATAGTCTTTATTACCACCAACTATCTTTAGATCTATATCTACCTTGTGATTCTATCATTACCGTGACGATTAGGCAGTTAAGTAAACCTTCTCAAGACCGTACTTATCAACCGAATGTCAGAAGCTAGTGCACCCCCATGTGCACAATAGAAGATCTCTCAATTCTCTTGCATTATCGATATGGATGACACGTGGTAATAATGGTTGAGCAAATTCTTGACTCCCTTGAAATCCTTCTGCAGCGTCACGATCCGTCGGCGCATACTTAATACCGAGCGCGAAATTTCAATACACGAGTGGATGCAAAAGAACATATGACATAGGCTCCAACTGAATAAATGGCGCACAATAAGGAATTCAAAGAATTGAAGAGTTTCCTAAACAGTTACATAGCCTCTCGTAGATAAATACAGACGTCTCCGTATCGATCAGCGAGACTCTAAGTAACCGGTCTGTGTCCCGTGACTCCTATGAACCTAGAGCTCTGATACCAACTTGTCAAGACCCTAGTTCACCAATCGTGAACATGTCGTGATGGCACCCAGTTCCCACGACTAGGTAAGCCTAACACATTGCGGAATATACAAGCTATGAACACTTAAATAAGAGAGACAGCGGAAAAATAGCATAAAAAGATATGTAATCCGTGCCGCTTGGCACATACATTCGTCAACACACTGAATAAAACGCTACCAAGATCCGGAATCCCACGGGTAACACAGACTAAAAGAGAATATACAACTGTGGCTCTATGTGTAAAGAGTATCTAACAACGAAATGAAGGAAATATATCTACTAGTACTATTAGAATAGAAAGAAGGCCTCCGGATCCGCGGACGTAGCGGATCATACCTCGAGGTCTCCCAAAAAGCTGCGGAATCACCTAGTATGAGCCTGTCCTGATGTACCTGGATCTGCACAACAAAAGTATGCAGAAGAGTAGCATGAGTACACCACGGCGGTACTCAGTAAGTGCCAAGCCTAACCTCGATGGAGTAGTGACGAGGAAGGTCAGGGCCCTACTGAGAGAAAACAATTACAAAAATGATAGTAACAATAATAAGCAGTTTAAATGATAATTATTCCGAAATAACAACAATAAATGATTATTGCAACCGTCTACAATTAAAACTAACAACAAGTAACAAACTCAATTAACAAGTCCAGGACCTGTGGGAATTGAACCCACAGTCTCAATAAATCTCAGGATCTCCGGGAATCGAACCCGCAATCCACATCTCAATAAATCTCGGGATCTCCGGGAATCGAACCCGCAGTCCACATCTCAATAAATCTCGGGATCTCCGGGAATCGAACCCGCCGGTCCACATCTCGATAAATCTCGGGATCTCCGGAAATCGAACCGCAATCCACGTCTCAATAAATCTCGGGATCTCGGGGAATCGAACCCGCGGTCCACATCTCAATAAATCTCGGGATCTCCGAGAATCGAACCCGCGGTCCACATCTCAATAAATCTCGGGATCTCGCGGAATCGAACCCGCGGTCCACATCTCGATAAATCTCGGGATCTCGGGAATCGAACCCGCGGTCCACGACAATATCACTCCGGGTCTCCGGGAATCGAACCCCGGGCACCGGATATCGAGAATCGAACCTGCAATCCACAAACACAGC
>JASVEL010004177.1:0-246795 GCA_032618575.1 Nicotiana noctiflora | reverse complement strand
CAGAGATTTTTCAGAAAGCAGGCTTTTACCTATTTCGATTTTCTCTTGTAAGTTATATGTTCTTATATATCCATTGTATGATATACTGAATAATGTGTTTGTTATCCCTAATTTTCCTTGCTATTGATTTTTTTTTTCAGCAAGACTGTACAAAATTTGAGAAGGAAGTCCATGTTAAAGCATTGTCTGAGGCTGCTAGTTGGAAACTTACAAGTGATGGGAAGGCTACACTCAATGTAAGGTGGGACATCTCTATTCTAAATTGACTTCTTACATATAAGAACATATAACTTACAAGAGAAAATTGAAATAGGTAAAATCCTGCTTTCTGAAAAATCTCTGGAAGCTTCTCCTTCAGGGGGAAGATTGTACAAAATTTGAGAAGGAAGTGCATGTTAAAGCATTGTCTAAGGCTGCTAGTTGTAAACTTACAAGTGATGGGAAGGCTACACTCAATGTAAGGTGGGACATATCTATTCTAAATTGACTTATTACATATAAGAACATATAACTTACAAGAGAAAATCGAAATAGGTAAAAGCCTGCTTTCTGAAAAATCTCTGGAAACTTCTCCTTCAGGGGGAAGAAGACTGTACAAAATTTGAGAAGGAAGTGCATATTAAAGCATTGTCTGAGGCTGCTAGTTGGAAACTTACAAGGGATGGGAAGGCTACACTCAATGTAAGGTGGGACATCTCTATTCTAAATTGACTTCTTACATATAAGAACATATAACTTACAAGAGAAAATCGAAATAGGTAAAAGCCTGCTTTCTGAAAAATCTCTGGAAACTTCTCTTTCAGGGGGAAGATTGTACAAAATTTGAGAAGGAAGTCCATGTTAAAGCATTGTCTGAGGCTGCTAGTTGGAAACTTACAAGTGATGGGAAGGCTACACTCAATGTAAGGTGGGACATCTCTATTCTAAATTGACTTCTTACATACAGTTGTGCAAAACAAAAAAATTTCCAGCAGTGAGTCTTAAGACTGCCATACAAATCTGATATCATTGATGTTCTTAATTCTCATGGCATTTATAAGTCAAAAGAACGGTGAAAATGATTAGTTACCCTGCATTGTATCGATAAACATATGATATATATAGGAGAGTTAGGATAAGAAAACTATCCTTATGTATGATTCAATGAAGAAAACTTTCCCTTTTTATTGGTCCATTTTCTGAAACTCCCCATTGGCCACTTACTCTGTATGCATTTTAATATCAGTCGAGAATAAAGTAAGAACAATTACAAGATAAGATATAAAATTATGTAAACTTCCTTGTCTTAAAGATTGAACGGTTAACGAGGGGACACTTTCATTTATTTATATTAGCTCTTCAACAAGATTCTGGCTGATTCTTAGCCCCGTGCCAAGCACGTTGAAATATTTTTGTTGAAGGGTGGTGGTGAGACTCAAACTCTAGACTCTGCCTACACTGGTTGTTTGAATTGCCTCATCTAATTTTTTAGTTATTAGAGAAAGATATTTATATTTTTATTTTGGATCTTCAACAATTTTGAATGCCCATTTTTTCTTAATTCTTTTGCATTTGCAGTCTTTGAAGGAATGGAGTTTGATTTAACCTGTTGAGGACTTTATCAAATTATTCATGGATAGGAAATAGAATTATTATAGCTGAATGGGTTTCATATTCGTCAATATAATGCTTTCCTTGTTTCCTTAATATTTAAGAACCCTGTCATGCTTTAAGTTGTGAAAAACACTGTAACTGAAGTAAGGTGCAAAATATTGCTCTGTCCCTTTAACAAAATAACAGCATTTTATGTATAAGGGGTCGATTGGTAGGATGCATTAGATAAGCTAATACATGCATTAAGAGTATTAATAATACATTGTTTGGTAGACATTTTGAACATATGCATTTGTTATACATCCTACTTGGTATTATCCTATGCATAACTAATGCATAGAAAACAATGGTATTAGTAATGCAATGGATTTTAATGCATGTATTAGCTTAGTGATAGAAAAAATTGTCCTTTAAAATTTATGCTTGATTAAAATATGCTAGTTTGTATATTAATGCAAGTTCAAAATAATTCAAATAGTGAGAAATAAAATTATATCCCTAGTAAATAAATAAATACTTACCATATTTTTTTTATAAATAAATATTTAATTTTATTTTACAATATAGGTAGACAAATAAAATAATTTTTTAAAATATTTTTCATATACAAGTATTTCTCAACATATGTTTCTTTTAAAAAGTTTGAGTGTGGACTAGTTTTGAAGTCATTTTTGTAAACAAACAATTCTTTTAGAAATTATACAATACTTTAATACATCAAACCAAACAATGAATAAGAAATATATTAGCATAACTAATACCAGCATAACTAATGCAAGCATTACTAATACACCATATTCAGCATTATTCTTATGCACCCTACCAAACGACCCCTAAGTGTAATGGAATTTTAATTCAACACCTACTATCACCACAAGGCATATTGAGTGTCCTGTTAAGCAAAATTCAGCATTTCTTCTAAGACAAGGATCATTTCTAGTTAATAGTTTTTAAAAACTATGTCATGCTTTAAGTTGTGAAAAACACTGTAACTGTCATGACCCATTTTCCGAACAAGCCGAGACCGGCACTCGATCACTAAACATGACGGAGCGAACCATCTCTGCTTATCAAGACTCTTATAACTCTAAACATTATATACAACAAAGCAATACTCTAGACAAATACTTTTGATTAAGTCAAATATTTAAATAGATCAACTCCAAAGCTTTATTCGTAGTAACTACTGAACTTTCTGCTAAGTTATTATAAAGTAATTTATGACTCTCAACCCAACGACTATGTGTCTCTACTAATAAACTGACGCACTGCTCAGGACATGAGACTTTCTGGCCAGTTCTTTAAATAAACAACGGAAAATGGTCAAATATATCCTTATACTATTGAAAAATATTTAATATTACCATCCGTTATACTATTAGTCCAAATATAACCCTAATGTCATACTATGGGTCCAAATATAGCCCCGACATCGAAAAATCGGTCCAAACCTACCCTTCCTCCGTTAACTGCCTCCCCTATGAACACATTTTTTTGCTAAATCAATATTTCTCCCTGTTTGAAGCTACCAAGTTCAATTACTTTGACGTTATATCGTTATTTAGAAGAATTCACTGCCTCTACTTCCTCTTGTTGCTTCTCCGACCGATCCTGGAGTTGTACGTATTTTCACTTGAGCTTAAAATTTTGCATTTTATTTTGCATTTCCTTGTGTTGTCTGAATTTGTAAGACATATTTAGGGAAAATTTAGTAGCACTTTTATTTTAACATGAAACGTAAAGAGAAAAAAATGGTAGCCTTCCAGAAATGTGGTTGAAGAGAAAGAAACAAAAAAAAATTAACTCTCGTGTCTAGGTTGTTTTTCTTTCTCACCATGGTCAATATTGAAAACTTAAACTAGTTTGCTCATATCTTTGCTTAGTAATAAAACAAAATGTATTTTCGTTCGTATAAGCATGATTTGAATAGCAAAATTAAAAAAATTCCGGTTCACACTGTTTCATATTATCTTTAGTTGTTAGCTTTTCTTTTGATATAATTTGTTTGTATATATGTGATCTGCAATATTTCATCAAATGAACTGGAAAGAAAGGTTACGAGGAAGGGATGAAAATGAGAGTATAATGGTGAGGTGGCAATTAAATGTTGTCATAGGGAGGCAGTTAACGGAGGAAGGGTAGGTTTGTACCACTTTTATGATGTCAGGGATATATTTGTACCGATAATATGACGTTAGGGATATATTTGGACTGATAGTAAAACACAGGATAATATTAAACCTTTTTCAATAGTATAGGGACATATTTGACAATTTTCCGAATAAACAAAGTAATAGCTAAATGAAAATGACTCTAAGGAATACTCCACGAACAAAAGCGAAGCTCACCAATAGCACTGCAAAGGAAGGAAGTCCTAACTCGTAGCCTGCTCGCCTGCAAATCCGATTCCTACGTTGCACCGCAGACCAACATAGGTTCCCAAAAGAGAACGTCAGTACCATCCATTGTACTCAGTGAGTTTCAACAACAGGGGGAGAATCTTTAATAATATATACATTATGAGCAAAGATTCTAAATGCATGTAAAACATAAAGCTTATAAGAATAATTATAAATAATTGCATAATAGAAAATTCTTTTTTTTTCTTGATAAAAATACTTCACTTTATACGTTGGGAGTTCCAACTATCCTGACTTAATTCTGTCTCAGTCACCTTGTGATCGGCACGGGTTCGATCCCAACCTGATCGAATAGGCCCAATCCACGAGGTGCCACTCGCTTCATGGTTCTCAGCGCTCATGTATCATACCTTAGCATGGCTAAGTAAATTCTCAACAACGAGACCCTCGGCTCGTGTGCTCCCTACTTTAGCACAAGTAGTTTCAGGAAGTCAACGCCTTGGTCAGGACCCTAGGCCTGGACGATGACCCCTTCTTCAGAATAAAGGATACTCCCAAAAATCTTTTCTTTCTAAAACTTCTTCTTGTGACCTTTCAGGTCTAATTCTTTTATACATACTCATACTGGTACCTTAGTGTAAGGTGAGAATTAAATAAATATTCAAAAGTATTATAAAGGCTGTTGATCCATCATGACTTTTCAACATGAATATGACATATATAAATAACATAAAAATCTGAAATTTATGCACATATATCCAAATAATCATCTAAATTTTAATTCGAGAATAGTTCTAAGCTAATATGTACTTACTACTCCAATTAAGTATATATTAACTCTCTTATGCAAATCATCAAACACTTTGTGTGCATGTTTTTGTGAGTTAAACCACTTTAGTAAAGGGTTATATCAACTCACCTCAAAACTTCTCGAGCCAACACGTAGGCCCCAGTGCAATTGACACCAGTCAAACAATCAATTCTACAACTGTGATGACCCGGCCCGTCGTCATGGGAATTACCACCACGTTATGTTGTAATTTCATGTTTTATGCTTTTATATCAGTGTTAGAGTCTATCGGGTGAGTTGGGAGTAATTTGGATTGAAAACGAGGCATATAGCCTTTTTGAAGGAACTTGAATAAGGAAAATCAACCCGGAGTTGACTATTTGGTTAGAGAGTTTGGAATCAGATTATGATGATTCGGTTAGTTCCGGGAGGTGATTTGTGACTTAGGGGAGCAATCGGAATTGAATTTGGAGACCCGGTGTAGAAATAGGCTTTAATTGGCTAAGGTTGAATTTTGGCGAAATCCGAACGGTAGGTGAGATTTTGATCCGGAGATCAGAATGGAATTCCGACAGTTGCAGTAGCTCCGTTAGGTGATTTTGGATGTGCCTATAAAATTTCAGGTCATTCGGACGTCGTTTGGTCGGGTTTTTGATTGAATGTGTAATTCGGAAGTTTTGAAGAAACTTAGCCTTGAATCCGTGTGTAATTGGTGATTTTGATGTTTAGGATGGTGTTTTTATGGTTGGAACAAGTTCGTATCGTGTTTTGGGGTATGTTGGTGGTTTTCGTTGGGGTCCCGGGGGCCTCAGGGTGAATCCGGACCATCATCCGGCATTTGGAAGCAAGAAATGATCTGCTGTAAATTGCAGATCACTGGGCAAACTTTTAGCCTTCACGTTTGCGAGGGCTATGCCGCGTTCGTGTAGGCTGGGATCAGGTGACTATTGCGTTCATGAGGGTTGGAGCCGCGTTCACGTAAGAGGAAGCTGGGAAGCATCGCGTTCGCGATGGTGTGGGTCGCGTTCGCATATAAGGAATTCGCAAGGCATCGCGAACGCGTGAGGTATGTCGCGTTCGCGTAGAGGAAAAATCCGGGTTGGGGGAGAATGGTCTTCACAGATGCGTGACGGTGTGTCGCGTTCGCGATAAAGGACTGGATTAAGGCATCGCGTTCGCGTGAGAGGCGTCGCGAACACGATGAAGAGATTTGACTGGCAGTGAGTTTAATTACATAACAGAACCAGTCGCGGGTTTAATACCCAAAACCTCCATTTTTGAGTTCCAAGAGAAGAAATTGACGGGAGATTGCTGGGAAATCATCGGGGTTTCATTGGAGATAAGTTTTGTGGCTTAATTACATCATTTTAACATTAAATCCTTGGTTAAATCCCTCTAAATGGAAGATTAAAGGTGGGTTTGAGCCCTAGGCCTAAATTGAAGAAAAACACTGATTTGAGTGGGCAAATGGAGTCCGAATTTGGTAAAATTCATATGCTTAGACTCGTATCGAGATGAGGGTTCAGAATATGTGACTTTCGTGATTTTTTGACAAGCGTACCGAAAGTCAGGTTTTGAAAACTTTGTCATTTTTGGTGTAAATCGAGTTGTATTGATTGGGTGTCGTCCCATTGGCCTAATTTATTGTATTTCTACTGTATTTGATCAGATTCTACGTGTACGGACCTTGATGCTCGTGGCAAGGGCATCGCGGACTAGTCGTCAAGCTGTATTGAGGTGAGTAATAGTTATGGGTGATGACCAGCGGGTTCGAAACCCCGGTATACCACTTTGTGACGCTGTATAGCGGCGAGACACGTACTCTCATGTGAGTGCGGGGTCGATTGTGATTTGGGGACTATGGCTTAGTCCGACTTGGTGATACTGTGTTATGATATTAGGCCATTCTTGAGTCGTCGAACCTCCTTCTCAGATGGTTGCATACTATATTGTGATATTGGCTACTCTTAAGCCGTTGAACCCCCTCCTTGGGCGGTTGAGTATACTTGTGGGCCGTGAGCCAGTTATTTGATCCCGCGAAGATCGTTATGAATGTCTTATCATATTGACATGTTAGTTACTACCAAATCCGTAGCTATTTCTGTTATCATGCTATTTCCAATCTCTTGAACTTGATATTATTGTTTTCAACCGAAAAATGATAAAAGAGTTTTCAAAAACTACTTTTGAGCTCGCGAGGCCGTATTTGCATATTAACTGACCGGTAGTGGATCTGGCCGCGCGCCGCTGCAGACATATGTTGGATCGGACCGCGCGCCGCAGCTGATATTATGCTTGGGCTGTAGGAGCCCATCCGGAGTCTGAACCCCCACAGTGAGCACGGGTACCCAAATTGGATTGGGCTACGCGCCGTAGCGGTCATATCATGCATTGCATTGCATTTAGCTACACCTGATAACTGTCATACTGTTTTGCTGGTACTTGTTGGTACAGGTACAGTTGATATTGATTCAGTGACAGGGTATTTGATTACAGCTTTAAATAGTGCTTTATTGTGGATTTATTATCTGCGCTGTCTTACTCCTGTTCATTACCACTGAGTCTGGCAGTACTCATTTTACTCCCTGCACCTTGTGTGCAGATCCAGTTACCTCTCAGCAGTGACCCAGTAGCTGTGCGAGGCGACATCTGTGGGATATACGTGGTAGCTGCAGAGTCCACAGAACCCGATATTCCTTCTTACTGTCTTCTAACTCTGTATTGATACTTCTTTTCGTACTTGGTATCTTGTAAACTATTACACACTTATGTTCATTAGAGGCTCATGACTCTTGACCCTTCGGTCTGTGGGAGTTGGTATATTTTGGGACTTGGTTCCCCGCTGTTGGTATATGTGTCACGACCCTAGTTCACCAATTGTGAACATGTCGTGATGGCACCCAGTCCCCTCGACTAGGTAAGCCTAACACGTTGCGGAATATACAAGTTATAAACACTTAAATAAGAAACAGCGGAAAAATAACATAAAAGATATGTAATCCGTGCCGCTTGGCACATACATCCGTCACACCATGAATAAAACACTACCAAGATCCGGAACCCCACGGTAACACAGACTAAAAGAGAAATACAACTGTGGCTCTATGTATAAAGAGTATCTAACAACGAAATGAAGAAAAATGTCAACTAGTACTATTAGAATAGATGGAAAGCCTCCGAATCTGCGGACGTAGCAGATCATACCTCGAGGTCTCCAGAAAACTACGAAAATCACCTAGCACGAGCCTGCTCTGATGTACCTAGATCTGCACAACAAAAGTGTGCAGAAGAGTAGCATGAGTACACCACAGCGGTACTCAGTAAGTGCCAAGCCTAACCTCGACGGAGTAGTGACGAGGAAGGTCAGGGCCCTACTGAGAAACAATAATTTAATGACGATAATAATAGTAAGCAGTTTAAATGACAACAATTCCGAAATAACAACAATGAAATGATTACTGCAATCGTCTACAATTAAACTAACAACAAGTAACCAACTCAAAAAAACAAGTCCAGGACCTATGGGAATTGAACCCACAGTCTCATTACATCTGGGTCTCCGGGAATCGAACCCGCAGCCTATGTCTAAAAAATATCTCAATAACTCAGGATCTCTGGGAATCGAACCCGCAGTCCCTACCAATAGCTCAGGATATCGGGAATCAAACACGTAGTCCCTACCAATAACTCAGGATCTCGGGAATTGAACCCGTAGTCCACATCTCAATAAATCTCAGGATCTCCGGGAATCGAACCCGCAGTCCACATTTCAATAAATCTCAGGATCTCCGGGAATCGAACCCGCAGTCCACATTTCAATAAATCTCAGGATCTCTGGGAATCGAACCCGCAGTCCACATTTCAATAAATCTCAGGATCTCCGGGTATCAAACCCGCAGTCCACATTTCACAACAAGTAAAGGAGTACACAGAAAGAATTATAATATGCTTAACTATAACTTCGCCGATAAACAGTGCCAGGGATTACCAAGAAAACTCTAGTAAGACAATTAGGCAACTAGACAGTTAAATACTACCTAATCATGCTCTTCTAACTGCTACCGGGTAGAAATATCGAATTTAACAGCTAACAACAGGAATATCACTCTTTGAACATTTTAAGTAAAGTACGTGTTCAACAACCAGCGCATGTACATGCCCGTCACCTCGCGTACAAGGCATTTAAAGCATCACATAATATCCTAGGGGTGAAAGTCCCCCACACGAAGTTAGACAAGCCACTTACCTCAATTCCGGTACGAAACCGCTAAGAATTAACCCTCTTGCCGCGAATGTGAGCCTCCACAAGTGTAGTATCTGATAAAAATAAATAGAATCACAACAAAATAGGCCAATTGGGCATAACCCACTCAAAATAACTCAAAATGCACCAAAACCCACAAGTTGCCAATACCCGACTTTTGGTACGCTTATCGAAAAATCACGAAAGTTATATATTCGGAACCCTCATCTCGATACGAGTCTAAGCATATAAAGTTTACTAAATTCGGACTCCATTTGCCAATTCAAACCCTTGATTTTCTAAAGTTCAAGCCTAGGGTGAAAACCCCCATAAAACACCCCAAATTCCTCCATTTTCATGAGATAATTGCATAATATTGTCAACAATAATCATAATTTGAGTCCATAGTTGATTACCTGAAGAAACCCCTTGAATCTCCACTCAAAATCGCCCAAATCGCCCCTTAAGCCGAGCCCTCAATGTTTGGAAATGTTTCTGAAATTTCTAACTTCTGATATAATTAAACCCTCTGCGATTTTCGCTTATACGGATTTTTTCCGCCTCCGGGAGACCGCTTCCGCGACCGTTTGGTCACTTCTGCGAAACCCCAGGCCTGGCTGGCCCATTCCGCTTCTATGAGCCCAGGGACGCTTCCGCGCGTCCGCTCCTGCGGAAAATACTCCGCTCCTGCGGGAATTCCAGCTTCTGCAAGAAATAGTCCGCTTCTATGGACTCGCTTAAGCGAATTCCCCTCCGCTCCTGCGGATTCTCACTCCTCGACCCAAGGTCGCTTCTGCGACGAGTCTTCTGCACCCGCGACTCCGCCTCAGCGGAAGAGGATCTGCCTCTGCGAACCCAGGCGCTCCTGCGCCCCAAGTTCCGCTCCTGCGGACTCGCCTCTGCGGTCCCATTTCCGCCGGGGCGAAAACGACAGAACAGAAGGCCCAACCTGCAATTTTCCATGTTTTCCTCCCATTTACCAATCCGAAAACACCCCGAGGCCCCCGGGACCTCATCCGAACACACCAACACAGCCTAATACCTTATTCGAACTTGTTCCAATCCTCAAAACACGTCTAACATCATCAAAACCCATAATTCACATCGAATTCAAGCCTAAATTCCTTAAAACTTTTCGAATTACACATTCGATCTAAAACCCGACCAAACGACGTCCGAATAACCTGAAAATTTGCGGACATATCCAAAATCACATAACGAAGCTACAGAAATTGTCGGAATTCCATTCCGACCCCCGGATCAAAATCTCACCTATCGTTCGGATTCGCCAAAATTTCAATCTTCGGCATTTCAAGCCTAATTGAGCTACGGACCTCCAAAATACATTCCGAATGCACTCCCAACCCCAAAATTACCTAACGGAGCTAATGGGACCATCGCATTTCCGTTCCGAGATCGTCTTAATACTGTTCCAGCTACAGACCATTTTCTAGCTTTAAAGCTCTCATTTAGGGACTAAGTGTCCCAAAATGCTCCAAATTTCAGAACCGACTCTCCCGGCAAACCACAATGGCAGAAAAGTACTTAGGGAAACAGTTAAATTAGGGATTGGGGCGTAATTCTCTAAAACGACCGGTCGGGTCGTTACATCTTCCCACACTTAATGATTTGTTCGTCCTCGAACGAGCATAGAAAACATACCTGGAGTAGTGAAAAGATGAGGGTACTGGCTGCGCATATCCTGCTCGTTCTCCCAAGTCGCCTCCTCGACCGGCTAGCCCCACCACTGAACTTTTACCGAAGCGATGTTCTTTGACCTTAGCTTTCTGACCTGCCTGTCTAGAATGGCTACTGGCTCCTCAACATTAGACAGATCCTTGTCTAGCTGAACAGATGTGAAGTCCAACACATGCGACGGGTCACCATAGTATCTCCGGAGCATGGAGACATGAAATACGGGGTGAACTCCAGCTAGACTAGGAGGTAAGGCTAAGTCATAGGCAACCTCCCCGATACGCTTCAAAATCTCAAAAGGGCCAATAAATCTGGGACTCAGTTTCCCTTTCTTCCCAAACCGCATAACACCCTTCATGGGCGAGACTCGAAGTAGAACCCGCTCGCCAACCATAAAAGTCACATCGCAAACCTTCTTGTCCACATAACTCTTCTGTCTAGACTGGGCTGCACGAAGTCTGTCCTAGATCACCTTGACCTTTTCCATAGCATCCTGAACCATATCAGTACCTAGCAACCTGGCCTCGCCCGGCTCAAACCAACCCACGGGAGACCTGCACCTCCTACCATATAGGGCCTCGTACGGTGCCATCCGAATACTAGACTGGTAGCTGTTGTTATAAGCAAACTCCGCCAGTGGCAAGAAGTGATCCCATGACCCTTCAAACTCAACCACGCATGCACAAAGCATATCCTCCAAAATCTGAATAGTGCGGTTAGATTGTCCATTCATCTGGGGGTGAAATGCCGTGCTCGGCTCCACCCGAGTACCTAACTCCTACTGCACGGCTCTCCAGAACCGTGAAGTAAACTGAGTGCCTCTATCTGAAATGATGGAAACTGGAATACCATGCAGCCGAACTACCTCCCTGATATAGATCTCCGCCAATCGCTCCGATGAATATGTAGTGCTCACCGGTATAAAATGGGCGGACTTGGTCAGCCGATCCACAATGACCCAAATGGAATCAAACTTCCTAACCGTCCGTGGAAGTCTAGATACAAAGTCCATGGTAATGCGCTCCCATTTCCACTCGGGAATCTCGATCTGTTGCATCAATCCACCCGGACGCTGATGCTCATACTTCACCTGCTGGCAGTTGAGGCATGTAGAAACATAATCAACTATATCCCTCTTCATCCACCTCCACCAGTAATATTGTTTCAAGTCCTGATACATCTTCGCGGCTCCCAGATGAATGGAATACTGCGAGCTATGGGCATATGCTAGAATTAGCTCTCGAAGATCATCCACATTAGGCACACATATACGCCCTTGCATCCTCATAACTCCATTATCCCCAATGGTAACATCTCGAGCATCACCACACCGAACTCTATCCTGAAGGACAAGTAAATGAGGGTCGTCGAACTGACGCTCCCTGATGCGGTCAAATAGAGAAGACCGAGAAACCACACATGCCAGAATCCGGCTGGGCTCCGAAAGATCCAATCTAACAAACTGCCTGGCTAGAGCTTGAACATCCATCGCCATAGGCCTCTCTGAAACTGGTAGATATGCTAAACTCCCCAAACTCTCTGCTCGACGACTTAAGGCATCGGCAACCACATTAGCCTTGCCCGGATGATAGAGAATAGTAATATCATAGTCCTTTAGTAGCTCCAACCATCTCCTCTGACGCATATTCAGGTCCTTCTGCTTAAGCAAGTCCTGCAAGCTCCGGTGATCAGTGTAAATCTCACAAGGGACCCCATATAAGTAATGACGCCAAATCTTCAAGGCGTGAACAATGGCAACTAGCTCCAAATCATGAACAGGGTAATTCTTCTCATGCACCTTCAGCTGTCTCGACGCGTAGGCAATCACCTTACCGTCCTGCATCAATACCGCGCCGAGTCCAACTCGTGAGGCATCACAATATACGGTATAGGACCCCGTACCTGTAGGCAACATCAATATAGGGGCCGAAGTCAAAGCTGTCTTGAGCTTCTGAAAGCTCGCCTCACACTCGTCTGTCCACTGAAAAGGGGCACCCTTTTGGGTCAATCTGGTCATAGGTGCTGCAATCGAAGAGAACCCCTCTACGAAACGACGGTAATAGCCCGCCAAACCAAGGAAACTGCGAATCTCAGTAGCGGAGGAGGGTCTGGGCCAACTCTTCACGGCCTCCACCTTCTTCGGATCTACTCGAATACCATCACTCGACACCACGTGGCCCAAAAATGCCACCGAACTCAACCAGAATTCATATTTAGAGAACTTGGCATAAAGCTGCTTCTCCCTCAAAATCTGAAGCACTATCCTCAAATGCTACTCGTGCTCTTCCCGGCTCCGGGAATATACTAGAATATCATCAATGAAGACAATCACGAACGAGTCCGGATAAGGCCTGAACACACTGTGCATCAAATGCATAAAGGCTGCTGGGGCATTAGTCAGCCTAAAAGACATCACGAGGAACTCATAGTGACCATACCGGTCCTGAAGGTAGTCTTCGGGATATCTGGCTCCCGAATCTTCAGCTGGTGATACCCAGAGCGCAAATCAATCTAAGAAAACACATGTGCGCCCTGTAGCTGGTCAAATAAATCATCAATACGGGGCAAAGGATACCGGTTCTTCACTGTAACCTTGTTCAGCCGACGATAGTCAATACACATACGCATAGAACCGTCCTTTTTCTTCACAAACAATACAGGAGCACCCCAAGGCGAAACACTGGGTCAAATAAAACCCCTGCCCAACAACTACTATAACTAATCCTTCAACTTCTTCAACACAGGAGGAGCCATACGGTACGGTGGAATAGAAATGGGCCGAGTGCCCGCAACAAATCAATAGCAAAATCAATATCTCTGTCGGGCGGCATGCCCGGGAGATCAGCTGGAAATACATCAGCAAAGTCACGTACCACATGAACAGAATCAATAAAGGGAGCGTCAATACCGACGTCCCGCACATAGGCTAGATAAGCAGCACACCCCTTCTCAACCATACGCTGAGCTCTGAGAAAAGAAATAACACGGCTAGGGGTGTGATCTAGAGTACCACTCCACTCAATACGTGGAATGCCTGGCATAGCCAGCGTCACGGTCTTGGCGTGACAATCAAGAATAGCATAATAGGGCGACAACCAGTCCATGCCCAGAATAATATCAAAATCGACCATCCCAAGCAGCAATAGATCCGTTCTGGTCTCAAAATCACAAATGGTAATCAAACACGACCGATATACGCGGTCCACAGCCAAAGAATCACCCACCGGAGTGGAAACATAAATGGGGGCACTCAAAGAATCCCGAGGCACACCCAAATGAGAATAAAAGTAAGAAGACACATATGAAAAAGTGGAACCAGGGCGAATAGAACCGATGCCTCCCCGTGACTAACCGTAATAATACCCGTGATAACCGCAGTCGGATGCAACAGCCTGCAGCCGCGATCGTGAATAGCATAGAATCCGGCCTGGTCCCCCTCTCGAGGGCGGCCTCTCGAACTCTGACCCCCGCCCCTGGCTGGCTAGGCAGGTGGAGTGGCAGCCGGGGCCGGAATGATAGCCTGCTGGCCGTGAGAACCACGCGGATGCTCGCGATGACCGACGAGGGGCTCCTCTCCTGCGCCCGGGGCACTCCCCAACCAGGATGGCGAGTATTCCCGCACTCAAAACAAGCTCGGGAGGACGCGGTGGCCGTGACCGACCGGCCTCACCCCCATTAGTCCGACCCCCGGAAGGACCCCGCGCAGGAGGTACACCGGAAACCGGGGGAGCATAATAAGGCTCCCGAGGTGCTAGAAGACCCGGAGTACTACCGGCTGCGGGCAATGCCGAGTGAACCGGTCGACCGGAATAACCCCTGCCAAAACGACCGGCTGATGAAGTGCGGGCACCACAGAAATGGCCCGACTCACGAGACCTCTTGGCCTCTCTCTCTCTCCACTCTCTAGGGAGCATACTCTCGATCCTCTTGGCAATGCTAATTGCCTGCTGATAAGATATATCTGTCTCCAACTCTCTGGCCATGCTGGATCGGATAGGCGGAACAAGGCCCTCAATAAATCTCCGCACTCTCTCCCGAACCGTGGCTACCAAAACCGGTGCATGCCTGGCTAGACGGGTGAAACTGATAGCATACTCTGATACTGATATGGAGCCCTGTCACAACCGCTCATACTCCGAGCGCCAAGAATCCCTAAGGCTCTGTGGAACAAACTCCCTCAAAACAGATCTGAAAACTACATCCAAGTCAATGAAGCAGACTCCTCTGGACTATCCAACTCATACGTGCGCCACCAATCATAGGCGGCCCCACGAAACTGAAAAGCCGTGAAGGAAACCCCGCTAGTCTCCACAATCCCCATAGTACGAAGAATACGATGACACTCCTCTAGAAAACCCAATGCATCATCCGAAGCCAAACCACTAAACACTGGAGGGTCATATTTCTTGAACCTCTCCAATCTACGCTGCTCGTCCTCAGAGGCAGCTGGTCCAACCTCCGGTTGTCCTGGGGCGGCAGGAGGCATAACCAAAACATCTGGAACCTGTCCCACTGGCACACGCTGCTCCGGTGTAACGGCTGCGGGAGTCCGGGCCCCTCCCCCGGCCTGAGATGTAGCTGCGACGAGAGGAAGCAGTCCTGCCTAAGCTAAAGTGGTATACATACTCATGAACTGGGCCAGGGTCTCCTGAAGTGCTGTAGTAGTAGCAGTTGTAGTCGGTGTACCAGGTGCCTGCGCTCCAACCTGATCCACCTGTGGCACCTCAGCGGTAGCGCGCGCGGGTGCTGTGGCTGCACCTCGGGCACGTCCTCGTCCTCTACCTCGGCCCCGGCCTATGACGGCGGCAATAAGGGGCACGGGTACCTGATCATCGCGAGTAGCTCGTGTCCTCACCATCTGCGAGAGAATAGAAAGCAGTAGTTTAGATTTTTGATGCCAAGAATGTCGCATGACAAGGAATCCAAAAGAAATTAAGAGTTTCCTAGACAGTTACATAGCCCCTCGTAGATAAATACAGACGTCTCCGTATCGATCAGCGAGACTCTAAGTAACCGGTCTGTGTCCCGTGACTCCTATGAACCTAGAGCTCTGATACCAACTTGTCACGACCCTAGTTCACCAATTGTGAACATGTCGTGATGGCACCCAGTCCCCACGACGAGGTAAGCCTAACACGTTGCGGAATATACAAGTTATAAACACTTAAATAAGAAACAGCGGAAAAATAACATAAAAGATATGTAATCCGTGTCGCTTGGCACATACATCCGTCACACAATAAATAAAACACTACCAAGATCCGGAACCCCACGGTAACACAGACTAAAAGAGAAATACAACTGTGGCTCTATGTGTAAAGAGTATCTAACAACGAAATGAATAAAAATGTCAACTAGTACTATTAGAATAGAAGGAAAGCCTCCGAATCTACGGACGTAGCAGATCATACCTCGAGGTCTCCAGAAAACTGCGGAAATCACCTAGCACAAGCCTGCTCTGATGTACCTAGATCTGCACAACAAAAGTGTGCAGAAGAGTAGCATGAGTACACCACGACGGTACTCAGTAAGTGCCAAGCCTAACCTCGATGGAGTAGTGACGAGGAAGGTCAGGGCCCTACTGAGAAACAATAATTTAATGACGATAATAATAGTAAGCAGTTTAAATGACAACAATTCCGAAATAACAACAATGAAATGATTACTGCAACCGTCTACAATTAAACTAACAACAAGTAACCAACTCAATAAAACAAGTCCAGGACCTGTGGGAATTGAACCCACAGTCTCATTCTCAGTACATCTGGGTTTCCGGGAATCGAACCCGCAGCCCATGTCTCAATAATATCTCAATAACTCAGGATCTCCGGGAATCGAACCCGCAGTCCCTACCAATAACTCGGGATCTCGGGAATCAAACCCGTAGTCCCTACCAATAACTCGGGATCTCGGGAATCAAACCCGTAGTCCACATCTCAATAAATCTCAGGATCTCCGGGAATCGAACCCGTAGTCCACATCTCAATAAATCTCAGGATCTCCGGGAATCGAACCCGCAGTCCACATTTCAATAAATCTCAGGATCTCTGGGAATCAAACCCACAGTCCACATTTCAATAAATCTCAGGATCTCCGGGAATCGAACCCGCAGTCCACATTTCACAACAAGTAAAGGAGTACACAGAAAGAATTATAATTTGCTTAACTATAACTTCGCCGATAAATAGCGCCAGGGATTACCAAGAAAACTCAAGTAAGACAATTAGGCAACTAGACAGTTAAATACTACCTAATCATGCTCTTCTAATTGCTACTAGGTAGAAATATCGAATTTAACAGCTAACAACAGGAATATCACTTATTGAACATTTTAAGTAAAGTACGTGTTCAACAACCAGCGCATGTACACGCCCGTCACCTCGCGTACAAGGCATTTAAAGCATCACATAATATCCTAGGGGTGAAAGTCCCCCACACGAAGTTAGACAAGCCACTTACCTCAATTCCGGTACGAAACCGCTAAGAATTAACCCTCTTGCCGCGAATGTCGGCCTCCACAAGTGTAGTATCTGATAAAATCAATAGAATCACATCAAAATAGGCCAATTGGGCATAACCCACTCAAAATAACTCAAAATGCACCAAAACCCACAAGTTGCCAAAACCCGACTTTCAGTACGCTTATCGAAAAATTACGAAAGTTTTATATTCGGAACCCTCATCTCGATACGAGTCTAAGCATATAAAGTTTACTAAATTCGAACTCCATTTGCCCATTCAAACCCTTGATTTTCTAAAGTTCAAGCCTAGGGTGAAAACCCCCATAAAACACCCCAAATTCCTCCATTTTCATGAGATAATTGCATAATATTGTCAACAATAATCATAATTTGAGTCCATAGTTGATTACCTGAAGAAACCCCTTGAATCTCCCTTCAAAATTGCCCAAATCGCCCCTTAAGCCGAGCCCTCAATGTTTGGAAATGTTTCTGAAATTTCTAACTTCTGATATAATTAACCCTCTGCGATTTTCGCTTCTACGGACTTTTTCCGCCTCCGCGAGACCGCTTCCGCGACCGTTTGGTCGCTTCTGCGAAACCCCAGGCCTGGCTGGCCCATTCCGCTTCTGCGAGCCCAGGGACGCTTCCGCGCGTCCGCTCCTGTGGGAATTCCAGCTTCTGCGAGAAATAGTCCGCTTCTGCGGACTCGCTTAAGCGAATTCCCCTCCGCTCCTGCGGATTCTCACTCCTCGACCCAAGGTCGCTTCTGCGACGAGTCTTCCTCACCCGCGACTCCGCCTCAGCGGAAGAGGATCCGCCTCTACGAACCCAGGCGCTCTTGCGCCCCAAGTTCCGCTCCTGCGGACTCGCCTCTGCGGTCCCATTTCCGCAGGGGCGAAAACGACGGAACAGAAGGCCCAACCTGCAATTTTCCATGTTTTCCTTCCGTTTACCCATTCGAAAACACTCCGAGGCCCCCGGGACCTCATCCAAACACACCAACACAGCCTAATACCTTATTCGAACTTGTTCCAATCCTCAAAACACGTCTAACAACATCAAAACCCATAATTCACATCGAATTCAAGCCTAAATGCCTTAAAACTTTTCGAATTACACATTCGATCTAAAACCCGACCAAACGACGTCCGAATGACCTGAAAATTTGCAGACATATCCAAAATCACAAAACGAAGCTATAGAAATTGTCGGAATTCCATTCCGACTCCCGGATCAAAATCTCACCTATCGTTCGGATTCGCCAAAATTTCAATCTTCGGCATTTCAAGCCTAATTGAGCTACGGACCTCCAAAATACATTCCGAACGTGTTCCCAACCCCAAAATCACCAAACGGAGCTAATGGGACCATCGTATTTCCGTTTCAAGATCGTCTTAACACTGTTCCAGCTACGGACCATTTTCTAGCTTTAAAGCTCTCATTTAGGGACTAAGTGTCCCAAAATGCTCCAAATTTCAGAACCGACTCTCCTGGCAAACCACAATGGCAGAAAAGTATTTAGGGAAATAGTTAAATTAGGGATTGGGGCGTAATTTTCTAAAACGACCGGTCGGGTCGTTACAATATGTATCACTGTTGTTTCATATTTTGATATGCTTAAATGGGATAAAACGAGCTTCTAGCTTTGTTCTTGTTATTGATTGGTCAGGCTAGCTTAACAATGTGCTGGGCACCATCACGACCGGATTTGGGGTCGTGACAAGTTGGAATCAGAGCCTAGGTTTACTAGGCCTCATGAGTCTTGAGCCGGTTGGTAGAGTCTTGTGGATCGGTACGGGGACGCTTGTACTTATCCTCGGGAGGCTGCGAACCTTTAGGAAACACTTCACTTTTCTTAAACTCTTTCGTGCAATCTTGTTGTTCTGAGAACTTAACTTCTATATTCTATTCTCTCGCAGATGGCGAGAACGCGAGCATCAGGACGAGGTGGATGACCTCCATTGCCACCCGTTAGAGGCCGTGGGCGCGGTCGTGCTAGAGTTAGAGGTAGGGCAGCTGAGGCAGTGCCAGCTGACCCGCCCGTTGTACCAGTTCAGGAGCAGCCCCCAGTGGTTGATGCTCCGGCAGCCCTAGTTCAGGGCCAGACTGTATCTATTGCTATTCCTGGTCTTCAGGAGTCCCTTGCTCAGGTATTATCGGTGTGTTCCGGTTTGGCTCAGGTAGTTTCAGCTACCGCTACTGTAGAGACATCTCAGACAGGGGGTGGTCAGCAGACCCCTGCAGCTTGCACACCAGAGCAGGTTGTTCAGGGACTTCAGACGCCAGAGGCGGTCCCTGCTCAGGTGGTTGCACCGATTATTCCTCCAGCTGCACCAGCTCCAGCTCCAGAGCATATGGTTCAGGTTATGCCCGACGACGAGCATGATCGTCTTGACAGATTTGGTAGACTTTAGCCACCCCATTTCAGTGGCATTGAGGGCGAGGATGCCCAGGGTTTCTTTGACAAGTGTCAGAGGATGTTACGAACGGCTGGTATTCATGAGTCCAACGGAGTTTCATTTACTACCTTTCAGTTCACTGGTCCCGCATTTGATTGGTAGGAGGAGTTTGAGAGGCGTACGCCTGCAAGAGCAGCACCTCTCACATGGCAGCAGTTCTCTACTCTCTTTCTAGAGAAATATGTACCTCAGTTCTCGTCGCGAGGAGCTACGTCGCCAATTCGAGTGGTTGGTTCAGGGCGACATGTCTGTGACTCAGTATGAGCTTAGATTCACACAGTTGGCTAGGCATGCCACATGGATGATCCCTAATGATAGGGAAAGGATCAAGAGGTTCATTGATGGCCTCAACTACTCTGTCCGCATTCTTATGACCAGAGAGAGAGTTTTGTCATCATCATTTGAGCAGGTTGTTGATATGGCACGCTCCATTAAGGCGGATCGTCGCCGAGAGAGAGAGGAGCGGGAGGCCCAGAGGCCTCGTGGTTCTAGCAGATTCAGCGGTGCTCCATCTAGAGGGCATTCCCAGTAGAGCAGAGGTCGCTCACCTACACCTTCTCATTCAGGCCGCCCAGAGCAGAGCGGAGGTTCTTATGGTCGTGGTCGACAGGGGTTTCAGCAGGGTCAGTCATCACTTAGTGCCCTTCCAGCTCAAAGTGCAGCACCTACTTCTTCAGCCCAGGGATCTTCTGCGGCGAGGGGTTCCCTTCAGTCCCCTTCTCCAGCACCAGGTGCGTGTTATGAGTGTGGTGAGTTTGGCCACATGAGGAGACAGTGCCCTCGACTTTGTAGGGACAGGACTCAGTAGAGGGATCAGCCCTCATCTTCAGCACCATCTCAGTCTAGTAGAGGCGGAGGTTAGTCTTCTCGTGGTCGCCCTAGGGGCGAGGAGAGATCTGGTGGAGGCCAGGCGCGATTCTATGCACTTCCCGACAGGCGTGATGCAGTTGCCTCCGATGCAGTGATTACAGGTATCATTTCTGTTTGTCACAAAGATGCCTCTGTTCTATTTGATCCAGGGTCCACATATTCTTACGTGTCCTCTTATTTTGCACATCATTTGGGTGCGACTCGTGGTAGTCTTAATTCACCTGTCCATGTATCCACCCCCGTAGGTGATACGATTGTTGTGGATCATGTCTATAGATCTTGTGTTATATCTATTGGGGGTCTGGAGACCTAGGCGGATTTGTTATTGTTGGGGATGGTGGACTTTGATGTTATATTGGGTATGGACTGGTTGTCTCCGTACCATGCTATATTGAACTGTCATGCTAAGACAGTTGCGTTGGCCATTCCTGGTATTTCTTAGATTGAGTGGCGGGGTTCGACCGATTTTGTCCCTAGCCGTGTCATTTCGTTCTTAAAAGCTCAGAAGATGGTTGAAAAGGGGTGTTTATCATACTTGGCTTTTGTGAGAGATGTGGGAGCTGAGTCTCCTAGCATTGATTTTGTACCTGTTGTGAGGGACTTCCCAGATGTATTCCCCTCAGACCTGCCGGGCATGCCGCCGGACAGGGATATTGATTTTGGCATTGACTTGGTGCCGGGCACTCAGCCCATATCCGTTCCTCCTTATCGGATGGCACCAGCTGAGTTGAAAGAACTAAAAGAGCAGCTTCAAGAGCTTCTGGATAAGGGTTTCATCCGTCCTAGTATGTCCCCGTGGGGTGCGCCGGTGTTATTTGTTAAAAAGAAAGATGGTTCCATGCGAATGTGTATTGATTATAGGCAATTGAACGAAGTGACAGCGAAGAACAAGTACCCTCTACCGCGCATAGATGATTTGTTTGATCAGTTACAGGGTGCGAGGGTGTTTTCTAAGATCGATCTTCGTTCGGGCTATCATCAGCTGAAGATCAGGGACTCGGATATTATGAAGACTGCATTCAGGACCCGATATGGTCACTATGAGTTTCTTGTGATGTCTTTTGGGCTGACCAACGCCCGAGCAGCATTTATGCATCTGATGAACAATGTGTTCAGGCCCTATTTGGATTCATCTGTGATTGTGTTCATTGATGACATTCTAGTCTACTCTCATAGTCAGGAGGATCATGCTCAGCATTTGAGTATGGTGTTGCAGAGATTGAGGGAGGAGAAGCTATATGCTAAATTCTCCAAGTGCGAGTTTTGGCTCGAGTCCGTAGCATTTTTGGGACATGTGGTGTCTCGTGATGAAATTCAGGTTGATCCGAAGAAGATAGAGGCGGTGCAGAGTTGGCCTAGACCATCCTCAGCTACAGAGATTAGGTGCTTTCTTGGCTTGGCGGGATATTATCGCCGGTTTTTTTTAGGTATTTTCATCCATTGCTTCTTCATTGACTAAATTGACCCAGAAGGGTGCACCATTCGTGTGGTCGGATGAGTGCGAGGAGAGCTTTCAGAAGCTCAAGATAGCTTTGACCACAGCTCCAGTGTTAGTATTGCCATCAGCTTCGGGTTCATATACCGTTTATTGTGATGCCTCGAGAGTGGGGATAGGTTGTGTGTTGATGCAGGAAGGTAAGGTAATTGCTTATGCTTCTCGGCAGTTGAAGCCACATGAGAAGAACTATCCTGTTCATGATTTGGAGCTAGCCGCCATTGTTCATGCCTTGAAAATTTGGAGGCACTGTTTGTACGGCGTGTCTTGTGAGGTGTATACCGACCATCGTAGCCTCCAGCATTTGTTCAAACAGAAAGATCTTAATTTGAGACAGCGGAGATGGCTTGAGTTGCTCAAGGATTATGACATTTTCATTCTATATCATCCGGGAAGGCCAATGTGGTGGCCGATGCTTTGAGCCGGAAGGCGGTCGGTATGGGGAGCTTGGCATACATACCAGCTGAGGAGAGATCATTTGCTTATGATGTTTAGGTGCTAGCCAATCGGTTAGTGAGGTTGGATATTTCGGAGCCCAGCCGGGTATTGGCTTGTGTTGTATCTCGGTCATCTTTATATGATCGTATTCGTGAGCGCCAGCATGATGATCCACATTTGGATGTCCTTAGGTACAGAGTTCAGCGTGATGATGCTAGAGTTGTCACCATTGATAGTGACGACGTATTGAGGATGTAGGGCCGGATATGTGTGCCCAATGTTGATGGCCTTCGTGAGTTGATTCTGGAGGAGGCCAATAGCTCGCGATATTCTATCCATCCAGGAGCCGCGAAGATGTATCAAGATTTGAAACAACACTATTGGTGGAGAAAGATGAAAATGGACATTGTCGGACATGTATCACGGTGCCTCAACTGTCAGCAGGTTAAGTACGAGCATCAGAGGCCCGGTGGTGTATTTCAGCGCATTGTTATTCCTGAGTGGAAAGTGGGAAAGGATCACTATGGACTTTGTTACTGGACTCCCTCGGACAGCGAGGAAGTTTGATTCTGTTTGGGTGATTGTGGATAGGCCGACCAAGTCAGCTCATTTCATTCCTGTGTGTACTATGTACTCCTCAGAGCGGTTAGCTGAGATATTCATTCGGGAGATCGTTAGATTGCACGGAGTTCCAGTTTCTATCATATTAGACAGAGTACTCAGTTCACTTCTCAGTTTTGGAGAGCATTTCAGCGAGAGATGGGTACGCGGGTTGAGTTGAGTACATCATTTCACCCCCAGACAGACGGGCAGTCTGAGCGCACTATTCAGATCTTGGAGGATATGTTGCGAGCATGTGTGATTGACTTTGGTGGTTCGTGGGATGAGTTCTTACCACTTGCTGAGTTTGCCTACAACAACAGTTATCAGTCGAGTATTCAAATGGCCTCGTATGAGGCATTGTATGGCAGACGGTGTAGATCCCCCGTGGGATGGTTTGAGCCTGGTGAGGATAGATTGATAGGGACTGAGTTAGTTCAGGATGCTCCGGATAGAGCAAAGTTGATCCAGGAGAGGCTTCGTATACAGCGCAGTCTCGTTAGAAGAGTTATGCCGACCGTAGAGTTCGAGAGTTGTCTTTCAAGGTTTCACCTATGAAGGGTGTCATAAGGTTCGGGAAGAAAGGGAAGTTGAGTCCCAGCTACATTGATCCTTTTGGGATACTCAGAAGAGTTGGAGAGGTGGCATATGAGTTGGCCTTGCCACCCAGCTTATCTAGCGTCCATCCAGTATTCTATGTGTCTATGCTCCGGAAGTACATTGGAGATCCGTCTCATGTATTAGACTTCAGTACCATTCAGCTTGATGGTGATCTATCCTATGATGTGGAGCCTATTGCCATTTTGGGTTGTCAGGTAAGAAAATTGAGGTCCAAGGAGATTGCATCAGTTAAGGTTCAGTGGAGAGGTCAACCCGTGGAGGAAGCCATTTGGGAGATCGAGCGGGAGATGCGGAGCAGATATCCTCACTTGTTTGAGACTTCAGGTATGTTTCTTGACCCGCTCGAGGACGAGCGTTTGCTTATGAGGGGGAGAATGTGACGACCCGGCCCGTCGTCACGGGAATTACCGTTATGTTATAATTTCATGTTTTATGCTTTTATATCAGTGTTAGAGTCTATCGGGTGAGTTGGGAGTGATTTGGATTGAAAACGAGGCATATAGCCTTTTTGAAGGAACTTGAATAAGGAAAGTCAACCCAGAGTTGACTATTTGGTTAGAGGGCTCGGAATCGGATTCTGATGATTCGGTTAGTTCCGGGAGGTGATTTGTGACTTAGGGGAGCAATCGGAATTGAATTTGGAGGCCCGATGTAGAAATAGGCTTGAATTGGCTAAGGTTGAATTTTGGCGAAATCCGAACGGTAGGTGAGATTTTGATCCGGGGGTCGGAATGGAATTCCGATAGTTGCAGTAGCTCCGTTAGGTGATTTTGGATGTGCCTGCAAAATTTCAGGGTCATTCGGACGTCGTTTGGTCGGGTTTTTGATGGAATGTGTAATTCGGAAGTTTTGAAGAAACTTAGGCTTGAATCCGTGTGTAATTGGTGATTTTGATGTTTAGGATGGTGTTTTTATGGTTGGAACAAGTTCGTATCGTGTTTTGGGGTATGTTGGTGGTTTTCGTTGGGGTCCCGGGGGCCTCGGGGTGAATCCGGACCATCATCCGGCATTTGGAAGCAAGAAATGATCTGCTGTAAATTGCAGATCACTGGGCAAAATTTTAGCCTTCGCGTTCGCGAGGGCTATGCCGCGTTCGCATAGGCTGGGATCAGGTGACTATCGCGTTCGTGATAGTTGGTGCCACGTTCGCGTAAGAGGAAGCTAGGAAGCATCTTGTTCGCGATGGTCTGGGTCGCGTTCGCGTATAAGGAATTCGCAAGGCATCGCGAACGCATGAGGTATGTCGCGTTCGCGTGGAGGAAAAATTCGGGCTGGGGGAGAATGGTCTTCGCGGACGCGTGACGGTGTGTCGCGTTCGCGATGAAGGACTGGATTAAGGCATCGCGTTCGCGTGAGAGGCGTCGCGAACGCGATAAAGAGATTTAACTGGCAGTGAGTTTAATTACAGAACAGGTCAGTCGCGGGTTTAATACCCAAAACCTCCATTTTTGAGTTCCAAGAGAAGAAATTGACGGGAGATTGTTGGGAAATCATCGGGGTTTCGTTGGAGGTAAGTTTTGTGGCTTAATTACATCATTTTAACATGAAATCCTTGGTTAAATCCCTATAAATGGAAGATTAAAGGTGGGTTTGTGCCCTAGGCCTAAATTGAAGAAAAACACTGATTTGAATGGGCAAATGGAGTCCGAATTTGGTAATATTGGTATGCTTAGACTCGTATCGAGATGAGGGTTCCGAATATGTGACTTTCGTGATTTTTTGACAAGCGTACCGAAAGTCGGGTTTTGGCAACTTTGTCATTTTTGGTGTAAATCGAGTTGTATTGATTGGGTGTCGTCCCATTGGCTTAATTTATTGTATTTCTACTGTATTTGATCAGATTCTATGCATGCGGAGCTTGATTCTCGTGGCAAGGGCATCGCGGACTAGTCGTCAAGCTGTATTGAGGTGAGTAATAGATGTGGGTGATGACCAGCGGGTTCGAAACCCAGGTATACCACTTTGTGACGCTGTATAGCGGCGAGACACGTACTCTCATGTGAATGCGGGGTCGATTGTGATTTGGGGACTATGGCTTAGTCTGACTTGCTGATACTGTGTTATGATATTAGGCCATTCTTGAGCCGTCGAACCTCCTTCTCGGATGGTTGCATACTATATTGTGATATTGGCTACTCTTAAGCCGTTGAACCCCCTTCTTGGGCGGTTGAGTATACTTGTGGGCCGTGAGCCGGTTATTGGATCCCGCGAGGATCGTTATCATCGTCTTATCATATTGACATGTTAGTTACTACCAGTCCATAGCTATTTCTGTTATCATGCTATTTCCAATCTCTGGAACTTGATATTACTGTTTTTAATTGAAAAATTATAAAAGATGTTTTCAAAACTACTTTTGAGCCTGCGAGGCTGTGATTGCATATTAGCTGACTAGTAGTAGATCGGGTTGCGCACCGCAGCGGTACATATGTTGGATCGGACTGCACACCGTAGTGATATTGTGCTTGGGCTGTAGGAGCCCCTCCGGAGTCTGAACCCCCACAGTGAGCACGGGTACCCAAATTGGATCGGGCTACGCGTCGTAGCTGTTATACTGTTTTGCTGGTACTTGTTGGTACAGGTACAGTTGATATTGATTCTGTGACAGGGTATTTGATTACAGCTTTACATAGTGCTTTATTGCGGATTTCTTATCTGCGTTGTCTTACTCCTGTTTATTACCACCGAGTCTGGCAGTACTCATTTTACTCCCTGCACCTTGTGTGCAGATCCAGGTACCTCTCAGCAGTGATCCGGTAGCTGTGCGAGGCGACATCTGTGGGATATACGAGGTAGCTGCAGAGTCCGCAGGACCCGATATTCCTTCTTACTGTCTTCTAACTCTGTATTGATGCTTCTTTCCGTACTTGGTATCTTGTAAACTATTACACACTTATGTTCATTAGAGGCTCATGACTCTTCACCCTTCGGTCTATGGGAGTTGGTATATTTTGGGACTTGGTTCCCCGCTGTTGGTATATGTATCACTGTTGTTTCATATTTTGATATGCTTAAATGGGATAAAATGAGCTTCTAGCTCCGTTCTTGTTATTGATTGGTCAGGCTGGCTTAGCAATGTGCTGGGCACCATGACGACCGGATTTGGGGTCGTGACAACAACAACCGGTGTATTTTAATCAATTTTAAAGTACTACACCTAAATATGAAATTTATTGGTGATATAGAGGAAGAAAGGAATTAACTATTCAATTCTTATCTAATACTATCGTAGGGTAATTAACAATAAGAAATTTTTATAGGATTAGTGGTTTGTAAAGAACCCTAGAATTTTCTTCTTGTTTGATGTGTTTGCTGCGTTGCTGCTTCTAATGTAATCTCCGCCTCTTTTTCTTACTTTAGTTTGGTATGCTTCTGCCGTTACTCACTTTTTAAGGCTTTAAGCATTAGGTTTCTTGTTTTATTATTTTATTTGGTTCCCCCCCCCCCCCTTTTTTTATTAGTAATACTCATTTTTTTTAAATAATTAAATAACACTGAAATTATTACTATAATACGAACATTTCTCTAATTGTATATTCAGTTATTTAAGTGTGTGTATATATATATATATATATATATATATATATTCACTATAGGCGAGAAAATAATAAGAATAATAATCATAATAATAATAAATTAATTTCTATAATTAGTGTATCTTGAAACTTTCATAAATTTGGGAAGTGTTACGGTAACAAAAGTTTTCAAGGCACAAAACATTATCCCTTTTGACAAAATAACAGCATTTTATATACAAGTGTACAATAGGAAATTAATACAAAAAAGAAATAAACTTGTACAATAGTTAATTTATTAGAAAAAACGGTGTCCGATATGCAATTTATTAGAAAAATAAAGGTGTATATAAGCTCCTAATTTCAGGAAGCAAGAGAAGCCACTACCAGTCTACTAGGAGATGGGGGAATTGATACACTACCTAATCTGAAAAAAGAAAATTCTATCTAACCCGATTCAATAAAAATCCTTGAAAAAGAACCGTGGTCAAAAGAAAAATCAAGAGGAGGTGATACACTACCTAGAAAAAGAAAATAAAAGAAAGAAAAATTCCTACATGTACTACTTCCCTCAAGAGTACTTGTCCAAATAATGATAACGAGACATCAAGACATACCTTTATCCCACTTCAACTTGATATTTGTTTACTTTGCAATTCTTTTCCTTGTAAGGCTCTATATTCGGAACAATTGTGAGTTATTCTTTTGGCATTTATATACCTGTCGATTTGAAGGTTTAGCCCCATGTACACACTACTCTTTGCATAATTTTGTTGATTGTTGATAATCCATCGGACGCAGAAGCTGAAATTCATAGTCAGCTATCGATAATAGGAAAGACTTATTTTTATTTTATTTTATACGAAAAAAACCAAGCAACAAGAGCATTTCAAGTATTAAAATGGAAAATTTAATTGTTTCTCTAGATATATCTTTGAAATCATACCAACTTGCCCTTAAAAAACTTTCTATCTTCCTTTTTTATACCCTTTTCTTCAAATGCTCTTTATCTCTTAATAACTTCTTGGACAATTTTTACCTTACGTAATTTGATTTTTAATAATAGCCAGGAATACAACTACATTTTTTTCTGTATCTATCTGTGTCTCCATCCTCTTGGCTGACTTTTGTTTATAGATTATCTAACATGGCGATTATTTTTACAGCTTTTCTTTGGTATGTTTGGTTATGGACGACCTATTGCATCTATGCATTTGGGATGGTATGTCTTGCCAAAGTTTATAATGGCTTCATATTGGACAAAATAAAGGACTTATTTTCATCTTGATGTCTTTTCGTAGACGAGCCTCAGTTTCTTCAAAGATAAAGGTGTCTAAGAGAGTATTTGTGTTACATCTTGAGAGAGGATCTATGATTAGTTGTTCTTCTTCTCAACACACTTGGAGGGTGCTCATCATTGTTTAATATTGCTATCTTCTTATCATGTTGGCTCTCATCTTTGTATGCAGTTCTTTTTCTTTATTTTATCCTCCTAAGTTTTATATCTGTTTTCTTTCATTTAGTCCGATGGAAGTGTTAGAGACCCCTTGGAAGATGAGACTCGAGAATCAACTTATGGTAGCTTCACTAAAGTAAAATTTTCTTCCAGACTCTTGCTGACTCTTTTATTATTAGAGTTCTTTAGTATCATCTTCATTCGGAATATAATTTAGCATGATATGAGTGATATTCTAATTGATCCTTTCAGTCCAATCTTTGTGGTTCTTCATAGTGTTATGATTTGTTGTATCCTCCATGGATTGAGACCTTTTTCAATGTCTCTGAAAATAATTCCATTACTAAATTGTTTTGAAATGGCGTATATTGTGGTGTTTACCAAATTATTTTTATGAAGAACAAATGTCTGTAATTGTTTAGTTTTGGATTTAGGTTGCTCATAGTATTTTGATGCTTTAAATGCTTTGTTGTTTTGTTATATGTGAACACTCTAGACATCAATGATTTCGATTTAATTGTGGCAATGAAAGGTTCCATGAAATAAGTCTCAAACATGTTATGCAATTGTTGGTGAAAGTATATAATGAGCTTTTGAAAACCATTGTTCCTTAACTTTGACAGCTTCTTCCTTACCTTATTGATAGGTTGAAATTTTTCATCTAAAGATGAGAAGCGAAAACATACAGCAGTTACAATACAAACTGAATGATATATACTTCCCTTATATTCAGGTTAGTGGTTTATAGAGTTTATTTGATAAGTTGGTTTTAGAGGTTTATGTAGTAGCTTTTTCGGATCATTGTATCATGATCATTACTTTCAAATTTGATTAATAGAATTGTTATATATGGCAACTAGAAACTTTGTTACTCTGATTGAGGCTGAAGATAATATGCACATGGGAGTGTTATGGTGATTTCGAATTACTGCTAGTTGCTTTAAGCATCCTTTTTCGTTTCTTTTGCTTAATGCATGTTCCAATTGTATGCCAGCTTTTGTAGTATACCTTAGAACTGGCCTTGCTGATTTTACAATTTACACGCATCACACTTCTTCCTTTCTGTGATTTATATTTTGCTCAGTGTATGTACATATAATAAGTTCCTACTGTAGTATATAAACTTCTGCTGGTGTGGAATTTTGTGACATGTTCAAACTTTTATAGCTCCTCAACTTCCTTGGGATTGAGGAGTAGTTGTTGTGTTGTTGTTGCTCGAACTTCTAGAGCTCTTCCCCAAAATTTTATGCCCTATAGTCATTGTGATAACTAGGTTTTAGGTTGATAACTAACATTAGAGAGCTCGAAAGTAACTTAAAAGGTTTATGTGGAGCTACAACCGTTGTTGCTGAAGATGCTATCTGTCACGACCCAAATCCGGTCGTGATGGCGCCCAACAATTAATCTAGGCCAGTCAGACCAACTATTATTTTTCACATATAAATATTAGTCCCAAATGGACAACTGAAGAAGGATATATGAGTCAAAGAAAGTCCAATAATAATAGTACAAATAAATACTGAGAAGTGCGAAAACGAACTAACACTCCCAAAGATCTGGGGTCACAAGTCTAGAGCCTCTAAGCAAAATCGAATGGAAATAGAGAATACTGTGTGAAGTACTCAAATCTGAAGCATGAAATAAATATCTGAAATGAGATGAGAAGCTAGGTTCTGCGAATGTCGGCAGATACCTCAGCAACTCGATATGACTCTGTAAAAGTTGGAGTGCTCGTCTACTTCTCTTGAGTACCTGAATCTGCACACAAAGGTGTAGAGAGTATGGGTTAGTACTATGTACTCAGTGAGTAATAAATATATCTAAATAGCTGAAAGTAAGAAATCCACAGAATACCATATAATGAAGCTAAACTACAGTCCGATCCTCCTACGAACTAGCAACAATAGTACTTTACAATTATCACAGATGCAAGAAAACAAAACGTAAGTCACTTAATCAAGTTTTCTTTCACATATGTATATATACATAAATCATTAAAAATTGTTCATTTTATTATTCTTCCATGCATACGTGTATATGCCGGAAACAGCCTCTCTACCCTTTCGGGTAGGGGTAAGGCCTGTGTACGTATTACCCTCCCCAGACCCCACTTTGTGGGAACATACTGGGTAGTTGTTGTTGTTGCATACGTGTATACTATTACTATAAAGAGTAAACATCGACTGATTCAAGTCAAGGATCAGTCAAATCTCTTCTTTTTTACTTATTTGGTTTAAAATCTGTTTTCCTTTTTATTTTCTTGATTTCTTGTCCCATGTTTGTTCCTTGCATTTTCTTGTTATCCCTTATTTTCGTTTTGAAATACTATGTGTGTGTGTGTTTCCTGATTATATTGGTATCATCTTGTGTTTCGATGTTTAGCATATTCTTTTTGCTTTATACCTAGGCTTTCGCTAAGGTTGATTTTAACAAGCATCAAAGAAATTTATTTATTATAATTTATGTAACTACCATTTGTTTTTGACTTGTGGTAGGTCGAGCAAAAGGCAGATTGAAGATTTTTTCAACAGAAACGCCAAGGAAGAAACCAACTAGGGCTCTAAGAATCCAAGTTGATTCGGATGAGGAAGTTGATATTGAAGAAAAAGTTAATTATTTTCGGGTTCTATTGCCAAATAGTGTCACGACCCGGATTTCCCACCATCGGGAGTCATGATGGCGCCTACTAGTGGAAGCTAGGCAAGCCAACTATTAATTACATTTTTCATTAGTTACCACTCTCTTCTTAAGACTTTGAATAAAATCATATAATTATAGCGGAATAATTAAACTTAGCGGAAGACTTAGTCAATTTTATCAAATATGATACAGAAAACTCAAACATGATACACTACCCAAGACTGGTGTCACAATACTCACGAACTTCTAAGAATAATACACATAATCGTCTGAAAGAAATTAAGCTGTTTATCTCGAATACATGAGATAACAGAATGAAATACATAGTTAGAGGAGACAACGGGTCCTGCGGACGCCTACAAGGCTACCTCGAAGTCTCAGTAGTCGGAATATCCACAATCGTGCTATTGCCGCTGCTGCTGTCCGTAACCTGTATCTGCGCAAAAAGAGCGCAGGGTGTAGTATCAGCACAACCGACCCCATGTGCTGGTAAGTGCCTGGCCTATCCCGGCGAAGTAGTGACGAGACTAAGGCCGGTCACCTACATAAACCTGTACAGTTGAAATATATATACATATACAACAACAGAAAACGTTAACGAACATTTATAAGGAAAGAACCTGCTCTGAAATAACAGTCAATAACTCATACTACCCAGAGTAATCTGGTTAACGGAACAAATCTTACTTTCATCTCTCAATTCATTTTTTTTTCATTTCATATCTTGTGGTAGGCGTACCACCCGCTCCCAAATATAATAATAGGCTATTCATATCTTGTGGTAGGCGTACCACCAGCTCCCAAATGTAACAATAAGCTTTTCATATCTTGTGGTAGGCGTACCACCTGCTCCCAAATATAATAATAAGCTTTTCATATCTTATGGTAGGCATACCACCCGCTCCCAAATGTAACAATAGGCTACCGGGAACTATGGCCAATACCAAGATTCAAATCACTTTGTGGTCGGCATGCCACACGATCCCATTTCTTATCATAAAAGTGGTCGGCGTGCCACACGATCCCAATTCTTTAATATATAAGTGGTCGGTGCGCCACACGATCCCAATTCTTTAATATATATATTACCGGCAATAAGCCAATAATCTCTGATCAACAGTGAATATATAAAAGTATTATCGGTATTAAACCAATAATCTTTACTTCAACAATATTGACATTACCGGTATGAAAACCAATAAATGACAATAAATCAACGATACATCCCCGTTACCGGTGTAATACCAATAACTCTTAATCTACAATTTATATGTACTTTACCGGTATAAAACCAATCAATGGTAATGAATCAATAATTTACCTCTGTTACCGATGTAATACCGATAACTCTAAATCAACAATTTATATGTACTTTACCGGTATAAAACCAATAATAATCTCCCTTCACATAATCACTTAGGATTAATAAGAATTTAATCCATTTTTAAGACTCACGGTCATGCTCGACCCCCAACGTATAGATACTCGTCACCATGCCTATACGTCGGACTCCACATATCACAATTTACACATAAAGTCAATTCCTATTCCCTCAAGCTAGGATAGAACAAACACTTACCTCGAATGCTTACGAACAATTCAATCAGTGTCAATGCCTTTTCCTTTCAAATTTGGCTCCAATCCAATCGTATCTATACACAATTGATTTGATATCATCAATAGTACTCAACGAACTAATTCATATGGCCAATTACAATTTTTACAACATTCTGCCCGGAATAGTAAATATCGACCTCGGGCCCACATGGTCGGAACTCGGGGTTCGAACCAAAATCCGGTTACCCATCCCCCACGAGTTCAAGTATATGATTTGTTTCAAAATCGGACCTCAATTCGAGGTCCAATTACCCAATTCATGAAAACCCTATATTCTACCAAAAACAAGAAATTCTACCATGAAAACCTTTGATTTCTATTGAAAACATGTTTAATGTTGTTAGGAATTGAAAGAATTAAGTAAAAAGTGACTTAAAATTATTTTGAAGAAGAGGGAGTTCGTGAAAAATCGCCAATGGGTGTTTTTGGGTTGCGAAATGTGAAAAATGAAGCTGGAAATCGTGATTTAGAGGTCTCTGTGTTCGCATTTGCGAACATGGGTTCGCAATTGCGAACCCCGACTAATTTCTGGAGTTTGAAAAATAAGCTAAGGATGGAAAGTTCGCATTTGCAAACTTTTGTTCGCATTTGCGAAGCCAAGGCAAATTCTGGGGAGTTCGCATTTGCGAACATTTGTTCGCATTAGCGAATAAGGCTGGATCAAGGGCCTTCGCATTTGCGACATTTTTGTCGCATTTGCGAAGCTAGGCCTTTTACTGAAGGCCTCGCATTTGCGAGGTATAGGTCGCATTTGCGAACCCTTTCACTCCCCTGCCATCTTCGCATTTGCGAAGATTGGTTCGCAATTGCGAACCAAGGCCAGCCTAAGGACATCTCGCAATTGCGAGAAAGTCTTCGCAATTGCGAAGCCAACAGCTGGGTGAAAAACCAGCAGTGTTAAAAATTCAGAAATTGATCCAACAGTCCATCAAATCTTTACCCTCCCCCCCCCCCCCCCCCCCCCCCCGAGCTCCAAACCAAACATGTTCACAACATCAAAAACTCATTACAAACTTGTTCGTGCGATCACATCGCCAATATCACATCGTTTTCATCAAATCAAGCCTCAAGTTCATGATTTTTATACTTTTGGTTTTCAAAACTTTCAAACTTGGAACTCAAGGTCCAAAACATGTCAAACGACATCCGAATGTCACCAAACTTTGCAGAAAGCACATATATCATATTTAAGAGTTGTACCGGGCGCCGGAACTAAAATACGAGCCCGATACCAAGGTCAATTAATTCATTTTCCTTTAACAATTACATCAAAAACAATTTCATAGAAAAATTCATAACTTGGGCTCTAGGCCTCAGAATTCGACTCCGGACACATGTCCAAGTCCCATATTTTCCTACGGACCTTTCGGGACCATCCAATCTCGGGTCCTGGTCCGTTTACCAAAAATGTTGACCGAAGTCAACCATATCAATATTAATATCATTTTTCTCCAAATTTCTCATAGAATTCATATTTTCTATCACAAAATCTTTCCGGCTACATGTTCGGAACATGCACGTAAATCGAGGCAACATAGAATGAGGTTTTTAAGTCCTCAGAAGCTCGAAATGATTAATAAAACAAGTGATGACCCTTAGGGTCATCACATTCTCCACCTCTAAAACAACTGTTCGTCCTCGAACGGACAAAAGAAAGAAGTACCTGAGTCATGGAATAGATGAGGATATCAGCTCCGCATGTTAGACTCGGACTCCCAGGTCGATGCCTCAGGAGGCTGACCCATCCACTGAACTCGCACAGAAGGAAACCTCTTCGACCTCAACTATCGAACCTGCCGATCTAGAATAGCTACCGGCTCATCCTCATAGGACAGATCTTTGTCCAATTATATAGTGCTAAAATCTAACACATGCAATGGATCGCCGTGATATTTTCGTAGCATGGACACATGAAACACTGGATGCACAACTGATAAGCTAGGTGGCAAGGCAAGTTTATATGCCACCTCTCCCACACGATCAAGAATCTCGAATAGGCCAACAAACCTAGGGCTAAGTTTGCCCTTCTTTCCAAATCTCATCACGCCCTTCATAGGCGACACTCGGAGCAATACTCGCTCCCCAATCATGAAAGCTATATCTCGAACCTTGCGATCTGCATAGCTCTTTTGTCTAGACTGAGCTATGCGAAGCCTATCTTGAATATTCTTGACCTTATCTAAGGCCCCCTGAAATAAATTTGTACCGAATAACCGAGTTTCTCCCGGTTCAAACCAGCCAACCGGAGAACGACACTGCCTACCATAAAAGGCTTCATAAGGAGCCATCTGGATGCTCGATTGATAACTATTATTATAAGCAAACTCTGCCAAAGGCAGGAATTGATCCCATGAACCTCCAAAATCATTAACACATGCCCGAAGCATATCTTCTAGTATCTGAATAGTCCTCTTGGACTAACCATCCATCTGGGGATGAATGACTGTACTTAGCTGAACTTGCATGCCCAGCTCTCGTTGAACCGCCTTCTAGAAATGTGAGGTAAACTGTGCACCTCGATCTGAAATAATAGAGATAGGCACACCATGAAGGCGAACGAACTCCCTGATATAAATCCCAACTAACCTCTCGGATGAATAGGTAGTGGCAATAGGAATAAAATGAGCTGATTTGGTCAGCCTATCTACCTTCACCCAAACAGCATTAAACTTCTTTCGAGTCATCGGAAGTCCAGAAATGAAGTCCATCGACATTTGGCACACAAATGCGCCCTTGCATCTTTAGGATCCCATCAGCATCTAAGGTGACCTGATTAGCACCTCCTCGCTGAACCGTATCTCTAAGGTCCCATAAATAGGAATCATTATATTGTTGATCGCGGATACGCTCCAATAATGAAGAGCGAGCGATCGCACAAGCTAGTGCTCGATTAGGCTCAGAAATATCCAACCTCACAAATCGATTGGCCAAGGACTGAACATCCAAAGCAATTGGCCTCTGATTGACTGGAATATAAACAAGACTGCCCATACTGGCTGACTTCCTACTCAAAGCATCAGCCACCACGTTTGCTTTTTCCCTGATAATATAAAAAGGTTACATCATAATCTTTCCGCAATTCAGCCACCTTCTCTGCCTCAAATTCAACTCTTTTTGTTTAAACAAATACTGAAGACTCTTATGATCGGTGTATACTTCACATACTAAACCACACAAATAATGCCTCCAGATCTTCAATGCGTGAATAATCGCCGCCAATTCTAGATCATGCACTGGGTAATTCTTTTCATGAATCTTCAACTGCCTCGAAGCATAGGCAATAACCTTGCCATCCTGCATTAACACTGCACCAAGCCCAATACGGGAAGCATCACAATAATCAGTATAAGGTCCCGCACCTGTGAGGTAAAACCAATATCGGTGATGTGGTCAAGGCTGTTTTGAGCTTTTGAAAGCTCGCCTCACATTCATCTGACCATTCAAATTGAACACATTTCGGTGTCAATCTGGTCAGTGGGGTTGCAATAGATGAAAACCCCTCCACGAATCGCCGATAATAACCCAATAATCCCAAGAAACTCCGAATCTCTGTGGCTGATGTCGGTCTAGGTCAGTTCTTGACTGCCTCAATCTTCTTCGAATCAACCTGAATACCTGCTGCCGTCACAATATGACCCAGGAATGCAACTGAACTTAGTCAAAATTCACACTTCGAAATTTTCCATATAGTTGGCTATCTTTCAGAGTCTGCAAAGTCACTCTGAGATGTTGCGCATGCTCCTCATAACTGCAGGAGTAGGTCAATATGGAAACAATGAAGACTACAACGAACAAGTCTAAATAAGGCACGAACACCTCATGCGTATGCACATATCCATGACTCTGAAGTCTGGCCATAAGAGTTGTTCTTAAATTACAACATTGTCAATTAACTCTGTTATCAAATATCTTATTCCAAAACTCCCACTTTACTCACAGTGAGGTATGGAAACCTCATGATTACTTTCTCGAATTAATGCGTCATGTTTATCCTTACTTGGTGCTCATCTCAAAGTCTAGAACTCAACGGTCACAAAATCGAAACGGCTAATTATGAATAGAAACTGTGCAAGGATTGTCAAATAATCCTAACAGGCATGGCTCAAATTTAGGATATTATGCTAGATTTTTATTTCCAAAAAGGGAAAATTTTAAACACAAACTTTTCACCACCAGGACCTTGTCCTCATATAATATTCACCGCAGCTTGCAGCTCGGTTTTCTTTTTTTTTTAAAACAAATATTTTCACGTTATACAAATTTTGAGGATCTCATCCTCCACTCTAAATCACAAGTATTTGCACATTGTGCCACTGATGTTTTTCATTTCCTTTCTTTCTTCTTTTCAACTATTATCCGTCAAAGAGTATCTCGGCATAAAAGAACCCTCATACCGACATGGTATACAATTTAACCATTTAAAATAGTTATTTCAGGAATTCATTCCCATTGTAATAATTAATATAAAGTCACTTTTGACCTCATCAATATTCCTAGAGACCAATACATAATAATAGAGATAATTATCTCCATTTAATAGCACAACGTGAGTATTCACATATGTAGATTTGATGATTATGAAGCTCATTCATGAGCGAAGCATATTAAGAGGACTTGCCTCAATTCTTCAAAGATCAAATCAAATTGAGGAAAAATGTTCCTTTTATAAGAATCAGAATTGTACATGTGGTAACATCATCTGGTGTAGTGACCTCAGTCACACCAAAGAAATTATGTCAACAACTAGATCTCCACCTCTAGGAGTCTCACCTCCGCCTCTAACATCCTGACCCCTAACTCTAGCTGGTCATGTGAGTTGAGTATTGACTGCAATGGGGCACGTAGCTTGAATGCCTTCATAAATTATATTTCTCCAATCTGCCACATTCACAACAATTCCTTTGAGGCCCAGTTAACTTATTGGACATGACGACATATCCGGACACTGTCATAATAACCTGACATGATCGTTCAGATCGTACATACCACACCTTTCAAAGTGTCAGGGAGGTAACTCCTCCAAACATTTCTACAAATTGGATTGAGTAGGTAATGTCACATGGCCAATCTGCTCTCTTCATAGGCTTGTCACAAACATTGACGACCAATTACCTCTTTTGCTCATATACTCTTTATTACTCTTTGGGCCGATTCTTACCCCCTGCAGAGTACTAAGCCTCAAACATGCATAATTTATTTGGGGACCTTTCCATACCATATGTATACATTCCAAGCCAAAACTGACATAAAACATGGCCATTCGGTCCATTCACTAATAGTGGTTTTCCCCCCTTTTGGCTATAAGTCAAAGTCACAACATCTGATAGTCCACAATAATTATCCTTCACAACTTCAAATAAATCAACCAGACGTTAAGGTTCATTAAAACCACAGCCGGTTAGTAAATACATTATGTTTCCACTACTTCACTCGCTACCCGAAACACAGTAAAATCAACCCTCTCGCTTTCAACTATTCTCGCGTTCTGCAATATCTCATAGCAACGGTCAATAAATTCCCTTGGGTTCTCAAAAGATGCACCACTGAAGGAGATAGCGAAGAGTTTGGTGAAACTTATCCAAAACTCCGTAAAACTTCTGAAGGCATTGTTGATCTATCACCAGCCTGTGCCATTGTCGGCTGAAGAAGCAGTACATGCCTTCGCCGTTCGTGGGAAGACAAGAGTAGAAATTCAACTTAACATTTGAAGAACAAACATGTACGATAGGAAAGAATGAAGGGAATATTTTCCTAACTCTATAGCCTCTGGGGGATAAATACAGATGTCTTCGTACCGATCCCTCAGACTCTACTAAGGTTGTTCGTGAGTTGTGAGACCTGTGCAACCTAGTGCTCTGATACCAACTTGTCACGACCCGGATTTCCCACCATCGGGAGTCATGATGGCGCCTACTAGTGGAAGCTAGGCAAGCCAACTATTAATTACATTTTTCATTAGTTACCACTCTCTTGTTAAGACTTTGAATAAAATCATATAATTATAGCGGAATAATTAAACTTAGCGGAAGACTTAGTCAATTTTATCAAATATGATACAGAAAACTCAACCATGATACACTACCCAAGACTGGTGTCACAATACTCACAAACTTCTAAGAATAATACACATAATCATCTGAAAGAAATTAAGCTATTTATCTCGAATACATGAGATAACAGAATGAAATACATAGTTAGAGGAGACAACGGGTCATGCGGATGCCTACAAGGCTACCTCGAAGTCTCAGTAGTCGGAATATCCACAATCGTGCTATTGCCGCTGCTGCTGTCCGTAACCTGTATCTGCGCAAAAAGAGCGCAGAGTGTAGTATCAGGCACAACCGACCCCATGTGCTGGTAAGTGCCTGGCCTATCCCGGCGAAGTAGTGACGAGACTAAGGCCAGTCACCCACATAAACCTGTACAGTTGAAATATATATACATATACAACAGCAAAAAATGTTAACGAACATTTATAAGGAAAGAACCTGCTCTGAAATAACAGCCAATAACTCATACTACCTAGAGTAATCTGGTCAACGGAACAAATCTTACTTTCATCTCTCAATTCATTTTTTTTTTCATATCATATCTTGTGGTAGGCGTACCACCCGCTCCCAAATATAATAATAGGTTATTCATATCTTGTGGTAGGCGTACCACCCGCTCCCAAATGTAATAATAAGCTTTTCATATCTTGTGGTAGGTGTACCACGCGCTCCCAAATATAATAATAAGCTTTTCATATCTTATGGTAGGCGTACCACCCGCTCCCAAATGTAACAATAGGCTACCGGAAACTATGGCCAATACCAAGATTCAAATCACTTTGTGGTCGGCGTGCCACACGATCCCATTTCTTATCATAAAAGTGGTCGGCGTGCCACACGATCCCAATTCTTTAATATATAAGTGGTCGGCGCGCCACACGATCCCAATTCTTTAATATATATATTACCGGCAATAAGCCAATAATCTCTGATCAACAGTGAATATATAAAAGTATTACCGGTATTAAACTAATAATCTTTACTTCAACAATATTGACATTACCGGTATGAAAACCAATAAATGACAATAAATCAACGATACATCCCCATTACCGGTGTAATACCAACAACTCTTAATCTACAATTTATATGTACTTTACCGATATAAAACCAATCAATGATAATGAATCAACAATTTACCTCTGTTACCGATGTAATACCAATAACTCTAAATCAACAATTTATATGTACTTTACGTGTATAAAACCAATAATAATCTCCCTTCACATAATCACTTAGGGTTAATAAGAATTTAATCCATTTTTAAGACTCACGGTCATGCTCTACCCCCAACGTATAGATACTCATCACCATGCCTATACGTCGGACTCCACATATCACAATTTACACATAAAGTCAATTCCTATTCCCTCAAGCTAGGATAGAACAAACACTTACCTCGAATGCTTACGAATAATTCAATCCGTGGCAATGCCTTTTCCTTTCAAATTTGGCTCCAATCCAATCGTATCTATACACAACTGATTTGATATCATCAGTACTACTCAACGAACTAATTCATATGGCCAATTACAATTTTTACAACACTCTGGCCGGAATAGTAAATATCGACCCCGGGCCTACATAGTCGGAACTCAGGGTTCGAACCAAAATCCGGTTACCCATCCCCCACGAGTTTAAGTATATGATTTGTTTCAAAATCGGACCTCAATTCGAGGTCCAATTATCCAATTCATGAAAACCCTATATTCTACCAAAAACAAGAAATCCATGAAAACCTTTGATTTCTATTGAAAAACATGTTTAATGTTGTTAGGAATTGAAAGAATTAAGTGAAAAGTGACTTACAATTGTTTTGAAGAAGAGGGAGTTCGTGAAAAATCGCCAATGGGTGTTTTTGGGTTGTGAAATGTGAAAAATGAAGTTGGAAATCGTGATTTACAGGTCTCTGTGTTCGCATTTGCGAACATGGGTTCGCAATTGCGAACCCCGACCAATTTCTGGAGTTTGAAAATGTGACGACCCGGCCCGTCATCACGGGAATTTCCACCCCGTTATGTTGTAATTACATATTCCATGCTTTAATATCAGTGTTAGAGTCTATCGGGGGAGTTAGGAGTGAATTGGATTGAAAATGAGGCATATAGCCTTTTTGGAGGAAACTTGAATAAGGAAAGTCAACCTGGAGTTGACTATTTAGTTAGAGAGCTCGGAATCAAATTCTGATGATTCGGTCAGCTCCAGGAGGTCATTTGTGAGCTAGGAGAGCGACAGGAATTGAATTTGGAGGTCCGGTGTAAAAATAGGCTTGAATTGGCTAAGGTTGAATTTTGGCGAAATACGAATGGTAGGTGATATTTTGATCCGGGAGTCGGAATGGAATTCCGACAGTTGCAGTAGCTCCGTTAGGTGATTTTGGATGTGCCTGCAAAATTTCAGGTCATTCGGAGATTGTTTGGTCGGGTTTTTGATCGAATGTTGGTTTTGGAAGTTTTGAAGAAACTTAGGCTTGAATCCGTGTGTAATTAGTGATTTTGATGTGTAGGATGGTGTTTTTATGATTGGAACAAGTTTGAATCATGTTATGGAGTATGTTGGTGTTTTCGTTGGGGTCCCGGGGGCCTCGGAATGAATTCGGGGGTCCAAATGGACCATTTTTGGCCTGAGACAGCAGCTAAATTGTTGTTGTCTCTGCAGAAGGAAATCCTTCATCGCGTTCGCGATGAAGGGCACGCGTCCACGAAGGTCAGCAAGGGTATGCATCGCGTTCGCGATGGTCTGGACGCGAACGCGTAGGGTCAGGATCGGAGGCTTCGCGTTCGCGTGGAGCTGGAACGCGTTCGCGTAGGTTTGTCAGGGGTGTGCATCGCGTCCGCGTGAGGGATATCGCGAACGCGTAGAAGGAAAAATAGGCGGCTGGGAGCTAGTGCATCGCGAACGCGTTGGGGAGGTCGCGTTCGTGAAGGTTAATCCGGGCTGGGCATCGCGAACGCGCGGCCTGTCGCGAACGCGTAGAGCAATCGACCCAGGCGGTGAATTAAAACCAGAAACATTTCACATACGGGTTCATTTGCAAAACCCTCCATTGTTGAGCTCTAGAGTGAGAAAGTGACGGGAAATAGCTGGGAGATCATCGGGATATTGTCGGAGGTAAGTTTCGTGGTTTAATTACACACTTTTATCATGAAATCATGAATTATTTCTATGAAAATGGAGGATTTAAGGTGGGTTTAAGCCCTAGGCCTAAATTCTAGAAAAATATCGATTTGAGCGGGCAAATGGAGCCGAATTTGGTAAATTTGATATGCCTAGACTCGTATATAGACGAGGGTTCCGAATATGTAACTTTTATAATTTTTCGAGAAGCGCGCCAAAAGTCGGATTTTGACAACTTGTGGGTTTTGGTATAATTTGGGTTATTTCGAATGAATTGCATGAAATTAGCATATGTTGATGCATTCTCTATGATTTTGAGAAGATTTGGCATCCGAGGAGATTGATTTGCGAGGCAAGCGCAAGGCGGATTGAAGCTTCTACCGGTTCAAGGTGAGTGGTAGTAGTAAACAATGTACTGAGGGTTTGAAACCCCGTACTAGCACTTCACAGTGCTATGTTGAGATGAGATGCACGTCTTGTGACTAGCGTGGTGACATTGTGATTGGGGAGTTGGACTTGGTCCTTCCTGGCTAATAGAATACTGTGTTTTATGACTGTTAATGAGATTATAACTGTACAATTGGGGCTAATAGCCAAGTTTGGGGCCTTGTGCCGATCTGTAGAGCATTGGGGAACCTATATAGAGCTAGGTGACCCTTATATCGTGTTGGAAACATTCACTCAGCCGTAGCTCTAGCTGTATAGCATAATATGAGCCAGTACTAGATGTGTACATCGAGAGAGATTATCTAAGGTGGAATTCCCTTTTCTAGCTGAGTGGGCCTGAAAGGCCAAGTATATACTGACTGGAATAGGGTCGAGGACCCATTATGAGGTATTATATATATATACCTATATCGGATCGGGCTGCATGCCGCAGCAGTATATATATCGGATCGGACTGCACGCCGCAATAATGTACATGTAATATATGTGTAATATATGTGAGCACGTAATTTTTACCCCACGCGAGCTACTCCCAAATGAAATCAAAACAAAATGGTTTGTTTTACTGTGTGCATTTTTGTGTATTTTTGTGAATTTTTGCATTCGAGGGCTCATACTTATTTGTCTAAGTAAATAATTAATCACAAAAAGAGAAAAAATATATATGTGCATTTGTGTTCTTTGTCAATTGGTTGATTTTACATTGAATTAATGAAGCATATGTTTACTACTCAATTTTGTTTTCGAAGTGGCTTTTATTTAAAGTGAGTATTGGTGAAGCAAGAGGCTAAAAATACAAGCTCTCCAGGCCCAAATGATGTGTTCCACCCGGTCCGTTCAATGAGTCTCTAAGACTCATGAAACGACGTAGCAGGGCATTGAAGCTACGTCGTTCTGGCACTGGCAGATCTCGATCGTAGAGCCATCTCTAATCTAACGGTGGAGATCGCTTCACCCTCACCCGTTCCAGGTAACCCGATCCAGGTCCGGACCGACCCAGTCCCTCACAGACACACAAACGACATCGTTTGGATAAGTGAGAAGATCCAGGCCGTTGATCTCATTTGATCAAACGGCCAGGATTAAATCTCATCCCCACTATATATACTAAAAGACCTACCCAGCCCCCCCTAAGCCAGACCCCCCCTCACCTTCATCGTCTCTCTTAGAGACGAATTAAGCTTCCGCCGTCCACCACCGTACTCCGCTTGCCGGAAATCGCCTCACGGCGGTTCCGGTAGGCCAAACCACCCCAAATTTACACCAGCCCTTCTCCTCACCTCCCTCTCCTCGAATCCGGCCTTCGTTGGTCTCGAATCTGTCTCAAACGCGTCGAATATTGAATCAAAGGTCGCCGGGATTTGAAATTCTATCCCAAACCACCCCAAACTCACCCCAAGCCCTCCCATGACCTCCCTCATACCCCTACTAGTCCTGGTTTGGCTCGAATCTTGCCAGAACTGGTCGAGCCCCAAAAACGGCCACATAAACCCTATAAATCCAAAATGGGGTCTTCGTCCGAAATTGATAAGAGGTTGAGGTCTAATGGACCTTAATCTAGGTGTTCTCGACCGAGAACACCCCGATTAAGGCCCATTTGGCTTCAACGATTCAAGTCTGAGGTCAAGCCTGGTTCTTTGTTGATTTCAGTGGTACTCCTCCACTTTCTTTGCTCCGCATTGATTTCTCTGTGTGTTGTTTGGTTCATGTTTGTTTACAAATTTTCTAGCATTCTTTCTTTCTATTCCAGGACCCTTTATTTGGTCAATTGCTGTTCTACTCTTTAAGACCTTTTATTTGGTCGATTCCTTCTGTTTTCAGTAGTTAAAATGAATCGTATGTTTAGTTTGATTAAGGTCGTCAAGCAATTAATTCATATTTGATTGGTTCCTTGTTTCTGCCCGAAATATTATGAATCAAACTGTAGGTCGATCATTTGTTATCAATTATGTGTGTTGTCATCGACTAATCAATGTGGTCGATTAGTTTCGTAGGCCTTGTTTATTAGCATTTTTATGGCAGAAATTGACACTTCAAATCACATGTTGAATCACTGTTGGATCGAGATTTGTCTTTGAACTTTGGTTTAAATAAGTGATGTTTGGATATAGCTGAAAGATTCCTTGAATCAAGAGATTAGTATTTTAGGATTAAATGTACTGCACAGCGTAGTGGAGCCTGCTGTTACAGCAGGACACTCCACCAGGTTTGCACTTAACATTTAAATTAATTAAAGCCCACACTTAAACAAGGTTTAGTGGTTAAAACAGAGAGGATAATGGGCTGGCAGAGGGGAGGATGGGCAGAGTTGGTTTTTTCTGATTATTGTATCTTAGAGTTTCATCTTATTTTTCAACTATAAGTATAAGGTTAAAAAAACAGAGGGATTTTTTTTTGGAGAGGCAGCAGACATTAGAGTGAGAGTTCTTTTAAGTAGAGCATTCTGAAATACAGAGAGCAGAGGATATAGAATACATACAGGAGAGTTTCTAACTTGAGTTCTATTTTGAGTTGATTCTAAAACTAAAAGAGAGCTGGCCTTCTTTGTTTCTGTTATATATACTTGGATCTTGACAATAGGCTGAACATTGGGTATTTGGATTGTTGTTTGAAGTTAATTGTGGTTCAATCAGTTGGGTACACAAGTTTCCTGGGGCATTTCAGAAGTGTAGGAGTTTGTTTGATTGGGAATTCTTTGCTTTTGGTTTCTTTGAAGTAGTCGACCCTTTTGTCATTGATTTCTCTGTTGGAGTCTGTTTGCTGGGACTATTTTGGTTGCTGTGATTGCTGCTGTACTGCTGATTGCCATACTGTTGTCATTACTCACTCTTCTTCCTATTTCCATATTCCAGGTACACATTTTTGTAACCTTAAAGCTTATGGAAATGAATTGAAAGCTGTTCAAAGCCATGTTGTTGCAATCCTTTTTTTCTGTTTTAGTTTTCTTACTTCCTTTTGTACATAATAATGATGAAGCTGTATATTCATTAGATGAAACTAATGTTTAGTTCGAACTGTGATGAGGTCTGGACTGTTAAACTAGGTTACAACCGTTAAATCTTGGATACCACTTGGTTGATTTTAAATAGGAGAGAATAGGGCAGCAATGACCAGTTTTATCATGTAGAAATGTACAGTCAATAGCCAATGCATCTGTTACTACATCCTCACTCTCCAGCATAGTGTCCTACATGACTTTGTGGTTTATTTCATGGTAAATTGGAATGATAGGTTTCTAAAGGACCTTTGTTTATTATTGGAGACCAATTAAATAGAAAACCATAAGTCGTGTTAGGATTGACCTTAAATAAATGAGGCGAGCCCCGCTAAATAAAGTATGAATCATGATGCCCTCGTAAAGGTATATATATTCAAATGATTAGAATTTTGGAACGAGCCGTGTAGCTGATTTCATGGCCCTTCGCGAAATAGTAATATGCTAGTCACTTTAAGTGCGGGTTTAATCTTTTTTTACTTTCTTTAAAACGGGTGTGCATTTTATGTGACCCGACTCCAATTTTGAACAAGGTTAAATAAAGCGTGTCAGGAACCACAGGCGCATTTCATGTAGTGTAGCTTGTAACATGTTTTAAATAATCTTGAATCAACTCTTAAATAAATTTAGCGGGACGTAGTTCGCTCCAAGTTAGAATTAGAGGTGTGCCTCGCCTAACAAGTGATACAAATCGCGGGGCCCTCATAAATGTATATATAAAAATACTTAGATTTCGAGATGTGCCGTTTCTTAGCGAATATCATGGCCTTCTCAAAAATGTAAATACGTAATCGCTCTAGGCGCGTATTTTAATAACTTTACCTTCTTAAATACGGGTGTGCATTTCATGTGGCCCAAATCCGAATCCCAAAAATGTTGAATAAGAATGTGTCGAGGATCCGGGTGCATTTCATGTGACGTGATTCGAAATATATTTTTTAGGCAACATTCTCTTTTCGTAAATAATAATAGTAATAAAGCGGTAAAGGGATATTAATTTGCATTAAGTGCATAACTGTAAAAAATCAGATAAATAAGCCGAATATGACAGTTAAGCGACCGTGCTAGAACCACGGAATTCGGGAATGCCTAACACCTTCTCCCGGGTTAACAGAATTCCTTATCCGGATTTCTGGTTCGCGGACCATTAAATAGAGTCAAACCTTTCCTCAAATCGGGTTTCAAACCGGTGACTTGGGACACCATAAATCTCCCAAGTGGCGATTCCGAATCTCTCAATAAATGAACCCCATTTTGGTTGTCCTTTAATTGGAAAAAACTCTTTTTTTTATATATACCGCGCCCTTGCGGGTATGTGCATAAAAAAGAGGTGTGACAGCTCTGGCGACTCCACTGGGGACTGAAACCCAGAACCAATGGTTCAGGGTTTAAGAATTCGAGTTTTGAATAATTGTTATATTTGGCTTATTATTATCTAATTTTATTATATGTTTGTATTTAATGTGTTAAATGTTGCTTTTTACCGCTTTGATATTTTGTGAATTGTACATATAAACTGTGCCGAAACCAATCTCCTCTCTGAGTCTTCTAAATCATGAAGAAGGGTGCACTTCGTGTGACTTCTTTTCTGTATAGTGTCAAATTCTCACTTTAGAACGAGGTTTGGATAAGTTGCAAAACCGGTGAAGCTTCTGTATTCCCGGGTTGCTGCCTCCCCCTCGGCTCGAGCTGTCCGCTCGGGTAAGCCAGGTCTAGAACAATAAACCCAGGTTTTTGAACCTAGAATAACAAAACTTCATTTCGGATCCCTAGTAGGAACGTTTATTTACATCATATTGCATTTGACTTAGGGGACTTAACACAAGGGTTGGGTCCGTCTAGGACAGGTAACCTGAAATGAAAAGACCATCCTGCTGCATCCTGTTTGTCTTACGCATTTATTTGCTTCAGACTTGCATGCTAACCGGTTTTTAAATTTGGAGAATTTAATTAAAAAAAAAAAAAGAAAGGAAAATAGTGTGTCTTATTCTTGAAATAGAAAAAAAATAGTTTACGTGTTTTCTTAGTAAAATGGATAAATAAATAATAAAAAAATATAAATAGTTCTCATTCACACATTGTAGTTTGTTTTATTAAAACCGAACTACGTGGGTTTGATTCTCATTGGAAGTGAGATACGTAGGCAACCTTTATCAGGTCCAACTTCACCTTTTGCAAAAATATCAAAACTAACTTTTTCGTACTAAATCAGTCGGTGATGCTGTTTTCAGAAACAGCCGAATGTTCCTGAAAGGGACGCCGGAAGGCTGACTTCGTATAAACGGCCACCTTTGGGTCAATTTTTTGATTTCGATCAATTTACCCCCACAGCCTTAAAATCTTCGTCCCCGAGACGTTGAAAGGCCGTGATTGAAAACCGAGTTTTTTTTAGCAAAACAAAGTTGTTTTTCTTTATTTAAATCACCTTAATAAATGTGCAGGATGAGCACGAATCAGAATAAACCATTTTCAGTCTTTAGCGAGGCCCCTCAGTAGCTCCACATATGGCGGAACGATTTGGAAGACAGTAGCAAAAAGATAGTGGAGAGAATTTTGGGAGGTTTTGTTAATCTGCTAAATATCAAGCCAAGGAAAGACATCATCGAGGCACTGATATCATTCTGGGATCCGACCCGCAATGTGTTCCGCTTTGTCGACTTTGAATTGACACCTACGCTAGAGGAGATTGCAGGTTATGCAGGATTAAATAGGAAATTAAGAGGGCAATACCTGCTTTCACCAAGACCGGTATCTCCGCATGGGTTTCTGGATTTGCTAAGTATTAGTCGGAAGGTGAAAAATGATGATTTATTAGGAGGATGTTGCGATCTCCAATTCTTATACCAACGGTACGGCACTCCTCGGGGTTTTGAAGAGTCAAACCTTGGACTAACTCACGCAGGGAATAGAACCAAGTGGGAGGCCATACGAATTCTAGCATTCATAACGACATTCTTGGGGATTGTGATTTGTCCACGCGAAGATAAGAAAATAGAGATAAGTCTTGTAGGAATAGCCGATGTTGCAATCAAAAAGGCTACCAGCACGGTAGTCCCTTTGGTTTTGTCCGAAATCTATCGAGCTTTGACTGTATGTCGAGAAGGGGGAAATTTTTTTCAAGGATGCAATCTGTTACTCCAATTGTGGATGCAAGAACACCTCCATCACCGGACACAATACATGAACCATGGGTTGATTGGGAAAAACTGTATCAAGGGTTTTGAAGAACGGATGATAGGCGCTGTATTCCCTGAAGGCGTCGAAGCATGGCTTGCACGACTAAGCTCAATAGAAGCCGATCAGGTTGAATGGGCATTCGGGTGGTTACCCGATACTAAAGTAATATATATGGCAGCCGAGGAGTGTTATATTCTTCTGATGGGGATCCGCAGTGTCCAACCATATGTTCCTCATCGGGTATTACGTCAACTCGGAAGGTTTCAGGTTATTCCTATTGATCAAGATATGAGAAAGCACGCCATTGAGTTGAGCCCAGGAGTCGTATTCCCCGAAGAAAAGATTAGAAAGCTATGGCATGAATGTAGATTCCTTGAGCCTAAAACTATGGTTCGGGAACTAGCTAAGGGTGAGGTGGATCCAAAGTATAATGTGTGGTTCGGGACAAGGTTTCAGATTCATCGGAAATGTTCTAAAAGAGCCCATGTCCAACAGTTCACGGAAGATTCACAGGAGCAATGGAATTGGCTAGCAAAGGAGGAAGGGTACAGGACGAAGATTGGTAGGATAGAACAGCAGGTCCGGGACCTTCAATTCGAGAAGAATATGCAAGCTGCCGCCGACGAGGGAGATAAAAAGAAGTTGGCGCAAGAAAATGACTTTTTGAGAGCTCAAATCCAGCAAATGAAAAGGGATGCTGACAGACAATTGAGGAGTCGGTCAGACGAAAAATTGATAAGGAGTTTAAAAAATCAAGTCACAGATGTCCAAAAGGAATTAGAAGAGTCAAAGGCCCAAACAATGAGGATCCGTACTAGCTGGAAGAGGGAGGCACATCAACAGGCACTTCATATACAGCAAGTGGAAAAAGATTATACTGAGGTCATCACCAATCTAAGAGAAGCAAATGTTATCCTCAGGGAACGGGTCTTCAAACAAGCCCGGGATGCCAGGGCAGACCTCGACCGTTGCCACAATTTGATGGCCCGACTGCAAGAACAAGTGGATAGGCTCTTAGATCAGGTCACTTACAACGCTCGAAGATTGGGGGCGAAGAACCAGCGGATAGAACAACTACTCAGAGAAAGGGACATGATCAAAGACAGAATAGGAGAGATCGGGCATTATGTCACCATGAAGTGTTTAGCTTGCGAACAAATGCCCCGCGCCACCCTTTTTGCTTCGATTATGGACTATGTTCATCAGATCATGAGAGAGTTAAGGAGACTGCACAGGGACCTCACACCAAGGCCCGCGGCAAGGCCGGACGATGCCTCGCGGGCTACCAGGAGTTTAAGAGCATTAGGCTATTGATTAAAAGATGTATTTTGTTTTTACTTTTGTTGACATTTTCAGTATTTTTTGTTGAGTCAAGTATTTAACTTTTGTTGTTGATTATTGTAAGACATGTTTTTTTATTATTATGAGGATTCCAGAATTTCGCCACAATCTTGTTACCAGAACTACGCTCGGTCTGATTCACGCGGGGACGTGATACGTAGGCAATCCACATAAGATTCGACCACCACTAGAAAGAAAGGAAAAGAACATGAAGGTTAATAACAATAAGGTTTTCAAGAATAATTGAAAAAGGGAAAAAGATAAAAAAAAGAGAAAAAAAAAAGAAGAAAAGAAGCTGGAATGACGCATGTGATGAGTACATATAGAAAGGGTCATTTGGTTAGGTGCATTGCATCCAACGTGCTATAACATATCTGTCAAACTCGATAAGCTAACAAGTTTGTTGCATTCCAGAAAAGTTTAGCAGTTGGGTTTGACATAATATCCTGGCCAGCCACCATTACCGTACTAGATCTAAAGGGCCAATTCCAGCAAGTATGTCCAGCTCCGGTAAAAGTCTCGAGGAAGAGAAATCCGAGATACAGATCATGAAAGAAGAGGTAGATCGGTTGAAACAGCAGATAACAGAGATGCACCTAGCCTGGGCTAGGGGACAGTCTTCACCAAACCTCCCTACTCTCGCATCAGCTCCCGAACATCCACCCCTTGATCCTTCGACAAGCGCCCCACTCTATCCATACTATCAAGGGGAAAACCCTTATGCCACCCAAGTTCCACCAGCCAAACAAAATCCTCCTCCGCTCACCCCTATTTTTGTGGCACCCCCACCTGCTACTCTACAAAAATCGTCCGGTGAGCCGCATGTTCAAATCCATGACAATTCTTACTATCCTCCCGAGCCTACCTTTAGGGCTCCTAAACCACATACACACACCCCTCACTGCGATAACCCGGCAGAACCGGAAAAGCACTTCCAAAGTTCGGAACATGAGGAAGTTATTAGAAAAGTTAAAAGCCTGGAGCAGTCCTTCAGAAATATGCACGGTTTGGGCAACCAGGTCAGTGTCGCTTACAAGGATCTGTGTTCATTCCCAGATGTCCAGTTGCCAGCCGGGTTCAAAATGCCCAAGTTTGACCTATCCGAGGGGAATGGTGATCCAGTAGCCCATATTCGAGGGTTTTGTAGTAAAATGTGAGGAGCCGGAGACGAGACGAGATTCTGATAGCTTACTTCGGTCAGAGTTTGGGGGGATCTGCACTAGAGTGGTACACTAGGCAGGATCCCAGCAGATGGTTTACATGGGATGATTTGGCTCAAGCATTCATTGGCCAGTTCCAGTACAATCTTGAAATAGTCCCAGACCGCTTATCATTGCTAAAGTTAGAAAAGAAACCCGCCGAAAGTTTCAGAGAATTTGGTTTCCGCTGGAGGGAACAGGCAGCAAGGGTAGATCCGCCTATGAGAGAGAACAAGATGGTGGATTACTTCTTGCAGACACTGGAGCCAACCTATTTCGGACATATGGTGACGTCCGTGGGCAAGTCATTCACTGAGGTGATAAAGATGGGGGCTATGATCGAGGAAGGCTTGAAAGCCAACAAGATTATGAGCTATTCAGCATTGAAAGCCACAACCCAAGCTATTCAAAGTGGTACCGGAGGAGTGCTTCGGAAAAAGAGGAAAGAAGAAGTCACGGCAGTCGAGTCCGGAACATGGTTCAGAAATAGAGGCCCCGCACCCCAGTATAACCCGCCACAGCCTCACCACCAAAATTACCTCCACAATCCATATAACCACCCGCAACATTACTATCCAGCACCTGATCCCCATTTTACTGTCCATCACACTCAGTCATATGCCGCACCTCCCGTCCATGCACCATGGCGTGCACCAAACCCGCAAAACAATTATCCACCCCCAAGAGCCTACAGAAACCCCACGGGCGCGAGTTTTCGTCCGAACCAAGCATTCAAGAGCGACAGGGCGCCAAGGCCAAAGACTTTCACTCCTTTGGGAGAGTCTTACACCAGTTTGTTCCACCGATTGAAGCAAGTTGGGTTGCTAAATCCGGTCGAGGCTAAGCTACCAAACCCTCTTCCAAAGAATTTGGATCATTCAATAAATTGTGCATATTGTTCAGGATGTCCGGGGCATGACACAGAAAAGTGTTGGAGGTTGAAAACAGCTATCCAGGAACTCATCAACACTCGCAGGATTGAGGTCCAGACTCCAGCAGAACCCGACATCAACCGAAATCCACTCCCAACTCATCATGAGACCAACATGATCGAGCTGGTACGGGTAGAAGAGGGAAAGGAGAAAACCTCTCAGACTGTAATGATGATCAAGTCTAGTGGGGTAGGAATGAAAAGGGGGCCAAACCTTGATGGGTCACTCATTTGCAAGAAGGACGTACAAGAGGGGTTGGAAGCAGAAAGGGGAAATGCAAGCGAAGTACCGGTGAGGCCGGGGGGAACAAGAATAGTTGTACCAGGGGTAGCAACCACACCCGTCTTGACGGTAGCAGGTGTTCGAGTGGATCCTTTCATCATCAAGCCAGCAATGCAGTTGCCAATAGCTGATAGCAAAGCTATTCCATGGAATTATGATCGGGTCACGACAACCTACAAAGGAAAATAAGTTAAAGAAGAAGTTTGCGAAGCGCAAGGTTTGACCCGCTCAGGGAGGTGTTTTGCCCCGGCGGAATTGAGGAAGACTACTCCGATAACACTGAAAAAGCCGGTAACTGACGTGGAGGTAGAAGAATTCCTGAAAAAGATGAAGCTGCATGATTATTCTGTCTTAGAACAGCTGAAGAAAACCCCTGCGCAAATCTCATTGCTATCCTTGCTGATACATTCCGAAGAACATCGGCAAGCTTTGATGAAAGTTTTAAATGAGGCCCATGTACCTGATAAAATCTCTGTGAGTCATTTGGAAAAGATCACCAATAGGATCTTCGAAGCGGACCGGATCACCTTCACCGATGATGAGTTGCCTGAGGAAGGCACCGAGCACAACAAGGCTTTATATCTTACGGTAAAATGTGAGGAGTCGGTGGTTACCAAAGTCCTAGTCGACAATGGGTCCAGTGCGAATATTTGTCCTCTCTCTACGCTGAACAAGTTGAAAGTGGACATCGGCAGAATACGCAAGAAGAGCATATGTGTCCGAGGGTTTGATGGAGGAGGCAAGGCGTCGGTCGGGGACATAATGTTAATTTTGACAATCGGACCGGTGGAGTTCACCATGGAATTCCAGGTGCTGGACATGGTAGTGTCATATAACCTTCTGATAGGGCGACCGTGGATCCATGCCGCAAAAGCAGTTCCATCCAGCCTACACCAACTAGTCAAGTTTGAGTGGGACCAACATGAGATCGTAGTCCATGGAGAGAATGATCTACAACCAGGTACCATCGTCCCCTTTGTTGAGACAGAAGAAGATGTTGGGCCATGGGTATACCAGATCTGCGAGGTGGTATCCGCCAACCGAGTTCCAGAAGGGGAATGCATTCCCAATGATAGAATAATTACTGCAGACGTCATGGTGGCTCATGAAATGTTGAGAAACGGTTTCATACCCGGCAAAGGTTTAGGTGCATCTCTGCAAGGAATCATACAACCGGTATCTACGGTCGAAAATGTGGGAACCTTCGGCTTGGGATTCAAGCCAACATCAGAGGACATCCAGCGAGCCAAGAGGAATAAGCAGAAGACATGGGTGCTCCCGAAGCCTGTTCCACGCCTTTCCCGATCTTTTGTCAGGTCCGGAGTAAGAGGACATCCGACGACAAAGGTTCCCAGTCCTATGGTTAGGCCAGACGAAGAGTTCTTAAGAAAGTTCGAGGACCTATTCGCAGATGTATGCATGCTAGAGGATGGCGAAGGATCCAGCCATGCCGAGATACAGTTTGTGGGATCAAAAGCAAAATTGAATAATTGGAAGGCTACTCCTCTCCCTGTCCGGAAGGAGTCTTGGTAGTTTGTTTTGGATTGTTTTCTTTTGAAATTTTGTGTTGGGGTTGTCCCCGGAGTAAAATCCGTTTGTTTTAGTTCATTTTGATTTGAGTTTGCAAGCTTGTTTTTCCTTGTACTGTTCCCATTAATGAAATTTTGTTCCCTTCGTGTCTAATTTTGTTTATTTTCCTTCTTTTTACTTTTCTCAGCAACTTTCTTTCAACTGATCTTAATGATATGGCGTGCTTAAAGATTAATCAACCCAGCCTAGAAAGTCAATCTGGTTTGGAAATAATAACGCATGAAATAAGAGGTGACGAGAGTGAATCGGAATACGGCGATGATGAAGCCGTAGAAGAAATCGGTGAAGAATTAAGTCACTTCGAGGAAAAACCCAAACCAAATTTAAATGATATCGAGGCTGTTAATCTGGGGGACACAGATGACGTCAAAGAAACCAGAATAAGTGTCCATATTGAACCCAACCTGAGAGAAGAGTTGATCAAAACACTCATGGAGTTTAAAGACATTTTCGCATGGTCGTACGACGACATGCCAGGACTCAGCACTGATCTAGTGGTTCACAAATTACCCACTGACCCGGCATGTCCTCCCGTCAAACAAAAACTGCGGAAATTCAAGACGGAGATGAGTGTAAAGATCAAGGAGGAAGTAACCAAGCAGTTGCAGGCGAAAGTCATTCGTGTCACTCGATACCCTGAATGGTTGGCTAACATAGTACCGGTGCCAAAGAAAGACGGAAAGATCAGAGTATGCGTGGACTACCGCAATCTCAACAAGGCGAGCCCTAAGGATAATTTCCCACTTCCCAATATCCATATCCTGATTGATAATTACGCCGGATGTGAAATCGGATCCTTTGTGGACTGCTACGCGGGATATCATCAGATCTTGATGGATGAAGAGGACGCAAAAAGACGGCTTTTATCACACCGTGGGGGACTTATTGCTACCGGGTGATGCCGTTCGGTTTGAAGAACGCAGGGGCAACATACATGAGGGCGATGACTACGGTATTCCATGACATGATCCACAAGGAAATTGAAGTGTACATGGACGATGTGATCATAATATCTAGACGTCAAGAAGACCACGTTGCCGACCTCAGGAAGTTCTTTCAAAGACTTCGAAGATATGATATCAAGCTCAATCCGGCCAAATGCGCATTCGAAGTTCCATCAGGAAAGTTTCTAGGATTCATCGTTAGCCAACGGGGCATTGAGTTGGACCCATCCAAAATCAAGTCCATTCAGGAGCTACCCCCGCCAAAGAATAAAACAGAGGTAATGAGTTTGTTGGGAAGGTTAAATTACATCAGTAGGTTTATTGCTCAGCTTACAGCAACCTGTGAGCCCATATTCCGTCTGTTGAAGAAAGACGCTGCGATAGAATGGACGACAGAATGTCAGGAAGCGTTTGACCAAATCAAAGGGTATCTGTCAAACCCACCCGTACTGGTTCCGCCCGAACCGGGTAGACCCCTGATTCTTTATCTGACGGTTTTGGAGAATTCGTTCGGCTGCGTACTGGGGCAGCATGATCTTACTGGCAGGAAGGAACGGGCCATTTACTATCTCAGTAAGAAACTCACGGTCCACGAGGTTAAGTACACTCATTTGGAAAAGACATGTTGTGCCTTGACGTGGGTAGCCCAAAAGCTAAAACATTATTTGTCTTCTTACACCACTTACCTCATTTCGCGTTTGGATCCATTGAAGTATATTTTTCAGAAACCTATGCCTACAGGGAGGTTAGCAAAATGGCAAATATTACTTACAGAGTTCGACATCATATATGTGACAAGGACGACTATGAAAGCTCAAGCCCTAGCCGATCACTTAGCTGAGAATCCTGTCGATGACGGATACGAACCTTTGAGGACTTATTTTCCGGACGAAAAAGTATTGCAAATTGAGGGGTTGGAATTAACCGAGGATCCAGGGTAGAGGCTTTTCTTCGACGGAGCGGCGAACGCAAAAGGAGTCGGAGTAAGGGCTGTGCTTATTTCTGAAACAGGACATCATTATCCTGTTACTGCTCAACTGCGTTTTCATTGTACCAACAATATGGCTGAGTACGATGCATTTTAGGGTCGCGATTAGCGGTGGACATGGATGTACAGGACGTCTTGGTCTTGGGGGACTCGGACCTTCTGGTGCATCAGATTCAGGGAGAATGGGAAACCAGAGACTTGAAACTTATCCCATATCGTCAGTGTTTGCATGATCTGACCAAGCGCTTTCGGTCGGTAGAATTCAGACATATCCCAAGGATGCATAATGAGGTTGCCAATGCTCTAGCTACTTTGGCGTCAATGTTACATCACCCGGACAAGGTTCGTGTCGATCCGTTACATATTCAGATCCGGAATCAACATGCTTATTGCAATATGATAGAAGAAGAGATGGATGGTGAGCCATGGTTTCATGATGTCAAAGAGTACCTCAGGTTAGGAATATACCCAGAGCAGGCAACCGGAGATCAAAAGAGAGTTATTCGGCGATTGGCGAACGGATTTTTCCTTAGTGGAGGGGTGCTGTACATAAGAACCCCGGATTTGGGATTGTTGAGATGTATAGATGCGAGTCAAGCCACAACAGTGATGACAGATATACACTCCGGAGTTTGTGGGCCACACATGAGCGGATATATATTGGCAAAGAAGATTCTTCGAGCAGGATATTACTGGCTCACTATGGAGCGTGATTGTATAAGTTTCGTGCGAAGATGCCATCAGTGTCAGATACACGGAGATTTGATTCATTCTCCACCGACCGAATTGCATACAATGTCAGCACCATGGCCGTTTGTTGCATGGGGTATGGATGTTTTTGGACCTATAGAACCTGCGGCTTCCAACGGTCATAGGTTCATTCTGGTAACGATCGATTATTTGACCAAGTGGGTGGAGGCCAAAACCTTCAAAGCAGTGACCAAGAAGGCGATGGTGGACTTTGTACATTCCCACATCATCTGCAGGTTTGGAATTCCAAAGATAATCATCATAGATAACGGTGCAAATCTTAACAGCGGATTGATGAAAGAGGTATGTCAACAGCTCAAGATTACACACCGAAATTCCACACCATATCGTCCCAAAGCAAATGGTGCGGTTGAGGCGGCAAACAAGAATATAAAGAAGATATTGAGGAAGATGGTAGAAGGGTCTAGGCAATGGCATGAAAAGTTACCATTCGCGCTGTTGGGTTATCGCACTACCGTCCGAACTTCGGTAGGTGCAACTCCTTACTTGTTGGTGTACGGAACTGAAGTAGTAATACCAGCAGAAGTTGAAATCCCATCCCTCCGAATTGTCGCTGAAGCTGAGATCGATGACGACGAGTGGGTCAAAACCCGATTAGAGCAATTGAGCTTGATCTATGAAAAGAGATTGACAGCAGTATGTCACGGCCAATTGTATCAAAAGAGAATGGTGAGAGCATACAACAAGAAGGTACGTCCCAGGAAATTTGAAGTGGGACAACATGTGTTGAAGAGAGTTCTACCACATCAGGCTGAAGCGAAAGGCAAGTTCACCCCAAATTGGCAAGGACCATTTGTCGTGACTAGGGTATTATCCAACGGCGCGCTATGTCTAACTGATATTGAGGGAAGATGCATTGATATGGCTATCAATTCTGATGCAGTCAAGAGATATTATGTGTAATTCTTTAATGCATTTGTCAACGTTTGGTTTCGTTTGTTTGTAGTTGGCATTTTTCGGAGAATGAAATGACAGAGGCAATTTTTCTACTACCCAAACACTTTAACCCTTGTTTCCCCCTTTGAGCCTTAATTATTCTTTCATATACCCTCTTTCGGAATCATCAAGGAAGATGTGTAACAAAATAGAAAAGAAACAAAGAAAAGACACAAGAAAAAGTGAACTACGTTTGACTTGATTCCTCAAGAAGGATACGTAGGCGCCACACGGCTCGGTCATAATAAAATAAAAACCAAAGATTCCCCAAACAACAAAACTGGGGCAGAAGTCATTGTTTCATTTGAAAGGATGATGTGGATTCCGAAAGTTGTAATGAGCTACCCGTTGAGGTGAAACCTCTTTTCTTTAGCCTCACGCACAAAAACCACATTAATGACCAAAAAAGACCTCTCGATCAGTATTTGAGAAATGCCAAGTCACACAAATGAAAGCCAAGAAAGACACTCCGATCCTCGACTGAGTCCAGGCTGCGCAAGCTAAAAATGGATAGCCATTCAGAGGGAGTTCCGTGGATAATACCCCAGCCTGGAGAGAAAGCAAAAATGAGAGAGTCTTAGCGGTGAAAACCCTCGCGGGCACCTTAAGGCGAAGAAAGCTAAGAGAAATAAAATGAGAGAGTCTTATGGTGAAAACCTTCACAGGCACCCTAAGGCGAAGGGAGGTCGAGAGAAATGAGAGAATCTCATTAGTGAAAACCCTTTGAAGGGCACTATGAGGTGACAAGGCGAGATGGTTACAAGGTGTCGGCCTGAGTCAAGGTTGGGACATTCGTTGGCTTCTAGCAGAACGCGGCCATCAAAAAGTGATTGACATAAATAGACTGGGTAGATTAATCTCAAAGGCGCGGCACAACCATTGGATCAGTTATACATTCAGATAAGTTTTTCCCAGTTTTGAGTTCAGAAAAGCTTTCCCTTTCTTTTGTCATTCGCGGTCAGCATTCTTTATCTATCATTTTTCTCTTCTTTTGTTTTCGAAAATTGACTTTTCAAAGCTTACTACCAAGTCTCCCAAAGCGGTACAATAGGCGCGGAACGAGGCAACAAAGCAAAAGTCGTTCCGATATTAAGATTGGAACGACAAGTTGATTGGACGGTTCACAGGAATTATGGAGTAGGATGGACACATGTTACCCACCCGAAAGATAATTTCTCACAGTAGATCATCGACCAAAAGGGTCAGACCACACTGAAGTTGGAATAAAAAGGAGAGATGAGAGATCATCTATGGAAGGAGCACCATCCCCAGCAAGAGTGGCACGACCACTCACTGCGTTTTGAAACTAACAATTTTTCTTTGATTTAAAGCAGGAAAAGGGGTTCGTCGGAGGGAAAGCATGCCACATAGAAGGTTATCAAACTGGGGCAGAAAATTTTCTCCCATTGCGAAAATTTTCTTGAAAGCGAATACCCAGTGGATTAGGATAGAAAGCAACACAAGATTTTGGGAAGAAGGAAAATATCAGCCTCGAGCAGAGTAGTTTTGAAAGGCGCCAGACAACACGAGGAAGTGATATTTGAGATTAGTATCGTTCCCGGCAGTTCTCGAAGAAATGAAACACTGATTTCGAGACTTTCTCAGCAACATTATCCCCAGCAGTTAAGTAAACAATTCTAAAGATATCCCCAGCAATCAGGAGGGAAAGCAACACGACCCAGGAGGGAGGCAGTTCCGAAACAAGGTAATTTAGGAGAAATGATAGTTCAAGAGTCGATGCAGCAAGAATGAAATAGTACAAGAAGCAAAGGAAGGCGATTTATTTCTTAAGTTGTTGTTGAAGTCAGGGAGCCCGCCTGAAAAATGGAGTGGCAATTTATTTTAAGTTGTAGTTGAAGTCAGGGAGCCCGCCTGGAGAATGGAGTGGCAATTTATTTTTGAAGTTGTAGTTGAAGTCGGGGAGCCCACCTGAAGAATGGAGTGGCGATTTAATTTTTAAGTTGTTGTTGAAGTCAGGGAGCCCGCCTGAAGAATGGAGTGGCGAATTTATTTTTGAAGTTGTAGTTGAAGTCAGGGAGCCCGCCTGGAGAATGGAGTGGCAATTTATTTTTGAAGCTGTAGTTGAAGTCAGGGAGCCCGCCTGGAGAATGGAGTGGCAATTTATTTTTGAAGCTGTAGTTGAAGTCAGGGAGCCCGCCTGGAGAATGGAGTGGCAATTTATTTTTGAAGCTGTAGTTGAAGTCAGGGAGCCCCCTGAAGAATGGAGTGGCGATTTAATGTTTAAAGTTGTAGTTGAAGTCAGGGAGCCCGCCTGAAGAATGGAGTGGCAATTTATTTTTAAAGTTGTCGTTGAAGTCAGGGAGCCCGCCTGGAGAATGGAGTGGCAATTTATTTTTGAAGTTGTAGTTGAAGTCGGGGAGCCCACCTGAAGAATGGAGTGGCGATTTATTTTAAAGTTGTAGTTGAAATCAGGGAGCCCGCCTGAAGAATGGAGTGGCGATTTATTTTTGAAGTTGTAGTTGAAGTCAGGGAGCCCGCCTGAAGAATGGAGTGGCGATTTAATTTTTAAGTTGTTGTTGAAGACAGGGAGCCCGCCTGAAGAATGGAGTGGCGAATTTAATTTTAAAGTTGTCGTTGGAGTCAGGGAGCCCGCCTGAAGAATGGATTGGCAATTTATTTTTGGAGTCGGTTGAGGAAAGCGGTAGAGTATGACGGAAATCCCCAGCGTGAATCCAAATTTATAATCAAAAGGAAGGCAACAAGGATCCGAAAGATAGGTTCAGACTTCGAAGGAGAATAGTTCGAAGATCACAAAGAAGGGACCAATGGTCGGAGTTCAGCAATCAAGATAAGCCGAAATACTGAGTGTCAGAAGAAAAGAAGCGTATGAAGAAACATCAAAGCCAGCAGGATGGCAAGGAACATGACAAGATCAAGTTGAAAGGATAGATAAGAATTAGCAATACTGTAACTTAGTCTAGATTTTTTTTATTTCGTTTAGCACGGGGTAATAAGGAGATCAGTTAAGCAGTGACAACAACAGCAACAGCAGTAACAGCAAGATCACAGAAGTCATGGTAGTCCCAGCTACCAAACATTTCCCGAACTACATTGACCTGATTCCCTTTTAGCCAGGGATATGTAGGAGACCTTCTGAAGCAAAGGTTCGGTCAAAATGTTTCCAAAAAAATGCTTCATACGGAGTGCTTAAACGGGCAAAAAGTCGCTCGTATCATCTCACTTGTCTTTGCACGAAAACTCTTCATGTTTCCGCGCAAAGAGGGGCAGCTGTGAGCACGTAATTTTTACCCCATGCGAGCTACTCCCAAATGAAATCAAAACAAAATAGTTTGTTTTACTGTGTGCATTTTTGTGTATTTTTGTGAATTTTTGCAATCGAGGGCTCATACTTATTTGTCTAAGTAAATAATTAATCACAAAAAGAGAAAAAATATATATGTGCATTTGTGTCCTTTTTCAATTGGTTGATTTTACATTGAATTAATGAAGCATATTTTTACTACTCAATTTTATTTTCAAAGTGGCTTTTATATAAAGTGAGTATTGGTGAAGCAAGAGGCTAAAAATGCGAGCTCTCCAGGCCCAAATGATGTGTTCCACCCGGTCCGTTCAATGAGTCTCTAAGACTCATGAAATGACGTAGCAGGGCATTGAAGCTACGTCGTTCTGGCACTGGCAGATCTCGACCATAGAGCCATCTCTAATCCAACGGTGGAGATCGATTCACCCTCACCCGTTCCAGGTAACCCGATCCAGGTCCGGACCGACCCAGTCCCGCACAGACACACAAACGACATCGTTTGGATAAGTGAGAAGATCCAGGCCGTTGATCTCATTTGATCAAACGGCCAGGATTAAATCCCAACCCCACTATATATACTAAAAGACCTACCCAGCCCCCCCTAAGCCAGACCCCCCCTCACCTTTATCGTCTCTCTTAGAGACGAATTAAGCTTCCGCCGTCTACCACCGTACTCCGCCTGCCGGAAATCGCCTCAGGGCGGTTCCGGTAGGACAAACCACCCCAAATTTACACCAGCCCTTCTCCTCACCTCCCTCTCCTCGAATCCGGCCTTCGTTAGTCTCGAATCTGTCTCAAACGCATCGAATATTGAATCAAAGGTCGCCGAGATTTGAAATTCTATCCCAAACTCACCCCAAGCCCTCCCATGACCTCCCTCATACCCCTACTAGCCCTGGTTTGGCTCAAATCTTGCCAGAACTAGTTGAGCCCCAAAAAAGGCCACATAAACCCTAAAACTCCAAAATGGGGTCTTCGTCCGAAATTGATAAGAGGTTGAGGTCTAATGGACCTTAATCTAGCTGTTCTCGACCGAGAACACCCCGATTAAGGCCCATTTGGCTTCAACGATTCAAGTTTGAGGTCAAGCCTGGTTCTTTGTTGATTTCAGAGGTACTCCTCCGCTTTCTTTGCTCCGCATTGATTTCTCTGTGTGTTGTTTGGTTCATGTTTGTTTACAAATTTTCTAGCATTCTTTCTTTCTATTCCAGGACCCTTTATTTGGTCAATTGCTGTTCTACTCTTTAAGACCTTTTATTTGGTCGATTCCTTCTATTTTCAGTAGTTAAAATGAATCGTATGTTCAGTTTGATTAAGGTCGTCAAGAAATTAATTCATATTTGATTGGTTCCTTGATTCTGCCCGAAATATTATGAATCAAACTGTAGGTTGATCATTTGTTATCGATTATGCGTGTTGTCATCGACTAATCAATGTGGTCGATTAGTTTCGTAGGTCTTGTTTATTAGCATTTTTATGGCAGAAATTGACACTGCATATCACATGTTGAATCACTGTTGGATCGAGATTTGTCTTTGAACTTTGGTGTAATTAAGTGATGTTTGGATATAGCTGAAAGATTCCTTGAATCAAGAGATTAGTATTTTAGGATTAAATGTCCTGCACAGCCTAGTGGAGCCTGCTGTTACAGCAGGACACTCCACCAGGTTTGCACTTAACATTTAAATTAATTAAAGCCCACACTTAAACAAGGTTTAGTGGTTAAAACAGAGAGGATAATGGGCTGGCAGAGGGGAGGATGGGCAGAGTTGGTTTTTCTGATTATTGTATCTTAGAGTTTCATCTTGTTTTTCAACTATAAGTATAAGGTTAAGAAAAAAACAGAGGGATTTTTTTTGGAGAGGCAGCAGACATTAGAGTGAGAGTTCTTTTAAGTAGAGCATTCTGATATACAGAGAGCAGAGGATATAGAATACATACAGGAGAGTTTCCAGCTTGAGTTCTATTTTGAGTTGATTCTAAAACTAAAAGAGAGCTGGCCTTCTTTGTTTCTGTTATATATACTTGGATCTTGACAATAGGTTGAACTTTGGGTATTTGGATTGTTGTTTGAAGTTAATTGTGGTTCAATCAGTTGGGTACACAAGTTTCCTGGGGCATTTCAGAAGTGTAGGAGTTTGTTTGATTGGGAATTCTTTGCTTTTGGTTTCTTTGAAGTAGTCGACCCTTTTGTCATTGATTTCTCTGTTGGAGTCTGTTTGCTGGGACTATTTTGGTTGTTGTGATTGTTGATGTACTGCTGATTGCCATACTGTTGTCATTACTCACTCTTCTTCCTATTTCCATATTCCAGGTACACATTTTTGTAACCTTAAAGCTTATGGAAATGAATTGAAAGTTGTTCAAAGCCATGCTGTTGCAATCTTTTTTTTTCTATTTCAGTTTTCTTACTTCCTTTTGTACATAATAATGATGAAGCTGTATATTCATTAGATGAAACTAATGTTTAGTTCGAACTGTGATGAGGTCTGGACTGTTAAACTAGGTTACAACTGTTAAATCTTGGATACCACTTGGTTGATTTTAAATAGGAGAGAATAGGGCAGCAATGACCAGTTTTATCATGTAGAAATGTACAGTCAATAGCCAATGCATCTGTTACTGCATCCTCACTCTCCAGCATAGTGTCCTACGTGACTTTGTGGTTTATTTCATGGTAAATTGGAATGATAGGTTTCTAAAGGACCTTTGTTTATTATTGGAGACCAATTAAATAGAAAACCATAAGTCGTGTTAGGATTGACCTTAAATAAATGAGGCGAGCCCCGCTAAATAAAGTATGAATCATGATGCCCTCGTAAAGGTATATATATTCAAATGATTAGAATTTTGGAACGAGCCGTGTAGCTGATTTCATGGCCCTTCGCGAAATAGTAATATGCTAGTCACTTTAAGTGCGGGTTTAATCTTTTTTTACTTTCTTTAAAACGGGTGTGCATTTCATGTGACCCGACTCCAATTTTGAACAAGGTTAAATAAAGCGTGTCAGGAACCACAGGCGCATTTCATGTAGTGTGGCTTGTAACATGTTTTAAATAATCTTGAATCAACTCTTAAATAAATTTAGCGGGACGTAGTTCGCTCCAAGTTAGAATTAGAGGTGTGCCTCGCCTAACAAGTGATACAAATCGCAGGGCCCTCATAAATGTATATATAAAAATACTTAGATTTCGAGATGTGCCGTTTCTTAGCGAATATCATGGCCTTCTCAAAAGTGTAAATAAGTAATCGCTCTAGGCACGTATTTTAATAACTTTACCTTCTTAAATACGGGTGTGCATTTCATGTGGCCCAAATCCAAATCCCAAAAATGTAGAATAAGAATGTGTCGAGGATCTGGGTGCATTTCATGTGATGTGATTCGAAAATATTTTTTAGGCAACATTCTCTTTTCGTAAATAATAATAGTAATAAAGCGGTAAAGGGATATTAATTTGCATTAAGTGCATAACTGTAAAAAATTAGATAAATAAGCCGAATATGACAGTTAAGCGACCGTGCTAGAACCACGGAATTCGGGAATGCCTAACACCTTCTCCCGGGTTAACAGAATTCCTTATCCGGATTTCTGGTTCGCGGACCATTAAATAGAGTCAAACCTTTCCTCAAATTGGGTTTCAAACCGGTGACTTGGGACACCATAAATCTCCCAAGTGGCGACTCCGAATCTCTCAATAAATGAACCCCGTTTTGGTTGTCCTTTAATTGGAAAAAACTCTTTTTTTTTATATATACCGCGCCCTTGCGGGTATGTGCGTAAAATAGAGGTGTGATAATATACATGTGGGATGGACTGCACGCTGCAGTATTATTGCGCTTGGGCTGTAGGAGCCCCTTCGGAGTCTGAGTCTGCACTCACTGGTGTATGTTATGGGATCGGGCTGCGCGCCGCAGCAGTATAAAGATATATACATATATATATTGGATCGGACTGTACGCCGCAGTAATACATGTGTGGATCGGGCTGCACGCCGCAGTATCATAGTGCTTGGGCCTAGGGAGTCCCTCCGAAGTCTGTATACACCCCAGTGAGCGCCGTCGACATTAAATGGAGCGGGCTGCGCGCCGCAGCGGTATATGTATTGGAGCGGGCTGCACGCCGCAGCATTAAACTTATTCATATCCTACTACCCACTTAAATACTTATACATTATAGACATAGGTATGTGTCTTTATATATTGAGATGGCCGTATACCGTAGGGGTACGAGTGAGGGTTGGATCAGTGTGGAATCTTGTAGAGATAAATGTGGATTGGAGATTAGAGTACCATCATAGTGATGACGTACCTGTGAGGGTTGCCTTAGAACTGCTAAGTGATAGCACAGGAGTTCTTACCTTTAGTTATTATTTATTATTGTTACTCATTGAGTTGAAATATACTCACCCCACTCCCCTGCACTTTTTGTGCAGATTCACAGGTACCCGAGAGCGGTTGAGTTGTTATTGCTGCCTGCACACATCTACTTCTTGCGGAGACTACGAGGTAGCTGCCAGCGTCCGTAGAGCCTGTTTTCTCCTTCTTTATCATCTTGTTGATTTCCTATTTGCCTAGACTTGTTTGTATTAGGATGCTCTTTTGTAGAGGCTCAGTCTCGTGACACCACGATATGGTTGGGACCGTATTTTGTATGTTTCACATTTCGCTTATCACCTGATATGATCATTTACTGTTTAAGTTTAATTTGATTAATAACTGGATGGTTTAAGGGATAATATGGTCGGGCTTGCCTAGCATTGTGTTGGGCACCATCACGACCAGGGTTTGGGTCGTGACAAGTTGGTATCAGAGCTAGGTTAACAGGTCTCACGAGTCATGAGCCGGTTGGTAGTGTCTCGTGGATCGGTACGGGGACGCCTGTACTTATCCTCGGGAGGCTGCAAACCTTTTAGGAAAAGTTTCAATTCTTGGAATTCTTGTCGTGCGATTACTTTTGACTTGAACTGAACTTTGACATTCTATTCTCTCGCAGATGGCGAGAACCCGATCATCCGGACGTGGAGGACGACCACCACTACCACCTGCTAGAGGCCGAGGACGTGGCCGTGGTCGTGGTGGAGTTAGGGCAGCTGAGGCAGTGCCAGCTGACCCACAGCCCCCAGTTGCAGAGGTGCCAGCAGCACCAGATCAGGCACCAGCTGTGCCCATTGCTATTCCGGGTCTACAGGAGACCCTGGCTCAGATACTAGTAGTCTGCACTGGCCTAGCACAGGCGGTTTCAGTTACTACTGCAGCAGCTGCATCGGGGATCGGGGGTGGTCATCGGACCCCCGCGGTACGCACTCCAGAGCCAGCAGTGCAGGGCTTACAGACACTAGAGGCTCCTCCAGTTCAGCCTGTGGTACCGGTTCAGCCAGCAGATCAGATTCAGGGGGACAGGGTCCCAGCTATGACAGACGATGAGCAGCGTCGTCTCGAGAGGTTCACCAGGTTATCTCCTCCAGTGTTCACTGGTGCTCCGGGCGAGGACGCCCAAGGTTTTCTGGATAAGTGCCGTCGGATGCTTCGTACGGCAGGGATATTGGAGTCCAGTGGGGTATCTTTCACTACCTTTCAGTTTCAGGGACCAGCCTTTGCTTGGTGGGAGGCTTATGAGCGCCGCAGGCCAGCCGGGCAGCACCACTATCATGGCCGGAGTTCTCCACTATGTTCTTGGAGAAATGGGTGCCTCGATCTCAGAGACAGGAGATGCGTAGGCAGTTTGAGGGTCTCCGTCGGGGGACATGTCAGTGTCAGAGTATGAGATCAGGTTTACAGAGTTGTCCAGATATACACCGTGGTTGGTTCATTCCGACAGAGAGAGGATTGGGCGCTTCGTGGACGGCCTCATTTATCCCATTCGTATTCTGATGACTCGGGAGAGGGTTTCGAGTCGTACATTTGAGGATGTTGTGGATATTGCTCGCGACATAGAGACAGATCGTCGCAGAGAGCGGGATGAGAGGGAGGCCAAGAGGCCTCGAGGAGCAGCTAGTTCCAGTGGCACTCAGACCAGAGGCCAGAGTCAGCAGAGCTGAGGTCGCTCCTTCAGATCTTCGCAGTCGGGTCGCTTCGATCGTCGCAGATGGTCTTCTGGACAGGGTTATCAAGGTTCGCACCAGAGCCAACCATCCCTCAGTTCCATGCCAGCTCAGAGTTCTTCACAGGCCCCATCTGCTCATGGTTCATCTCGGCCTAGTTCATCAGCTGGCCACTCCAGTGCCAGAGGTCCTTATCAGTCTCAGTACCCAGCACCGGGGAGTTGCTACGAGTGCGGAGAGTTTGGGCACCACCGTAGGGAGTGTCCCCGTCTTGTTTCCGGATCTTATCAGCAGAGAGGGCAGCCCTCGTCATCTGGTCCTTCTACTTCAGCACCCGCCCCGCCAGCTAGGGATGAGGGTCAGGCAGCTAGGGGTCGCCCTCGAGGGGGAGGCCGATCGGGCGGACAGGCTAGTTACTATGCTTTTTAGGGCCGATCTGAGGCCGTTGCTTCTGATGCTGTCATTACAGGTATTATTTCAGTTTGCCACAGAGATGACTCAATATTGTTTGATCCCGGTTCTACTTATTCTTATGTGTCTACATATTTTGCTCATCATTTGGGCACGACCCGAGGGAGTCTTGAGCTGCCAGTGCATGTATCTACCCCGGTAGGGGATACTATTGTTGTGGACCACGTATACCGGTCCTGTTTGGTCACTATTGGGGGTCTGGAGACCCGAGTGGACCTGTTGCTTCTCAGCATGATTGATTTTGATGTTATATTGTGCATGGACTGGCTATCTCCATATCATGCTATTCTGGACTGTCATGCTAAGACATTCACCTTGGCTATGCCGGGCATTCAGAGGATCGAGTGGCGAGGCACGACTGAGTATGTACCTAGCAGGGTAATATCCATCCTTAAGGCCCAACGAATGGTTGGGAAGGGATGTCTCTCTTATTTAGCATTTGTGTGGGAGGTCGAAGCCCAGACTCCCAGTATTGATTCAGTTCCCATTGTGCGAGACTTTCCTGATGTGTTTCCCTCAGACCTGTCGGGCATGCCGCCGGACAGGGATATTTATTTTGGGATCGATTTGGTGCCAGGCACTCAGCCTATTTCTATTCCACCGTATCGGATGGCACCAGCTGAGCTAAAGGAATTGAAGGAGCAGCTCCAGGAACTCCTAGATAAGGGGTTCATTCAGCCGAGTGTGTCGCCGTGGGGTGCACCGGTCCTGTTCATTAAGAAGAAGGATGGATCCATGAGGATGTGTATTGACTACACACAGCTGAACAAAGTAACAGTGAAGAATAAGTATCCTATGCCTCGTATTGATGATTTATTTGATCATCTCCGGGGAGCTAGGATGTTCTCGAAGATTGATCTTCGTTCAGGCTATCATCAGCTGAAGATTAGAGAGTCCGACATTATGAAGACTGCATTCAGGACCAGATATGATCACTATGAGTTCCTTGTGATGTCTTTTGGGCTGACCAATGCCCCAGCAGCATTTATGCATCTGATGAACAGTGTGTCCAGGCCCTATCTTGATTCATTTGTGATCGTATTCATTGATGACACACTAGTCTACTCTCGTAGCCAGGAGGAGCATGCTCGACACTTGAGCATTGTATTGCAGAGATTGAGATAGGAGAAGCTGTATGCCAAGTTTTCCAAATGTGAGTTCTGGCTTGAGTCTGTGGCATTCTTAGGGTACGTGGTGTCCCGTTATGGTATTCAGGTAGATCCGAGGAAGGTCGAGGCAGTGCAGAGTTGGCCCGGACCGACCTCAGTTACTGAGATCCGTAGCTTTCTGGGATTGGCAGGGTATTATCGCCGATTCGTTCAGGGGTTCTCTTCTATTGCTTCACCCTTGACTAGATTGACTCAGAAGGGTGTTCCTTTCTTATGGTCCGAGGAGTGCGAGGAGAGCTTTCAAAAGCTCAAGACACAGCACTGACCACAGCACCAGTTTTGATTATGCCGACATCTTCAAATCCTTATACTGTATATTGTGATGCCTCAAGAGTTGGCATTGGTTGTGTGTTGATGCAGGAGAGTAGGGTCATTGCTTATGCTTCTCGTCAGTTGAAGCCCCACGAGAAGAACTACCCTGTTCATGATTTAGAGCTAGCAGCTATAGTTCATGCTTTGAAGATTTGGAGACATTACCTGTATGGTGTCTCATGTGAGGTTTTCACGGATTATCACAGCCTTCAGCACTTATTCAGATAGAAGGACCTTAATTTGAGAGAGAGGAGGTGGTTGGAGTTGCTTAAGGATTATGACATCACTATTTTGTATCATCCGGAGAAGGCCAATGTGGTGGCCGATGCCTTGAGTCGGAAGGTGGTTAGTATGGGCAGCCTAGCTTTCATCCCAGTTGGGGAGAGGTTATTTTCTCATGATGTTCAGGCCCTAGCCAATCGGCTAGTGAGATTAGATATTTCGGAGCCGTGTCGAGTGTTGGCTTGTGTTGTTTCACGATCTTCCTTATATGATCGCATCAGGGAGCGACAGTATGATGACCCACATTTGCTTGTCCTTAAGGACAAAGTACAGCAGAATGATGCTAGAGATGTGACTATCGACAGTGATGGTGTTCTGAGGATGCAGGGCCGTATATGCATGCCCAATGTTGATGGTTTTCGGGAGTTGATACTTGAGGAGGCACACAGTTCGCGGTACTCTATTCACCCAGGTGCCGCAAAGATGTACCAAGACTTGAAACAACACTACTGGTGGAGGAGAATGAAGATGGATATTGTTAGGCATGTAGCTAAGTTCCTCAATTGCCAGCAGGTCAAGTATGAGCATCAGAGACCAGGCAGTGTTCTTCAGCGTATGGTTATTCCCGAGTGGAAATGGGAGAGGATCACCATGGATTTTGTTACAGGACTCCCTTGGACAGCGAGGAAGTTTGATTTTGTATGGGTGATTGTTGATCGGCTGACTAAGTCCGCACATTTCATCCCAGTTAGCACTACTTACTCATCGGAGCGGTTGGCAGCAATCTTTATTCGGGAGATTGTCAGGTTGCATGGGGTCCCGATGTCTATTATATCTGACCGAGGCACTCAGTTCACTTCTCAGTTTTGGAGAGCATTTCAGCGAGAGATGGGTACGCGGGTTGAGTTGAGCATCGCATTTTACCCCCAGGACAGACGGGCAGTCGGAGCGTACTATTCAGATCCTGGAGGATATGTTGCGGGCGTGTGTGATTGACTTTGGTGGTTCATGGGATGAGTTTTTGCCACTTGTTGAGTTTTCCTACAACAACAGTTAACAGTCGAGTATTCAGATGGCCCCGTACGAGGCATTGTATGGTAGACGGTGTAGATCTCCCGTCGGATGGTTTAAGCCTGGTGAGGATAGATTGTGTCACGCCCCAAAATCGAGGGACATGACCGGCGCCTGACCGGGTTGCCCCAGTCAAGCGGACCTGAGTGCCTTTCATTCCCACGCGTTACCCGTGTGTTGATTGTTTCTCATTAACCAAACATCTTACTAACCATGAATGATTTCACATTAAACAAATAAAACCATACGAGTCATTCATTAACAAGTTTGCAGTTTTTACAACGCCCTTCATAACATAATATATACATAAGACTGGAATCCCACAGTTTACATGTCTATGGAGCCTCTAGGATACAGAAAAAAGGGAGTACAATACTTGCCGGTAACAAGGCTCCGGCTATACCTTACAAACCAAAATGAAATCTAAACGAAAGTGGAGTGAACCACACAGCTCCCCGAGGAAGAAAGGGGCTCACCAAAACGGGCAGTGGAGGATGAAGGATACTACTGCCGATGAGCTGAAGTGCCTGCTACTGATCCACCTACAATCATAACACGAATGTAGCGTCCCCGGCAAAAGGGACGTCAGTACACTTGAATTGTACTGGTATGTATGGACAAACTTTGTCCCAAGTAAACTCAAGCCGTTAAACAAGAATCACAATGTTAAGACATCCAACAGATTACATCAAGAAATCAATTAAGCTAACTAACCATGTTTCCAACCTTTTTCTCATTTCAGATAAACCTCAACACAAGCGTGTTTAAGGTTACCAAATAGAACAACAACCAATCAACCACATATATTGCAAGTAGTCAAACATAGGGGCAATCAGTGCCCCCCAGGTTGCAAACTCTCTTGCTGTCTCCTTTCACAATTTCATATTAAAGATTTTATATCAATTTTCAATAGCGATTTCTATCGCTTTCCATCCTTATTACCCCCGACCACCCTTATTACCTCGGCCACCCTTATCACCCCAACCCACACCTTATTTCTTCATGTTGCGGCGCACAACCCGATCCCACCGTACAGTTTTCAAACACAACAAGCACAAACAGCAGATAAGGTGCTACACACACTTACAACAAGTTCAAATAAGCAACTTACACATTGGTTCATGTTCTCACTTACTTCTCAAGTCAATATCAAAACCAAGTTACATGTGTCCCAATAATCAAGAATGCCCACATAATCATATTTAACAATTTACCACAATTCAAGTGTTTCAAATTCCTTCCACAATAAGCCAAATATGCCATCACAATGGTTGTTCCCAATTCTTTACCAATCTCGATTACCTTTTTATCTTTCAATTCATATTTCATACCACACCACACGTAGTTCAACATCAATCGAATGCTCAACAAGGAAATCAAAGAATTACGTACAATTTCTCAATTTAAAAAATGCCAAAACAATTCGCACACATTTGGGCGATTTTACAACAATCAAAATTAGCCATACATACCTGGTATCGAGTTCTCTTCCGATAACTTCCTACTTTATGCTTACCCAAGCTATCTTACTCTTGCCAACTTTGTTCTTGAAGACTCTTACTTCTACTCACTTATTTTTACTAAAAATCAAGTTCAATAATCATGCATGAGTGTAAAATTCTATTTTCAAAAGCTATTATATGCAAACCTCTCTTTACCTAATTTAAAACTGAAAAATTGAGAAAATAGCTAGGGTTTTTACCTTGAAAAGATTGGGGAAGTTGAATCCTTGCCCTAGAATCCTTTGGACTAGATGTTTGGAACAATCCTTGAGGATGAAAGACTTCTCTCTCTAAAACCCCTCTCTTCTCTCTCTAATTTTGGTAAGATGATATGATAAAAATGAAGGGGAAAGGTGTTATATTAAAAAGAGGTCGGGTCAAAATGTTACAAAATCTGGGCCGGGGCGAATCTGCGGTGCACTTTGCGACCGCAGAATCAACATGCGGTCCGCATAGTGACCGCAGAATGGCCTCAAAAATTACTCAAGTTCTGTTACAGAATGCGACCAATATGCGGTCCGCATTCTTGATCTGCGGTCGCAAAGTGCACCGCAGATTCATTATGCGATCGTATATCGACCGCATTTTCAACCTGATTTTTTGGAGTCTTCTGTTAAGGTCTGCGGCAAGAATACGGTCCGCATAGCAGATCTGCGGTCGCATTCTTGACCGCAGAATTGACATTTTTCGGAAAAAATAATTCTCTACATTTTTGAAACTTAAATAACACATCATTCGAATCACAACACCATAGCTACTAGGTTTTATGCACAAAAATTTTACGGGGCCTTACATCCTCCCCCCCTAAAGATCATTCGTCCTCGAATGAGGATTTTGAAATAAATGAATTGTTTTTGAAAGACATGATATGCAACTATCAAAATTTTGACTAACTCTTATATTTTAGAAAAATTTTGCCAGAGTTTCCTTTGTATTATGGACATATCCACCTGTCAGAGGGCCCCCGAAACACATTACCAAACAACAATACACAAATACAACACTTTTCACAACTGGTATACACTTTCTTACCTCAACGAATGCACATATTCTATCACATTGTTACAATTGCACAAAAACTAGTCACTTCAATGAATTCTTACCTTATTTAACCATTTTAACACCATGTACACTCAACAAACCATTACCAATCTACACTTACTATTAGTTGCTTATTTAACACATGAATCTTTATAAGGATTTCATTTATCAAGAAAGGTTCAAGTGACACAAGGCAACAACACATTTAACTCATTACAAAATGAATGAGACTTTACTAATACTAAGAGGGAAACAACTTAAACAAGATGGCAGTTACTAGGAGTAGAAGGGTCACATAATTTCTTCTAGGCTTGATCAAACAAATGGGGGTACTTTTCCTTCATCTCTTTTTCTGCTTCCCATGTGGCCTCCTCAACTTGTTGACTTCGCCACAATACTTTAACAGAGGCAACTTCCTTATTTCTCAACTTACTGACTTGCCTATCAAGAATGGCAACTGGAACTTCTTCATATGACAAATCTTCATTAACCTCTATAGCTTCGACTGGCATGATGGTGGATGGATCTCCAATCACTTTCTTCAACATGGACACATGGAATACCGGATGCACTGATGTCATCTCAGGAGGCAACTCTAGCCTATAAGCAACTTGACCAATCCTTTGAACGATATGATATGGCCCGACATACCTAGGACTCAATTTCCCTTTCTTTCCGAATCGCATAACTCCCTTCATAGGAGATACCCTCAAGAACACCCAATCATCAACTTGAAACTCCAAATCCCTTCGATGAACGTCTGCATAGGACTTTTGACGACTCTGTGCTATTTTCATTCTCTCCTGGATAACTTTGACCTTTTCCATAGCTTCGTACACCATATCTGGCCCTAGCAATTCCGCTTCACCTACCTCAAACCACCCGATTGGCGACCTACATCTCCTCCCGTACAATGCCTCAAACGGGGCCATCTGAATACTAGCATGATAGCTGTTATTGTAAGCAAATTCTATCAGTGGCAAGTGTTCATCCCAATTACCTTTAAAATCTAAGACACAAGCCCGCAACATATCTTCAAGCGTCTGGATGGTTCGCTCGGCCTGACCGTCGGTCTGCGGATGGAAAGCTGTGCTGAGATTCACCTGAGTTCCAAACCTTACTGAAACTTCTCCCAAAAGTTAGCTGTGAACTGAGCCCCGCGATCCGAGATAATAGAAAGTGGAGTGCCATGAAGCCTTACTATCTCCTTGATGTACAACCTTGCATATTGCTCCGCAGTATCAGTGGACTTGACAGGCAGGAAGTGAGCTGATTTGGTGAGTCGATCCACTATCACCCATATTGAGTCAAACTTACGCCGAGTGCGAGGTAACCCTACCACGAAATCCATATTGATCATCTCCCATTTCCACCTTGGTATTTCTATAAGCTTGAGTTAATCCACCGGGCCGTTGATGCTCGGCCTTCACTTGTTGACAGTTCGGACATTTAGCTACAAAGCTTGCCACATCCCTTTTCATACCGTTCCACCAATAAATCTCCTTAAGGTCATGATACATTTTCGTGGAACCTGGGTGTACCGAATACCTGGAAATATGAGCCTCTGCCATTACCCTCTCCCGAAGCTCGTCCACATCCGGAACACATAGCCTATCTTGACACCGTAATACACCATCTTCGCTGCTGAGTACAAATGCTGAGGTCTTGTTATTCATGACTGCTTCCTTTACCCGAACCAATGCTGGATCCATGAACTATTTTTCCTTGATTTCCGCGACCAATGATGATTCTGCTCCATTATGCACCAAAATATCCCCCTCGTCTGACGCCGAGATACGAACCCCCAAACTGGCTAATTGGTAAACCTCTCGAGCCAGGGGTCTCTGATCCACACCCAAATGAGCCAAACTACCCATGGATTTTTGACTAAGAGCGTCGGCTACCACATTTGCCTTCCTTGGATGGTACAATATGTTCATATCATAGTCTTTAAGCAATTCTATCCACCGCCGCTGTCTCAGATTCAGCTCTTTCTGCTTGAACAAATACTGGAGGCTCTTGTGGTCTGAAAACACATCTACATTTACCCCATAAAGATAGTGTCGCCATATTTTCAAGGCAAACACAACAACTGCAAGCTCCAAATCATGCGTCGGATAATTCTTCTCATGGTTCTTGAGTTGCCTGGAAGCATAAGCTATAACCTTTCCGTGCTGCATCAATACACATCCCAAACCGACTCTGGAGGCATCACAATAGACTACAAATCCCTCTGTGCCTTCTGGCAAGGCCAATACCGGTGCCGAGGTCAATCTTGACTTCAATTCTTGGAAACTTTTCTCACATGCTTCGGACCACTGGAACTTAACTGCTTTCTGCGTCAATTTAGTCAATGGGGAGGCGAGGGTTGAGAATCCCTCTACAAACCTCTGATAGTACCCTGCCAAACCCAAGAAGCTACGAATCTCTGTCAGGGTCGTGGGTCTATGCCAATCTTTCACTGCCGCAATCTTCTGAGGATCCACCTGAATTCCCTCACCGGAAATAACATGCCCTAGAAAGGCTACGGACTCCAACCAAAACTCACATTTTGAGAACTTGGCATACAGTTGATGCTGAAGAAGGGTCTGCAATGTTGCCCTGAGGTGAACGGCATGATCTTCCCTGTTCCGAGAGTAGATGGGGATGTCGTCAATGAATACAATCACAAAGGAGTCTAGGAATGGCTTGAAAACCCGATTCATAAGGTCCATGAAAGCTGCTTGGGCATTGGTTAGCCCAAAAGACATGACCAAAAACTCGAAGTGACCATAACGAGTTCTGAAGGCGGTCTTAGGAATATCCTGCTCCCTGATTTTCAACTGGTGGTACCCAGACCGTAAATCGATCTTTGAGAAGAACTTCGCTCCCTACAATTGGTCAAACAGATCATCCACTCGAGGCAATGGATATTTATTCTTGATGGTGACTTTGTTGAGCTACCGATAATCAATACACATTCGAAGTGACCCATCCTTCTTTCTGACAAAGAGAACCGGAGCACCCTACGGTGATACACTCGGTCGTATGAACCCTTTTTCTAATAAATCCCTCACCTGCTCCTTTAACTCCCTTAACTCTGCTGGCGCCATTCTGTATGGTGGAATGGATATTGGCTGAGTATCTGGCAATACATCGATCCCAAAATCAATCTCCCTATCCGGTGGAATGCTTGGAAGCTCATCCGGAAACACTTCAGGAAATTCATTCACAATTGGCACGGACTCGAGGGTAGGCACCTCTGAGGTGGTGTCCGTCACCCGAACCAAATGATAGATACACCCCTTCTTAATCATCTTCGAAGCCTTAAGGTAGGAAATAAACCTACCCCTGGGCACTACACCATTTCCTGTCCATTCGATAACTGGCTCGTTAGGGAACTCGAGCCTCAAAACTCTCGTCCGACAGTCAAGTTTGGCAAAGCATGAGTAGAGCCAAGCCATCCCCACAATTACATCAAAATCAACCATCCCAAGCTCAATAAGATCTGCTGTGGTAACACGACCACTCACCGTGACAACACAATTTCTATAGACTCGTGAGGCTGTAATAGAATCACCAACCGGAGTCGACACAGAGAACGGCTCATGAAGCCGTTCGGGTTCTATCCCAAAACTTGAAGCAATGAATGGAGTAACATAAGACAAGGAGGACCCTGGATCAATAAGGGCATAGCAATCAATAGTCTGAACAGACATGATACCTGTAACAACATCCGGAGAAGCCTCGGCATTTTGGCGGCCACTCAATGCATAGAATCGGCTAGGTCCACCCCTACCCTGAGCTCCACCCCTAGCTGCACCACGCCCTGCTGCTGCTGGAGTACGCGCTGATGACATAGCAGCCGAAGAACCGGATGATTGAGCAGATCCCCTACTAATACCCTGACGAGGTGCACGACAGTCCTGCTGAATGTGACCTCTCACCCCGCACCCAAAGCACACCGGAATGTCAAGGTAGCAAGTCTCTGTATGAAATCTCCCACACTTGGGGCATGTAGGCCTCCCCTGCTGCTGGGGCCTCATCCAAGGACGACCAAACTGACAAGACCTCCTGCTGTCTGAACCGGGTCTCGAGTAACTGCCCTGCTAATGACTGTGCACGGATGGTGGTGCACTTGCGGAGGACTGAGCATATGACTGGGATGGCCTTGATGACTCTCTCCCTGGAAGTGATCTCCCCGAATGACCTATTGACCGGGCCCTGCTGCTACTAACTCTCTCCACACGAATCTTCAACTTCCTAGCCTCTGTGGCTTAAGAAAACCCCACAATCCTCCCATAGTTTATATCTGAGTGTAAAGCTGCTGTGGCGGCCTCATTCACTACCAAAGGGCTAAGGCCCTGAACAAACCGTCGAACCCGGGCATCCATGGTCGACACTAGCTGAGGAGCATACTTGGACAACCTTACGAACTCCATGTGATACTCCCAAACACTCATACTGCCCTGTTTGAGGACCTCGAACTCAGTGGCACGGGCTGCCATTGCCTCCGCAGGTAAGAAGTGGTCCATAAATGCATCCACGAACTCATCCCATCTGGCCGGAGGGCCTCCTTCCTCACGGGAATCCTCCCACATTTCGAACCATGAACGTGCCGCTCCCTTCAGCCTCGTAAGAGGCCAACTCTACCCCCTTTATATCTGTAGCCTTCATCACTCGAGGGTCTTGTATATCTCATCGAGGAAGTCCTGTGGGTCAGCCTCCGGATCGGTACCGAGAATTCTGGAGGGGCCAACCGCAAGAACTCGGTGGACTCTAAAGCCGGAGGAATCTCCCCGTCCGCCGGAGAATGTAGGGGCATCATGGGTTCTCTGGGCTGGGCGGCCACTAACCGTGTTAATATATGAATGGCTCCCCTAAGATCCTCATTAGAGATACCGGAGCCCGAAGCGAGAACTGTATCTGAGTCAAGAACACCGGCAGGAGGAATGGTGGCATCCTCTGCCGCCGCTGGAATAGGGACACTTGGGTTTTGAATAGACGGGCCATGCAAATTCGGGACTGGTGGGTCATTCTCTCCCACGGCATCATCGGGTACATGATTAACAGCTGCACTTGGGCCCGCATTGGCCCTAAGGCCGAGTCTAGCCTTCTTCTTAGGTGCCATATTCTGAAAATTTGGGAACAAGGCACGAATTAGACACAGATATTTCCACATTGCACTTTACCGCACGATATAGATTAACAAAGAAATAGGTAAATTCCTAAATGCCCGTGTAGCCCCCTACTTATATGATGTGGTCGACAACACACCTATAAAAAGGGCACTACTAGACACGGCTCCAAGACATCCTAGGACACTTTAAAACCTTAGGATCTGATACCAAGTTTGTCACGCCCCAAAATCGAGGGACATGACCGCCGCCTGACCGAGTTGCCCCAGTCAAGCGGACCTGGGTGCCTTTCATTCCCACGCGTTACCCCCGTGTTGATTGTTTCTCATTAACCAAATATCTTACTAACCATGAATGATTTCACATTAAACAAATAAAACCATACGAGTGATTCATTAACAAGTTTGCAATTTTTACAACGCCCATCATAACATAATATATACATAAGACTGGAATCCCACAGTTTACATGTCTATGGAGCCTCTAGGATACAAAAAAAAGGGAATACAATACTTGCCGGTAACAAGGCTCCGGCTATACCTTACAAACCAAAATGAAATCTAAATGAAAGTGGAGTGAACCACACAGGGCCCCGAGTAAGAAAGGGGCTCACCAAAACGGGCAGTGGAGGATGAAGGATACTACTGCCGATGAGCTGAAGTACCTGCTACTGATCCACCTACAATCATAACACGAATGTAGCGTCCCCGACAAAAGGGATGTCAATACACTGGAATTGTACTGGTATGTATGGACAAGCTTTGTCCCAAGTAAACTCAAGCCATTAAACAAGAATCACAATGTTAAGACAGCCAACAGATTACATCAAGAAATCAATTAAGCTAACTAACCATGTTTCTAACCTTTTTCTCATTTCAGATAAACCTCAACACAAGCGTGTTTAAGGTTACCAAATAGAACAAAAACCAATTAACCACATATATTGCAAGTAGTCAAACATAGGGGCAATCAGTGCCCCCCAGGTTGCAAACTCTCCTGCTGTCTCCTTTCACAATTTCATGTATCAATTTTCAATAGCGATTTCGATCGCTTCCCACCCTTATTACCCCTGACCACCCTTATTACCTCGGCCACCCTTATCACCCCAACCCACACCTTATTTCTTCATGTTACGGCGCGCAACCCGATCCCACCGTACAGTTTTCAAACACAACAAGCACAAACAGCAGATAAGGTGCTACACACACTTACAACAAGTTCAAATAAGCAACTTACACAGTGGTTCATGTTCTCACTTACTTCTCAAGCCAATATCAAAACCAAGTTACATGTGTCCCAATAATCAAGAATGCCCACATAATCGTATTTAACAATTTACCACAATTCAAGTGTTTCAAATTCCTTCCACAATAAGCCAAATATGCCATCACAATGGTTGTTCCCAATTCTTTACCAATCTCGATTACCTTTTTATCTTTCAATTCATATTTCATACCACACCACACCTAGTTCAACATCAATCGAATGCTCAACAAGGAAATCAAAGAATTACGTACAATTTCTCAATTTAACACATGCCAAAACAATTCGCACACATTTGGGAAATTTTACAAGAATCAAAATTAGCCATACATACCTGGTATTGAGTTCTCTTCCGATAACTTCCTACTTTATGCTTACCCAAGCTATCTTACTCTTGCCAACTTTGTTCTTGAAGACTCTTACTTCTACTCACTTCTTTTTACTAAAAATCAAGTTCAATAATCATGCATGAGTGTAAAATTCTATTTTCAAAAGCTATTATATGCAAACCTCTCTTTACCCAATTTAAAACTAAAAAATTGAGAAAATAGCTAGGGTTTTTACCTTGAAAAGATTGGGGAAGTTGAATCCTTGCCCTAGAATCCTTTGGACTAGATGTTTGGAACAATACTTGAGGATGAAAGACTTCTCTCTCTAAAACCCCTCTCTTCTTTCTCTAATTTTGGTAAGATGATATGATAAAAATGAAGTGGAAAGGTGTTATATTAAAAAAGAGGTCGGGTCAAAATGTTACAAAATCTGGACGGGGCGAATCTGCGGTGCACTTTGCGACCGCAGAATCAACATGCGGTCCGCATAGTGACCGCAGAATGGCCTCAAAAATTACTCAAGTTCTGTTACATAATGCGACCAATATGCGGTCCGCATTCTTGATCTGCGGTCGCAAAGTGCACCGCAGATTCACTATGCGATCGCATATCGACCGCATTTTCAACATGATTTTTGGGAGTCTTCTGTTAAGGTCTGCGGCAAGAATGCGGTCCGCATAGCAGATCTGCGGTTGCATTTTTGACCGCAGAATTGACATTTTTCGGAAAAAATAATTCTCTACATTTTTTAAACTTAAATCACTACCAAGGGTCCGAACCGCGGCGAGCTTGAATTCTACGCATTCCTAACACATCATTCGAATCACGACACCATAGCTACTAGGTTTTATGCACAAAAATTTTACGGGGCCTTACAGATTGATAGCAGGATGCTCTGGATAGAGAAAGTTGATCCAGGAGAGGCTTCGTACAGCACAGTCTCGCCATAAGAGTTATGCGGACCGTAGAGTTCGAGAGTTGTCTTTCATGGTTGGTGACAGAGTATTGTTGAAGGTTTCACCCATGAAGGGTGTCATGAGGTTCGGGAAGAAAGGGAAGTTGAGTCCCAGGTATATTGGTCCTTTTGAGATACTCAGGAGGGTTGGAGAGGTGGCATATGAGTTGGCCTTGCCACCCAGCTTATCCAGCGTTCATCCAGTATTCCATGTGTCTATGCTTCGAAAGTACATCGGGGATCCGTCTCATGTATTAGACTTCAGTACCATTCAGCTTGATGGTGATCTATCATATGATGTGGAGCCTATTGCTATTTTGGGTCGCCATGTAAGGAAATTGAGGTCGAAGGAGATTGCATCAGTTAAGGTTCAGTGGAGAGGTTGGCCCGTGGAGGAGGCTACTTGGGAGGTCGAGCAGGAGATGCAGAGTAGATACCCTCAGCTATTTGAGTCTCCAGGTATGTTTCTTAACCCACTCGAGGACGAGTGCTTGCTTAAGAGGGGGAGAATGTGACGATCCGGCCCGTCGTCACGGGCATTTCCACCCCGCTATGTTGTAATTACATATTTCATGCTTTTATATCAGTGTTAGAGTCTATCAGGGGAGTTAGGAGTGAATTGGATTGAAAATGAGGCATATAGCCTTTTTGAAGGAAATTTGAATAAGGAAAGTCAACCTAGAGTTGACTATTTACTTAGAGAGCTCGGAATCAAATTCTGATGATTCGGTCAGCTCCGGGAGGTCATTTGTGAGCTAGGATAGCGATCGGAATTGAATTTGGAGGTTCGGTGTAATTTTAGGCTTGAATTGGCTAAGGTTAAATTTTGGCGAAATCCGAACGGTAGGTGAGATTTTGATCCGAGAGTCGGAATGGAATTCCGACAGTTGCAGTAGCTCCGTTAGGTGATTTTGGATGTGCCTGCAAAATTTTAGGTCATTCGGAGGTGTTTGGTAAGGTTTTTGATCGAATGTCGGTTTCGGAAGTTTTTAAGAAACTTAGGCTTGAATCCGTGTGTAATTAGTGATTTTGATGTTTAGGATGGTGTTTTTATGATTGGAACAAGTTTGAATCATGTTATGGAGTATGTTGGTGGTTTTCGTTGGGGTCCCGGGGCCTCGGGATGTATTCGGAGGTCCAAACGGACCATTTTTGGCCTTAGACAGCAGCTGAATTGCTGCTGTATCTGCAGAAGGAAATCCTTCATCGCGTTCGCGATGAAGGGGCACGCGTCCGCGAAGGTCAGCAAGGGTATGCATCGCGTTCGTGATGGTCTGGACGCGAACGCGTAGGGTCAGGATCGGAGGCTTCGCGTTCGCGTGGAGCTGGAACGCGTTCGCGTAGGTTTGTCAGGGTGTGCATCGCGTCCGCGTGAGGGATATCGCGAATGCGTAGAAGGAAAAATAGGCGGCTGGGAGCTAGTTCATCGCGAACGCATTGGGGGAGGTCACGTTCGTGAAGGTTAATTCGGGCTGGGCATCGCGAACGCGTGGCAGGGAACGCGAACGCGTAGAGCAATCGACCCAGGCAGTGAATTAAAACCAGAAACATTTCACATACGGGTTCATTTGCAAAACCCTCCATTGTTGAGCTCTAGAGTGAGAAAGTGACGGGAAATAGCTAGGAGATCATCGGGATATTGTCGGAGGTAAGTTTCGTGGTTTAATTACACACTTTTATCATGAAATCATGAATTATTTCTATGAAAATGGAAGATTTAAGGTGGGTTTAAGCCCTAGGCCTAAATTGTAGAAAAATATCGATTTGAGCGGGCAAATGGAGTCCGAATTTGGTAAATTTCATATGCCTAGACTCGTATTGAGACAAGGGTTACGAATATGTAACTTTTATAATTTTTTGAGAAGCGCGCCAAAAGTCGGGTTTTGACAACTTGTGGGTTTTGGTATAATTTGGGTTATTTCGAATGAATTGCATGAAATTAGCATATGTTGATGCATTCTCTATGATTTTGAGCAGATTTGGCATCCGAGGAGATTGATTTGCGAGGCAAGCGCCAGGCGGATTGAAGCTTCTACCGGCTCAAGGTGAGTGGTAGTAGTAAACAATGTACTGAGGGTTTGAAACCCCGTACTAGCACTTCACAGTGCTATGTTGAGATGAGACACACTTCTTGTGACGAGCGTGGTGACATTGTGATTGGGGACTTGGACTTCGTCCTTCCCGGCTAATAGAATACTGTGTTTTATGACTGTTAATGAGATTATAACTGTACAATTGGGGCTAATAGCCAAGTTTGGGGCCTTGTGCCGATCTGTAGAGCATTGGGGAACCTATATAGAGCTAGGTGACCCTTATATCGTGTTGGAAACATTCACTCAGCCGTAGCTCTAGCTGTATAGCATAATATGAGCCAGTACTAGATGTGTACATCGAGAGAGATTATCTAAGGTGGAATTCCCTGTTCTAGCTGAGTGGGCCTGAAAGGCCAAGTATATACTGACTGGAATAGGGTCGAGGACCCATTATGAGGTATTATATATATATATATATATATATATATACCTATATCAGATCGGGCTGCACGCCACAGCAGTATATATATCGGATCGGACTGCACGCCGCAGTAATGTACATATATATACGTGTAATATACATGTGGGACGGACTACACACCGCAGTATTATTGTGCTTGGGCTGTAGGAGCCCCTTCGGAGTCAGAGTCTGCACACATTCTCAGTGAGCACTGGTGTATGTTATGGGATCGGGCTGCGCGCCGCAACAGTATAAATATATATACATATATATTGGATCGGACTGCACGCCGCAGTAATACATGTGTGGATCGGGCTGCACGCCGCAGTATGATAGTGCTTGGGCCTAGGGAGCCCCTCCGAAGTCCGTATACACCCCCAGTGAGCGCCGTCGACGTTAAATGGAGCGGGCTGCGCGCCGCAGCGGTATATGTATTGGAGCGGGCTGCACGCCGCAGCATTAAACTTATTCATATCCTACTACCCACTTAAATACTTATACATTATAGACATAGGTATGTGTCTTTATATATTGAGATGGCCGTACACCGTAGGGTTACGAGTGAGGGTTGGATCAGTGTGGAATCTTGTAGAGATAAATGTGGATTGGAGATTAGAGTACCATCATAGTGATGACGTACCTGTGAGGGTTGCCTTAGAACTGCTAAGTGGTAGCACAGGAGTTCTTACCTTCAGTTATTATTATTATTGTTACTCACTGAGTTGAAATATACTCACCCCACTCCCCTGCACTTTTTGTGCAGATTCACAGGTACCCGAGAGCGGTTGAGTTGTTGTTGCTGCATGCACACATCTACTTCTTGCGGAGACTACGAGGTAGCTACCAGCGTCCGCAGAGCCTGTTTTCTCCTTCTTTATCATCTTGTTGATTTCCTATTTGCCTAGACTTGTTTGTATTAGGATGCTATTCCGTAGAGGCTTAGTCTCGTGACACCACGATATGGTTGGGACCGTATTTTGTATGTTTTACATTTCGCTTATCACCTGATATGATCATTTATCGTTTAAGTTTAATTTGATTAATAACTGGCTGGTTTAAGGGATAATATGGTCGGGCTTGCCTAGCATTGTGTTGGGCGCCATCACGACCAGGGTTTGGGTCGTGACAGAAAAATAAGCTAAGGATGGAAAGTTCGCATTTGCGAACTTTTGTTCGCATTTGCGAAGCCAATGCAAATTCTGGGGAGTTCGCATTTGCGAACATTTGTTCGCATTTGCGAACATGGCTGGATCAAGGGCCTTCGCATTTCCGACATTTATGTCGCATTTGCGAAGCTAGGCCTTTTACTGAAGGCCTCGCATTTGCGAGGTATTGGTCGCATTTGCGAACCCTTTCACTCCCCTGCCATCTTCGCATTTGCGAAGATTGGTTCGCAATTGCGAACCAAGGCCAGCCTAGGGACATCTCGCAATTGCGAGAAAGTCTTCGCAATTGCGAAGCCAACAGCTGGGTGAAAAACCAGCAGTGTTAAAAATTTAGAAATTGATCCAACGGTCCATCAAATCTTTACCCGAACCCCCTCGGCTCCAAACCAAACATGTACACAACATCAAAAACTCATTACAAACTTGTTCGTGCGATCACATCGCCAATATCACATCGTTTTCATCAAATCAAGCCTCAAGTTCATGATTTTTATACTTTTGGTTTTCAAAACTTTCAAACTTGGAACTCAAGGTCCAAAGCATGTCAAACGACATCCGAATGTCACCAAACTTTGCAGAAAAAGCACATATATAATATTTAAGACTTGTACCGGGCGTCGGAACCAAAATACGAGCCCGATACCAAGGTCAATTAATTCATTTTCCTTTAACAATTACATCAAAAACAATTTCACGGAAAAATTCATAACTTGGGCTTTAGGCCTCAGAATTCGACTCCGGACGCATGTCCAAGTCCCATATTTTCCTACGGACCTTTCGGGACCATCCAATCTCGGGTCCGGGTCCGTTTACCAAAAATATTGACCGAAGTCAACCATATCAATATTAATATCATTTTTCTCCAAATTTCTCATAGAATTCATATTTTCTATCACAAAATCTTTCCGGCTACATGTTCGGATCGTGCACGTAAATCGAGGCAACATAGAATGAGGTTTTCAAAGCCTTAGAAGCTCGAAATAATTAATAAAACAAGTGATGACCCTTTGGGTCGTCACAAATAGTATGACTTTGGAGTTGCAAGTACCTTAACCGCCCACTGAAATGCCGGTTGAGGACTTTATTTTAATCCTAATTACAAGTCTCATATGTTAAGGCTTTGTGTATGTCTGTTTTATTTTGTTTTTCCTTATTTCAAATTTCTCCTTTTTTTGGGTCCCATTTGCTTTTGTTATTGGTTGATATTTTTTTTTACTTAAAATAAAGTAGTATTTGAAGTTAAGTTTACAAAAATAATTGGAAGTTTGAATTTGTATTTGGACATTGTGAGTGAAAAAAATTTTCAAAACCTAAAACCTATGTTTCAAACTTCAAATTCCATATTTGAAGTTTGAAGTTTGCTAATTTGATAAGCAAACACTTATTTGAGAAATATTTTAAACACACTTATTTTTGGACAAATGGGGCCTTATGCACTGAGAGTGTAGATAATTTTTTAAACATGGAATTACATAATGCAACACCTAAACTCTTTTGTTATTTCTTTTTTCCATACAGGACGGTTCAGCTGAAGCAGATAAATATGAGGTTGGTACTTCAATCTCTGGCTGCTTGCTATTCAAGCATATATGTTAATATAAGTTAAATGAGTGTATGGTTGCATTTGACAGAATATGTGGGATCTTACGCCGGATACTGATTTGTTGAAGGAGCTACCTGAAGAATATACTTTTGAAACTGCACTTGCAGGTTTGATTGTAAGAATCTATTATTGCACATATATAACTTTCTCTATTTATGTTCATCATTATAAGAATTAACTTCATGTCACTGTATCTCAGGATAATTCATTGCGGGCTGTATGGGCTAATCATGCAAATGAGAGGAGATTAATAAGGTATGGAACTTTGAAGTAGGATAGCTCAATAAAGCATGTAATCAACTCAAATTCTTAAAGGATGGAGATACTGTGATATTTACTAAAGACTGATTTTTGTTTATACTTGAGAGAATACCAGTATATTGTTCATCCTGGGAGCTGAGTGTCAAGTGTTTTCGTAAAATACTTATCTTTGACCAAACATAATTGGCTTTAGATCTAAGCATAATCGGTACTAAAATCAAATGGACCGATTTTATGCAACATTCCTTAGAATGATTGAAAGATGCTAAATGTAAATAATAAGCTTACATCTATGATATATTATTCCATATCTGTAAAAACAAAGAAAATAAGGGAGGAATCTCGTTGATAACCATGAGATCTAGCTTCATTGATTCAACAATGGAGATTACAAAGGTTGGTAACCCGAAATCTAGACTTCTTTCTTCGTTCCTTTGAGGTCTCTCTCGTGTTTTCTGCTTTTCCTCCTTCTTCAGATCCCCCTTCTTTCTGCTTTGTCTTCCTTATATATATTGTCAATTGCCCTTTTACCCAATGGTTCTTAACTAGCGTGCCCTCTTGCACTCTTCCTCACTCGCCCAAGTATTAAGTTCTGCTGTGTAAGCATTTGATGGCCTCATCTCGGCAGTGACCGAGATACGCGTCGCCATTACGCCTCGTGGGCACGACCATGGTTTGGTCGACCTCTTACCGTTCCCTTTAATGATAAGTAACATGTAATCTTGTTTTTGTCCAGTTTAGTTAAATTGCATTCTAAAGTTCGCATGAATCTTTCCTGAAAGTGGATAATTTAATTCCCAAAGAAACTTTTAACTCATTTTTCTAAACATTTTAATACCTTGCAACTGTGCCATCATCAATTGTATCCTTTTTCTTTTCGGATATTATATTGCATGGTTTCAATTTTCTTATTCAATTCAGTTCATGCTTCAACTAACTTCTTAACTAAATGATCCTTTTGATATTGCCACCTTACAGTGAATTCCAAGGATTTATAATTTGTTCTTATCATTTTCTGCATGTGCTCACACTTATTTGTTTGACCTGCTGTTGGCAGTAGTTGTGTAGCTCTGCTCTAATTAATTGTGACCATATCTTACTGAGATTGGGTGTTGTCTTATTTCCTGTTGGCTCCTACTTTTTTCTTTCACTGGCTTTTACTTATGTAAATCTATTATGTTAAATGGCGTCTACGGCTGTATCATTGTCTTGATAAATAGCTCTGTACAAGATGATTCATTATCTTGATTAATATCTCGTATCTCACACTACCTGGTAACATTCATTGATTCTCTTATTTTGCAGTCTAGAGTTAACTGAGAAGAGGATCACAATATTTGACACAGGCCCTAGTATGGATGGAAGTGCTGAAAACTCTATAGTCAAGTGGTAAGTTATTCTTTCACTGATTTAACTGGGTGCTTTCTCACAAGAATGACGTGGATTAAGGCTGTAAGTTAACTTTGAGTTCTAAATTAATAAATACTTTCTTATGTGTTGCATAAGGTTCTTCTTCTTGAGGATGGCACCAAGACACTTTTCCGCAGAAACGCCTTAATTTCTCTTTTCTTTTAACTTTTTTGGATCATTCCTTTAGATGTATCAAGATCTCTCTCACATATAGATAGATTATTTTTCTTCCGTGTGTTGTTCTTTTGAAAATAACTTCCAGAAAAAATCAGAGGTCTGTTTTTGTTGCAATGACTATCATTTGGTTTTGATAGACTTTATCTTTAATTGAGGTAAAACCACTTGTAAAATATACGAAAACAACGATTAAATGATTAATGTCTTCTTTTAAGTAAAGAAACTCATGCACTTCTTTGATGGCTTGATGCATTGCGACGAGAGATCAAAACAAAGAGTAAAATGCTTTTGTAACATTCAGGGTCTCCAGAAAGTGATCAATACTGTGCATAGTTTGTCTAGACTGCAAATCAAATAAATAGAACCGAAGAGTTGATGCAGTGAGAAAGCTGCATGTATTTTACTAATTTGCACCTTAACTGCAACTAATCTTCATTCAATTCTTTTGTGGTTTTTATCTCAGAGCCAGCTTAGAAACTTGATACTGTCCTCTTCAATTACGTTGTCAGTTCTTTTATCTTTACTGTTATTTAATGCACTTTCATTGTCATTTTATTTTTTATTATTTTTATTCTAATGATGTCGTATGTTTTTAGGGGAAGGATGGGAGCTTCCCTTCATAGTTCATCTTTACTGTTATTTAATGCACTTCCATTGTTATTTTATTCTTTTATTATTATTATTCTGTGATGTCGTATGTTTTCAGGGGAAAGATGGGAGCTTCTCTTCATAGATCATTGAGACACAGAGGCATAGGAGGAAAACCTCCATACTTAATGGTTATTTTTAACTCCAATACACAGTTTGTTTAACCGTATTCAAAAGACTGCTATTAATTGGATTTCCAATACACCGAATTAGATATCTATTTAAGGTGTGTTGTTAAGTTCTTAAATATCCGGGCTAGTAACAGGTCCATCTTGAACATAGAGACCGGTAGTTACGCATTGTGATGAACTCATGCTTATTTTTATCTTGTCATTTCCCTGCAACTTGGCTCTGTGAAGTATCATATATATTGTCTCTTAAATGTTATGAACATAAATGGACTCAGTAACACAAGATAATCTCAATTTTTGAGAAATCTTGAATCTTCAATGACACACTCATTTCTACCATTTGATAATGTCTTCAAATTATTTGTTCTCCAAGACTGTCTTTCCCTTGATCAGTAAGATGGGCATACAAATCTTTTTGCATCCATTTTGGCAAAAAAATACGAAATGACAATTGTTGCCTATAGTTTGTACTTATAAGTGGCTGCACCTCGGGCGCGTCCTCGTCCTCTACCTCGGCCCCGACCTCCGACGGCGGCAACAGGGGGCGCGGGTACCTGATCGTCGTGAGTAGCACGTGTCCTCACCATCTGTGAGAGAATAGAAAGCAATAGTTTAGATTTGGTGTCAGAAATGTCGCACGACAAGGAATTCAAAAGAAATGAAGAGTTTCCTAAACAGTTACATAGCCCCTCGTAGATAAATACAGGCGTCTCCGTATCGATCAGCGAGACTCTAAGTAACCGGTCTGTGTCCCGTGACTCCTATGAACCTAGAGCTATACCAACTTGTCACGACCCTAGTTCACCAATCGTGAACATGTCGTGATGGCACCCAGTCCCCACGACTAGGTAAGCCTAACACATTGCGGATTATACAAGTTTATGAACATTTAATAAGATTTAGCAGAAGATAATATAAAAGGAATATAATCTGAGCCGCTTGGCACATACATCCGTCAAATACACTGTATAAAACACCACTAAGACCCGGAATCCCACGGGTAACACAGACGAAAAGAGAATATACAACTGTGGCTCTATGTGTAAAGAGTATCTAACAACGAAGTGAAGGAAATATATCTACTAGTACTATTAGAATAGAAAGAAGGCCTCCGGATCCGCGGACGTAGCGGATCATACCTCGAGGTCTCCCAAAAAGCTGCGGAATCACCTAGTATGAGCCTGTCCTGATGTACCTGGATCTGCACAACAAAAGTGTGCAGAAGAGTAGCATGAGTACACCACGGCGGTACTCGGTAAGTGCCAAGCCTAACCTCGATGGAGTAGTGACGAGGAAGGTCAGGGCCCTACCGAGAGAACAATAACATAATGATCAAAATAGTAATAAGCAGAAATAACAATAATCTTTAAATAACAACAATAAAGTGATTACTGCAACCGTCTACAATTAAACCAACAACGAGTAGCAACTCAATTAACAAGTCCAGGACCAGTGGGAATTGAACCCACAATCCCATTAACAGTACCCCTGGGTCTCCGGGAATCGAACCCGCAGCCCATGTCTCAATAATATATCAATAACTCAGGATCTCCAGGAATCGAACCCGCAGCCCCTACAAATAACTCAGGATCTCGAGAATCGAACCCGTAGTCCCTACCAATAACTCAGGATCTCGGGAATCAAACCCGCAGTCCCTACCAATAACTTAGGATCTCGGGAATCGAACCCGCAATCCCTACCAATAACTCCGGGTCTCTGGGAATCGAACCCACAGCCCTTGGATCTCCGGGAATTGAACCCGCAGTCTACCAACACAACAATTAAAGAAAACGCACAAAGAAAGCATAATATGCTCAACTACAACTTCACCGAGGACTAGTGCTAACAATTATCGAGGAGTTCAAGTAAGACAATTAGGCAATTAGGCAGATAAAATCCTATCTATTCATGCTTCCCTAATGAATACCAGGTAATTTTCACGATTTAATAAACTAAGAACAGAAATATCACGAGTTGGACAATTCAAGTAAAGTGAGTTACCACAACCAGCGCATGTACACGCTCGTCACCTCGCGTAAAAGGCATTTAAACTATCACATAATATCCTAGGGTAAAAATTCCCCCACACGAGGTTAGAAAAGCCACTTACCTCAACTCCGGTACAAAACCGCTAAGAAACAACTCTCTTGCCGCGAACGTCAGCCTCCACAAGTGTAGTATCTGATAAAAATCAATAGAATCACATCAAAATAGGCCAATTGGGCATTACCCAATCAAATCAACTCCAAATACACCAAAACCCACAAGTTGCCAAAACCCGACTTTCGGTACGCTTATCGAAAAATCACGAAAATTACATATTCGGGTTTCTTATATCAATACGAGTCTGTGCATATAAACTTTATCGAAATCGGACTCCGTTTGCCCATCCAAATCAAAGATTTTCTAAAATTTAGGCCTAGGGCTCAAACCCACCTTAAATCTTCCATTTTCAGTGAAATAATCATGGATTTCATGATAAACTAACGAATTAAGGTCAAGAAACTTACCCCCAATGATTTCCCGATGATATCCCAGCGTTTCCCCTTCAATTTCCTCTCTTGGAGCTCAAAAATGGCGTTTTTGTTTATGGAGGTCGCGACTGTTATGTTCTCAACTTAAACTCACTGCCAGACCTCAGTGCTCTATACGTCCGCAAAGGTACTCACGCGTCTGTGAAGGTCTGCTCAAATTACCCTTCGCGAACGCGACGCTCCCCATGCGTCCACGAAGCACAAAATTCCCCGGCGCCAGATTCCACCTCTACGCGAACGCGACAGCAAACCACGCGAACGCGATGCTGACTCTCCCCCTTCTACGCGTTCGCGAACCCAGGTCACGCGAACGCGAAGCATCACACCACACCACCTACGCGAACGCGTAGGTCTTAAAGCGAACGCAATGCCTTGGCATGACTGGCCTACGCGGACGCGACCACCTTCACGCGAACGCGAAGGCCAAATCCCTGATGCACTGACCTGCAATTTTCTGCAGGTTTTCAAGGCTTCAAAATGCCCGTTTGATGGTCCGAATTCATCCCAAGGCCCCCGGGACCCCAACGAAAACCACCAACATACTCCAAAATACGATACAAACTTGTTCCAATCGTAAAAATATCATCCTAAACATCAAAATCACCAATTACACACGGATTCAAGCCTAAGTTTCTTCAAAACTTCCGAAACTAACATTCAATCAAAAACCCGACCAAACGACGTCCGAATGACCTGAAAATTTGCGGACATATCCAAAATCACATAACGAAGCTACAAAAATTGTCGGAATTCCATTCCGACCCCGGATCAAAATCTCACCTATCGTTCGGATTCGCCAAAATTTCAAACTTCGGCATTTCAAGCCTAATTGAGCTACGGACCTCCAAAATACATTCCAAACGTGCTTCCAACCCCGAAATCACCTAACAGAGCTAATAGAACCATCGGATTTCCATTCTGAGGTCGTCTTAACACTGTTCCGGTTATGGACCATTTTCTAACTTTAAAGCTCTCCTTTAGGGACTAAGTGTCCCAAAATACTCCAAATTTCAGAACCGACTCTCCCCGCAAACCACAATAGCAGAAATGAACTTAGGAAAACAGTTAAATTGGGGATTGGGGCGTAATTTTCTAAAATGACCGGCCGGGTCATTACATATAATTTAAGCTACCAAGAAATTTTTGGAGCTGGATTTTATCAGTAATTACATCAGGAAATTTAGAAGCAAATTCAATACTTCTATTGATAGGAATAATCCTACCCTTCTCAATGTTATGACCCAAAAATCTAACAGAAGTTTGGAAAATCATCATTTTTGGTAATGATATAACTAAACCATTTTGGATTATAATCTTCTTAAATAAATCAAGATGTTTAAAATGAGATTCTACATTTTTAGAAAATACTAGAATGTCATCAATATAAACAATTATAAAATCCATATAAGGAAGGAAAATATCATTCATAATTTTTTGAAATTCTGATGGAGCATTTTTCAAACCAAAAGGTATAACATTCCATTCATATTAGCCCATTGGTACACTAAAAGCAGTTTTATATCTATCTGATTCTGATATCTGAATTTGCCAATAACCTGATTTTAAATCAAATTTCAAAAATATAATGGCATTATGAAGTCTATCAAGTAAATCCTTTTTATTAGGAATAGGATATCTAATCCATTTCAAAACCTTATTAAGAGGTTTATAATTAATAACTAAACAAGGAACTCCTCGTTCTTGTTCAGTATGCTTATTAACATAGAAAGCAGTACAAGACCATTTGGACTTGGAGGGTCTAATTAAACCCTTTTATTACAATGAATCAATCTCCTTTTTGCATAACTCTAAATATTCAGAGTTCATTTGACAAGGTCTTGCCTTAGTAGGAATATTATCTTCTAAAAAATCATCCTCATAAGGAAGATTTATAATATGTTTCTTTCTACTCCAAAATTGATTTGGGTGATCACCACAGATAGAAGTAGAGAACTGATTTTTGAGAAAATTAATTTTCTCAATAAGTTTAGGATTTTTTAAATCCTGATCAATAGTAATGGAACAAATTTCATTTTTCAAAAATTCAATTTGATTTTCTTTTGAAGAAATATTATTAGAAATAATCTCGTTTAGAAAACGTTGGACAGGTTGAGTTATAAACTCAAAAGTAATATTTTTACCACAATAAGTGCATGTAAAACTTTTTGTATCCCAATGTAACAAAGGCATTAATTTTATAAAAAATGGGACACCGAGTATTACATCTCTATCTATGTCTTTTACCAAGACAAAAGTTTCCGGAATACATAAATCATGTTGGCAAATATAAGCCTTGGGTAATTTATAAGAAATCCCCATTGAAGAACCACTAGCATTTTTAAACGATGAGTGGTTTTATGAAAATATCTAGAGGGTATTACTCATTCTTTCACACAATTCAAATCTGCTCCACTATCAAATAAAGCAATAAACTCTTTTTTGATATTGTAATCTATTAAAAGAGTTATTTTTATTAAAAACTTTTGTGTAACAAAATATTGTAATTTTTCTAAAAATTCTTCTTCAGGAAAATCTATGGTCGCAAGTAAAGTACTGGCAGTATTTTCTTCTGAAGAACTTGGAGCTGTATTTAGCTCAGTAATTTTCTCATTGGAGGTTGAAGTAATTACTTCAGAATTTTCTAATCGAAGCTTTTATTTCCGAGATTTGTTTCTTGAGATAAGTTATCTCTGTACTCAAATCTTGGACTGTAGCTGGTCTATAGCCGGGCTATATATGTGTATATATATATATATATATATATATATATATATATATATATATATATATATATATATATATATATATATATATATATATATATATATATATATATATATATATATATATATTATTATTATTATTATTATTATTATTTTTATTTTCGGACAGATTTTTTTGTTATTTATTTTTATTTTTCGGATGATATATATATATTGTAACGACCCAACAGGTCGTTTTGAGCTACGATGCGTCATTCAGAAGTTTGAGGCCATGAGAAGCTTCATCTCAGGTATATTGACTTGTGTGTATGGTCGAATTAAAATTCAAGAAGTTTGGAGTCAAATTTAAATAAAAATTCTCATTTCCGAAGCTTAAAATTGACGAAATGAACTAGGATTGGAATTTTGAGTATACGACCTCGGAATTGGGATCTAAAGGTTCCAACAGGTTCATATGATAATTTCGGACTTGGGCGTATGCCCGGATCGGGTTTTGGATAACCCGAGAGCGTTTTGGCGCATATTATGGAAGATAGCATTTTAGAAGAAATTGCATCGGTTTGGCTTAAAATGCATTTTAGTGTTATTGATGTCCGTTTGGGATTCTGAGACTGGGAGTAGCTCCGTATGGTTATTTGGGATTTGGGAGCGCGATCGGAAGTGAATTCGGAGGTCCGTAGGTCATTTTGGAGTCGTTTGGCTAAAGATAGAAAATTGAAGGTTTTTGAGAAAATTTGACCGGAAGTGGAAATTTTGATAACGGACTCGAAATGCAAATCTTATGGTTCGCATAGCTTCATTAGGTGATTTGGGACTTAGGAGTGTGTGCGAAATATTTTTGTGATGACCGGTGTAGAATTAAGCTTGAATTGGCAAAGTTAGTATTTTGGCGAATTCCGGTTGATAGGTGAAATTTTGATCCGACGTTCGGAATGGAATTCCGAAAATTTCTGTAGCTCTGTTATGTCATTTTGGACTTGTGTGCAAAATTTGAAGTCAATCAGACTTGATTTGATAGGTTTCAGCATCGAAAATAGAAGTTGGAAATTTCAAAGTTCATCAAGCTTGGATTGGAGGTTAATTCATAATTTTTGCGTTGTTTGATGTGATTTGAGGCCTCGAGCGAGTCCATAATGTGTTTTGGGACTGGTTGGTGTTATTGGTCGGGGTCTCGGGGTTCTCGGATGTGTTTCAGATGCCCGACGGGTCGTTTTTGGAAGATTTTTGTCGTTTTGAGCATAAATGTAATGATCCAAAGGTCTAATTTTAGTTCTAGAGATCGAAATTTGATTTCGAGACTTCGAGAATTTAAATCATGAATTATAGGACTGATCTGGAAATTTTGGTTTAATTTCATCGAGTCGCGATTGGGTTTTTGACGCGAAATATGAGTTAATTGTTTAATGAACGAAATTAATGTTAGACTGAGCAAATGAGATCCAAATGCAGTTTTGTTTAACCACTGGATCCGTATCGAAATTACGGAGCCATAGGAAAAAGAATCGTCGAATTTCGAGTTCGTATGATGGAGTTAGAACCATTTTGGTGCAAAATGGTTGTGCTGCAATTTTTTTGAAAAGGCTGCGGCATTTTATGAATAGTGAACAGTAACCGCGTGTGCACAGTAACTGCGCGGGTGAACAGTGAACGCGCGTGAACAGTACCGACGAAAATTCTGGGTAGTATATCCACGATTTTTGGGTCATTTTCCTCATTTTTTTGAGCAACTTGAGAGCTTTTGGACAGAAGTTGACGGGGAATCGCTGGGATATCATCGGGAGATCATCGTGGGTAAGTTTCTTGGTCTAAATTCGTTAGTTTATCATGAAATCCGTGGTTATTTCACTGTTAATGGAGGGTTTGAGCCCTAGGCCTAAATTTTAGAAAATCTTTGATTTGGATGGGCAAACGGAGTCCGATTTCGATAAATTTTATATGCACGGACTCGTATTGAGATAAGGAACCCGAATATATAACTTTCGTGATTTTTCGATAAGCGTACCAAAAGTCGGCTTTTGGCGACTTGTGGGTCTTGGTGTATTTTGAATTGTTTTGATTGGGTAATTCCCAATTGGCCTATTTTGATATGATTCTATTAATTTTTATTAGATACTACGCCTGTGGAGGCCAACATTAGTGGCAAGAGAGTTGTCTCTTAGCGGTTTTGTACCGGAATTGAGGTAAGTGGCTTGTCTAACCTCGTGTGTGGGAACTTTCACCCCTAGGATATTATGTGATAGTTTAAATGCCTTGTACGCGAGGTGACGGGCGTGTACATGCGCTCGTTGTTGTAACACACACTTTACTTGAATTGTCCGATTAGTGATATTCCTGCTCTTAGCTGATAAAAGCGTTACTTCTACCCGGTATTAGTTAGAAAAGCATGAATAGCTAGGATTCAGCATGTCTAATTGCCTAGTTAACTTACTTGAACTTCTTGAGTGTGGGGATACTCGCCACCTGGTTAGGGAGTGCCCCAGGTGTAGGAGGGGAGCACCTCACCAGTCTTCGCAGCATCAGCGTGGCTCTCTGGGTCAGCAGGCTATCATTCTAGCCCCAGCTGCCACTCCACCTGCCCAGCCATCCAGGGGCGGGGGTCAGGGTTCCAGAGGCCGCCCTCGAGGGGGGGGACGAGCCGGATTCTATGCTATTCCCGATCGCGCTGCGGCTGTCGCATCCGACTCCGTTATCACCGGTATTATTCTTGTTAGTCACAGGGAAGCATCGGTTCTATTCGACCCTGGTTCCACTTTTTCATATGTGTCTTCTTACTTTGCTTCTCATCTGGGTGTGCCTCGGGATTCTTTGAGTGCCCCCATTTGTGTTTCCACTCCGGTGGGTGATTCTTTGGTTGTGGACCGTGTATATCGGTCGTGTTTGATTACTATTTGTGATTTTGAGACCAAAGCGGATCTATTGCTGCTTGGGATGGTCGATTTTGATATTATTCTGGGCATGGACTGGTTGTCGCCCCATTATGCTATTCTTGATTGTCACGCCAAGACCGTGACGCCGGCTATGCCAGGCATTCCACGTATTGAGTGGAGTGGTACTCTAGATCACACCCCTAGCCGTGTTATTTCTTTTCTCAGAGCTCGGCGTATGGTTGAGAAGGGGTGTGCTGCTTATCTAGCCTATGTGCGGGACGTCGGTATTGACACTCCCTCTATTGATTCTTTTCATGTGGTACGTGACTTTGCCGATGTATTTCCAGCTGATCTTCGGGCATGCCGCCCGACGGAGATATTGACTTTGCTATTGACTTGTTGTCGGGCACTCACGCCCATTTCTATTCCACCATACCGTATGGCTCCTCCCGAGTTGAAGGAGTTGAAGGATCAGCTACAGGAGTTATTGGGCAAGGGTTTTATTCGACCCGGTGTTTCGCCTTGGGGTGCTCCTGGTATTGTTTGTGAAGAAAAAGGACGGTTCTATGCGCATGTGTATTGACTATCGTCAACTGAACAAGGTTACAATGAAGAACCGATATCCTTTGCCCCGTATTGATGATTTATTTGACCAGCTACGGGGGCGCACAAGTGTTTTCTAAGATTGATTTGCGCTCCGGGTATCACCAGCTGAAGATTCGGGAGCCAGATATCCCGAAGACTGCCTTCAAGACCCGGTATGGTCACTATGAGTTCCTCGTGATGTCTTTTGGGTCGACTAATGCCCCAGCAGCATTTATGCATTTGATGCACAGTGTGTTCAGGCCTTATCTGGACTCGTTTGTGATTGTCTTCATCGATGATATTCTAGTATATTCCCGGAGCCGGGAAGAGCACGAGCAGCATTTGAGGATAGTGCTTCAGATTCTGAGGGAGAAGCATCTTTATGCCAAGTTCTCTAAATGTGAATTCTGGTTGAGTTCAGTGGCATTTTTGGGCCACGTGGTGTCGAGTGATGGTATTCGAGTAGATCCGAGGAAGGTGGAGGCCACGCAGAGTTGGCCCAGACCCTCCTCCGCTACTGAGATCCGCAGTTTCCTTGGCTTGGCGGGCTATAACCGTCGTTTCGTAGAGGGGTTCTCTTCGATTGCAGCACCTATGACCAGATTGACCCAAAAGGGTGCCCCTTTCCAGTGGACAGACGAGTGTGAGGCGAGCTTTCAGAAGCTCAAGACAGCTTTGACTTCGGCCCCTATATTGATGTTGCCTACAGGTTCGGGGTCCTATACCGTATATTGTGATGCCTCACGAGTTGGACTCGGTGCGGTATTGATGCAGGACGGTAGGGTGATTGCCTACGCGTCGAGACAGCTGAAGGTGCATGAGAAGAATTACCCTGTTCATGATTTGGAGCTAGCTGCCATTGTTCACGCCTTGAAAATTTGGCGTCATTATTTATATGGGGTTCCTTGTGAGATCTACACTGATCACCGGAGCTTGCAGCACTTGCTTAAGCAGAAGGACCTGAATATGCGTCAGAGGAGATGGTTGGAACTACCGAAGGACTATGATATTACTATTCTCTATCATCCGGGCAAGGCTAATGTGGTTGCTGATGCCTTGAGTCGTCGGGCAGAGAGTTTGGGGAGTTTAGCATATCTACCAGTCTCGGAGAGGCCTATGGCGATGGATGTTCAGGCTTTGGCCAGACAGTTTGTTAGACTGGATCTTTCGGAGCCCAGCCGGGTTCTAGCTTGCGTGGTTTCTCGGTCTTCTCTATTTGACCGCATCAGGGAGCGTCAGTTCGACGACCCTCATTTGCTTGTCCTTCAGGATAGAGTTCGGCGTGGCGATGCTCGAGATGTTACCATCGGGGATGATGGAGTTATGAGGATGCAGGGGCGTATCTGTGTGCCTAATGTGGATGATCTTCGAGAGCTAATTCTAGCAGAGGCCCATAGCTCGCGGTATTCCATCCATCCGGGTGCCGCGAAGATGTATCAGGACTTGAAACAGCATTACTGGTGGAGGCGGATGAAAAGGGATATAGTTGATTATGTTTCCAGATGCCTCAACTGCCAGCAGGTGAAGTATGAGCATCAGCGTCCGGGTGGATTGATGCAGCAGATTGAGATTCCCGAGTGGAAATGGGAGCGCATTACCATGGACTTTGTATCTGGACTTCCACGGACGGTTAGGAAGTTTGATTCCATTTGGGTTATTGTGGATCGGCTGACCAAGTCCGCTCATTTTATACCGGTGAGCACTACATATTCATCGGAGCGACCGGCGGAGATCTATATCAGGGAGGTAGTTCGGCTGCATGGTATTCCAGTTTCCATCATTTCAGATAGAGGCACTCAGTTCACTTTACGGTGGTCAGTCCGAGCGCACTATTCAGATTTTGGAGGATATGCTCCGTGCGTGCGTGATTGAGTTTGGAGGTTCGTGGGATCACTTCTTGCCGCTGGCGGAGTTTGCTTATAACAACAGCTACCAGTCTAGTATTCAGATGGCGCCGTATGAGGCCCTATATGGTAGGAGGTGCGGGTCTCCCGTGGGTTGGTTTGAGCCGGGCGAGGCCAGGTTGCTAGGTACTGATATGGTTCGGGAGGCTATGGACAAGGTCAAGGTGATTCAGGACAGACTTCGTGCGGCCCAGTCTAGACGGAAGAGTTATGCGGACAAGAAGGTTCGCGATGTGGCTTTTATGGTTGGCGAGCGGGTTCTGCTCGAGTCTCGCCCATGAAGGGTGTTATGAGGTTTGGGAAGAAAGGAAAGTTGAGTCCTAGATTTATTGCCCTTTTGAGATTTTGAGGCGTGTTGGGGAGGTTGCTTATGAGTTGGCCTTACCTCCCAGCTCTAGCCGGAGTTCACCCCGTATTTCATGTCTCCATGCTCCGGAGATACCATGGTGACCCGTCGCATGTGTTGGATTTCACATCCGTTCAGCTAGACAAGGATCTGTCTTATGTTGAGGAGCCAGTAGCCATTCTAGACAGGCAAGTCAGAAAGCTAAGGTCAAAGAACATCGCTTCGGTAAAGGTTCAGTGGCGGGGCCAGCCGGTCGAAGAGGCGACTTGGGAGACCGAGCATGATATGCGCAGCCAGTACCCTCATCTTTTCACTACTCCAGGTATGTTTTCTATGCTCGTTCGAGGACGAACGAATCTTTAAGTGTGGGAAGATGTAACGACCTGACCGGTCGTTTTAGAAAATTACGCCCCAATCCCTAACTTAACTGTTCCCCTAAGTTCATTTCTGCCATTTTGGGTTGTCGGGAGAGTCGGTTCTGAAAATTTGAGCATTTTGGGGCACTTAGTCCCTAAATAAGAGCTTTGAAGCTAGAAAATGGCCCGTAGCCGGAACAGGTGTTAAGACGATCTTGAAACGGAAATCCGATGGTTCCATTAGTTCCGTTAGGTGATTTCGGGGTTGGGAGCGCGTTCGGAATGTATTTTGGAGGTCCGTAGCTCAATTAGGCTTGAAATGCCGAAGGTTGAAATTTTGGCGAATCCGAACGATAGGTGAGATTTTGATCCGGGGTCGGAATGGAATTCCGACAATTTCTGTAGCTTCGTTATGTGATTTTGGATATGTCCGCAAATTTTCAGGTAATTCAGACGTCGTTTGGTCGGGTTTTAGATCGAATGTGCAATTCGGAAAGTTTTAAGAAATTTAGGCTTGAATTCGATGTGAATTATGGGTTTTGATGTTGTTAGAAGTGTTTTGATGATTAGAATAAGTTCGTATCATGTTTTGGAATAGGTTGGTGGTTTTCGTTGGGATCCCGGGGTCTCGGGATGAATCCGGGGGTCCAATCGGGCTATTTCATGCATTTTGGAAATGCTGTTAACTGCTGGTGTGTGCTGCAGACGAATGCTCTATGCGATCGCAATGGGCTAATGCGATCGCATAGAAGGTTTTGGAGAGGCCAAGTATTTGTTCTATGCGATCGCGGGCATGGATATGCGATCGCATAGTTCTGGAAAGTTGTGCTCTGCGATCGCGTACAGTCCTATGCGATCGCATAGTGTATAGAGAAGAGGGGTCCCAGGTCCAGCTTTTGTCCTATGCGATCGCGGAGCAGGGTATGCGATCGCATAGGTATATTTTGGTGAGCATTGCGATCGCATTGAGGACTATGCGATCGCATAGAGTAGTTTGACGAGGGTCAAAAATTTGTTCTATGCGATCGCAACAGGGATCATGCGATCGCATAGAGTAAAAATGTCTGGCAGTGACTTAAGTCCATAAACATTTCAGCCGCGACCCATAAATCAAAAACGCCATTGTTGAGCTCCAAGAGAGGACTTTGAAGGGGAAACGCTGGGATATCACCGGGAAATCATCGGGGGTAAGTTTCTTGACCTTAATTCGTTGGTTTATCATGAAATCCATGATTATTTCACCGAAATTGGAAGATTAAAGGTGGGTTTGAGCCCTAGGCCTAAATGTTAGAAAATCTTTGATTTGAATGGGCAAACGGAGTCCGATTTCGATAAATTTTATATGCACAGACTCGTATTGAGATAAGGAACCCGAATATATAATTTTCGTGATTTTTCGATAAGCGTACCAGAAGTCGGGTTTTGGCAACTTGTGGGTTTTGGTGAATTTTGAGTTAATTTGATTGGGTAATGCCCAATTGGCCTATTTTGATGTGATTCTATTAATTTTTATCAGATTCTACACTTGTGGAGGCCGACATTCGTGGCAAGAGAGTTGTTTCATAGCGGTTTTGTACCGGAGTCGAGGTAAGTGGCTTGTCTAACCTCGTGTGGGGGAATTCTCACCCCTAGGATATTATGTGATAGTTTAAATGCCTTGTACGCGAGGTGACGGGCGTGTACATGTGCTGGTTGTTGAACACGCACTTTAATTAAAATGTTCGATGAGCGATATTCATGTCTTTAGCTGTTAATTTGATATTTTTACCCGGTAGTGGTTAGGAAAGCATGATTAGGTAGTACTTAACTGTTTAGTTGCCTAATTGCCTTGTTTGAACTCCTTGATAATTATCGTCACTATTTTTCGGTGAAGTTATATTTAAGCATAATTATTCTCTCTGTGGATTCCTTTATTGGCTGTGCTTGTGGACTGCGGGTTCGATTCCGGAGACCCAGGGCTGTGGGTTCGATTCCCAGAGACCCGGCGTGATATTGGTAGGGACTACGGGTTCGATTCCCGGAGATCCTGAGATTTATTGAGATGTGGACTACGGGTTTGATTCCCGAGATCCCGAGTTATTGGTAGGGACTACGGGTTTGATTCCCGAGATCCCGAGTTATTGGTAGGGACTGCGGGTTCGATTCCCGGAGATCCTGAGTTATTGAGATATTATTGAGACATGAGATCCTGAGTTATTGGTAGGGACTACGGGTTCGATTCCCGGAGATCCTGAGTTATTGATTATTTATTGAGACATGGGTTGCGGGTTCGATTCCCGGAGACCCAGAGGTACTGTCAATGGGACTGTGGGTTCGATTCCCACAGGTCCTGGACTGGTTTTATCGAGTTGACTATTTGTTGTTAGCTTAATTGTAGACGATTGCAGTAATCATTTATTGTTGTAAATTTCGGAAATTATTATCATTTAAACTACTTATTATTGTTATTATCATTATATTATTTGTTTCTCAGTAGGGCCCTGACCTTCCTCGTCACTACTCCATCGAGGTTAGGCTTGGCACTTACTGAGTACCGCTGTGGTGTACTCATGCTACTCTTCTGCACACTTTTGTTGTGCAGATCCAGGTACGTCAAGGCAGGCTCACACCAGGTGATTGAGCAACGTTTTTGGGAGACCTCGAGGTATGATCTGCTACGTCCGCGGATCCGGAGGCCTTCCTTCTATTCTAGTGCTAGTAGATGTCTTTCCTTCATTCCGTTGTTAGATACTCCTTTTACATAGAGCTACAATTGTATAATCTCTTTTAGTCTGTGTTACCCGTGGGATTCCGGGTCTTGGTAGTGTTTTAAAACAGTGTATTTGACTGGTGTATGTGCCAAGCGGCACAGATTGCATTCCTTTCATCTTATTTTTTTTCCGCTAATTTTTATTAAATATTCATAAACTGGTATATTCCGCAACGTGTTAGGCTTACCTAGTCGTGGGGACTGGGTGCCATCACGACATGTTCACGATTGGTGAACTAGGGTCGTGACAGAAACAAAGTGTAGTGGTATTAAAAGAATTAATTAAATATACATAATCATACTTTGAAATAGTTAAAATAAAAATAGTGGGGAATAAAACATAATTTAGTGGGATTAAAAGTTTGATTAAAATAAAATGAAAGTGGAGTCTTACTTTTATTTATTTAATTGATAGTGATTTGTTTTTTTAAATTAAAAGAAGAAGATGTCTTGCATATATATAGAAGAAGGAAATTATAAAAAGAAAAAAAGATCAAAAAGAGAAGAAAAAAATCTTAGAGAGAAAAATCTGAAAAATCATAGAAGTGTTACCAAATATTGAAGAAAAGAAAAACAAAAACAAAAAAAAACTAAAAAAAAACAAAAAAATCTGAAAGAAAGATTTTACTCTTTCATTTTACAAAGTCTTATTTTTGAAGTTCAATTCTGGGTTGATTCTTATTGCTTAAATCCGGATACTGTGTATTCTTGATTGTACTGTTGTTGATGTGTTATTGATGTGTCCTCTATCCCTCTTTATTTCCAATATCAGGTACATAACCTAATTATGTTTAAATGATAAGATGAATATATGGGAAGTATGAAAATTTTGAAATTTTAAATAGTTTCTATTCCTATCTTCTTTTACAGATTATGTTTAAATAAATTCAATATTAATATTCTGTAAGTTTTTGTTATAAATTTAAATAATTAAGTCTTGTTGTAGTAATAATAATTCACTTCAAAAATGGTTATTAAATAGTATGAGTGTCCGTCATTTTCGTACTTCTCAGTACTTTATTCATTATTATTATTAATGGAGTTCTTTGACTCATATATTCTTCTTGGGATGTCCTTTTGGGGCTAATATTCATTGTCATAAGTAGTTGTTGGTCTGGTTGGCCTAGCTTAATTGTTGGGCGCCATCACGACCGGATTTGGGTCGTGACATTTAGGTACGGTTTAAGTTTCAAATGATAAAAGAATGATTTTCTTCAAATTTATCAAATTTCCAAATATAAGTGTAAATAATTAAGGTTGATTATGGTTTTGAAAAATAGTTGTAAATAGTTAATATCAAGGGTTAAGTCAAAAATAGTAAAAATTTAAAAATATGAGTTTAAATTAGTTGTAAGATAATTGGTTTAGTTTGTATATATATTAATTGTTGATTTTGCACTTATATTTTCAGTTTTATTTAAGTAATGTCTATTTTTATTAAACATTTATCTAAATATAACAAATAATATATTTTTCTTTAAGCTTATATAAAAAAAACGAATTTAAATAAAATTATAGTTATTTTATAATTGCTGTCTTTCTAAAAATAAACTTAGTTTTGAACAATTTGGAATAAAAATAATTTTACCATACAAGCTTTAATATGGCTATAATTTTGATAATTTTGAATAAATGATTTTATTGGTTTTTTTTATATATATTACCATTCAAGCCTTTTCAATATTGTTCTAATTAATCTTTTATTATTAAGTTAAGAAATTTCGTATTTACAAAATAATAAAAAATAATAATAATAAAAAACAATAAAAAAATATTTCTGTTTAAACATAGATTAAATTTCGTTTCATTAAGTTTTTGTCATAAATTAGATAAGTATTGCATTTTTAATTTCTAAATTAATTATGAATTTTCTTTATTTATAAAAACTAAAAAAAATAAGAAATGTAGTCATTTTAGGATTATGTTTGTTAATAAATGAGATGAGCCTCGCCATAAATCACACAATTGGTGGGGCCCTCACAAATGTATAAATTAAAAATACTTAGAAATTCGGGATTGGCCGTTTAGTGAATTTTCACGGCCTTCTCAAAATAATAACGCGTTAGTAGCTTTAAGCGCGTATTTAATAAATTCTATCTCCCTAAACTCGGTGCACATTTATGTGACTCAAATCCAAATCTCATCAAAGTTAAAATGTGTTGAAAATCACGGGTACAATGATTGTGACGTGGTTTGAAATTCATTTTCACGATGTTGCAATTCTTTATTAAAATATTGAATAATAACACTGAAGCGCTTAAAGGTAAAATTTTGCACATAAGTTTAAAAATTGTTAAAATCATATAATTAAGCCGAATACAACAGTTGAGCGAGCGTGCTAGAACCACGGAACTCGGGAATGCCTAACACCTTCTCCCGGGTTAACAGAATTCCTTATCCGGATTTCTGGTTCGCGGACTGTTAAACAGAGTCATTCTTTCTTCGATTCGGGATTCAACTAGTGACGTGGGACACCATAAATCTCCCAAGTGGCGACTCTGATTTCATTAAATAAATCCCGTTTCGATTGTCCTTTAATTGGAAAAAACTCCATCGCGCCCTCACGGGTTAGCGAAAAAAGTAGGTGTGACATCAACATCATCATGCTTTTCAACCATGTTTACTTGACCCTTCTTCTTCTATTTCTTCGGAGCACGACACTCCGTAGATTTGTGTCTGGATTTTCCACAGTTGTAGTAGTTTCCATTGAACCGCTTCTTGCATGGATTGTATATTGGTCCAGAAGCCTTCTTCCTATTTTTGTCCTCTTCAGCAATATTTGCTCCCATTATTTTTGAGTTTCCACGACATGTCTTTTCAGCAGCTTTATTGTCCTCTTCGATTCTCAATCGAACAATGAGATCTTTAAGGGACATCTCCTTACGTTTGTGTTTCAAGTAGTTTTTGAAGTCCTTCCACAAAGGAGGAAACTTCTCAATCATTATTGCTACTTGGAATGGTTCATTGATAACAATACCTTCAATGAAATTTTTATTAGTAAAAATGCTAAGGTTACTACTTTCAACAAAATATTAATTTGATTTATACCTTCAGCAAGGAGATCGTGAATAATCACTTGCAATTCCTGGACTTGGGTAATAACAAACTTGTTATCTACCATTTTGTATCAAAAACTTTGCAGCAACAAACTTCTTCAAACCGGCATCTTCAGTTTAGTATTTCTTTTCAAGCGTTGTCCACGGTTCCTTTGACGTTTCTACGCAGCTGTAGACGTTATACAAAGCATCTTCGATCCCGCTTAGAATATAATTCTTGCGTAAAAAATTTGAATGCTTCCACGCCTTAATGACGAGAAAGCGTTCAGTTTCTGGAGTTTCGTCGGACAACACAGGAACATCTTCCTTGATGAACTTCTGGAGACTTAGAGTAGTCAAATAGAAGAACATCTTTTATTGACAGCGCTTGAAATCAATCCCGAAAAATTTTTCGGGTTCTCCGCCGGTGCCAATGCTGCCGAAGTCGTTCGGCTTATTGAGGCATTAGCAGTCACCATTGGAACAACTTGGTTCTCATTCTCATTAGTCATTTCTGTAAAAGAATGACACAAATATTATAATCACGTAGATTTAAATAGAGTGCAAAACCACAAAGGTTTTACTCTTCCAGAAACAGTAAACACAAATACAAAAATATATTAAATTCCTTAAGCTTGTTATTACACTGTATTTATAAAATAATTCTAGAAATATAAATAAATACAAACAAGAATATGCATAAGCAGAAATGAAGAAACCAATTCGAGCCCACTGAATTCACAGTGTTTCCTTAAGGAATTTAATCCCCTCATAGTACCCAAAGTTATGAATTATTTCCTCCCACGATAGAACGAATTACACAATGGTGTAGTGTTACTTCAAACCACAGTGTTTTAGAGAACACAAAGTTCGATAGTAAATCACACTTACTTTTTGCTTTGTTTGATGCTAAAAGTATGCAGAAGAAAAGAGGAGAAACTCAGAAATTCGTAGTGAAATTCTGAGCAGAATAGTGTTGTATTTATAGCCAGAAGTTGGGCTAAAATCTGAAGAATCTCTTCAGAGTGGCTGTTTCTGCAAAAATGCCACAGCATAAATGCCATTGCATAAATGGCTATTTACTCAATAATAAAGATGAAAATTGATGGGTAGTTAAGTTTCTATTACAAAAATAGAAAAACTAAAATTTGGATTTAATATTAATATTTATTTAATATTAATATTATGTTATTAAAATAAATATTTAATAACATTTCTGTTAATATTTTACTATTAACAAATAAATTTGGTCCAAGAAGTTAATCAATCGATCATTTGACCTAATCTGAATCCGAATCCGAAGCCAAATCTGAAGCCGAAGCCGAAGCCGAGCCGAGCGAGCGACGACGACGACGACGGCGCGATGCTTGCTTTCTTCTCAACTCTTTAAGAGCTAGAAGAAGAGCAGTTGCTTATATACCCATAAAATACCTCTTCCTCTTCCAATATGGGACAATGCTCATTTACCAAAGAGAGAGAACTTGAAATTTCACTCAAAATTTCATTTCCCTCCATTTCTCATTCACCTTCTTTTAAATATTTAATATATTAATTAAATATTAAACCCAACAACCCATAGTTTCCATTTATCCATAAGTGATAGTGCTTAATATAGCACAAGAGCAGAACCTGTTTACAACAAAAAGAAAGGGGAATGAGGTAAACTGTTTTTGAATTTGGATTATACAAATCTCTATGCCTAGTAAGAGGATATAAAAGAAAATATGGTAGGAGTAATTTAATGGTTTAGATGTGAAACTTATTATGAGCATGTTTGACTTAGCTGATTTAGAGTAGCTGATAAGTATAAGTACTGAAAAATACTTTTAAGTATTGAAACTGATTTAAAAAATAAGTACTTATGTGTTTGGATAAAAATGCTGAAATTAATAACAAGCAGCTAAAAAATTGGGTATACAAAGAGTTTTATTTTAAATTTGGAGCCTTAATTTTATGCGGGCCTAAAACCACTATTTTAGTGGCTTTAGAGTGGAGCCACCACTGATTTTAATATATAAATTTATCCTCGATGACATACGTTTATAGTCGTTGAAATTATTTAAGATCACAAGTTTTAGAAGTACTTTTGGTACATGTCAAAAGTTTTTCTTTCTTAGACGCATAAGTACAAATGCATAATATATGGAAAAAAAAATTACCTTGGGAAATTGGCTCCTATCCTTCATGGAATTGCATAATGTTGGAAAAACGGCATGACCACAATAACAAAACGTGGAAATACTTACTGCACTTGTCAATCCGCTCCATCTCCAAAGTATTCCTTTATGTTGAAAATCAATACCATCAACTTCGCCAACCCAAAATACTGTGCCAACCAAAACTCCTAAACATAAGCCAATAAACCTAAGCTTCTTAACCATGTTGTTAGGGCAACTAGAAAAACAAAGACTTGTCTTCCCACAATTTTCAGACCACCAACATGAAAATTTGCATGTGGGAATAGTTTTTGCAAATTGTCGCTTTCTAATATGAGGAACTCAACTGCAACTAAGTATAGCTCAAGATACATGAAAATTGATATTATGATTCTCCCTTTATTTCCAAAAGTAAATTAAATTCACCAATATCAGGATATGTCTTAATTGTTGGTGAGACACTCATGCATTTTTGTAAAAGTAATCCAGTATAGCAACATACAATTGCTACCAAAAATAGTATAATCAAATACAGCCATCCTCCTTCTGAAAGTGCATAGGATACTCATAGTATTCCACCACTTATATGAAAGAAGGAAAGAGCAAAAAAAGAGTTAGGGCCGTTTGAATATAAACAAAGATTCAGTTTTTCCAAAAAAAAAAGACTTTTTAATTCCGAAATTAGTGTTTAACCATGAAAATTTTAAATTTCAGTTGAAGTTAAATTTTAAAATCTTTTTGGAATTTGAAAAACTCCAAAAATGTATTTTTCAAAATTTTCACTTCAAAGCACTCACAAAAAATCAAAAAATAGCTCCAAATTATATTCATATCTAAACACAACTCTAATTTTTAAATAATAATTTTAACTTGAAAGTTTTTTAATCTTTTCTACGGTATTTCACTATTCTTATGTCCAAACACCCACTTAGAAGTTTCATTCATCGACTATGAAATATTTATATAATCATGGCACTTCTATAATATAAGTATTAATTGGTACCTGATAATTAAAAATAGTACTCACTCTGGTATAATTGGTCGAACTACACTAATTATACAAATATATATTCAACTTTTAGTGTGTGTAATTTTATTTTATAATAAATCCAAAAGAGAGAGAGACAAGACAACAGATATTATTGAGATATTAATTAACCTGATAAGTGATAATGCATTAACACCATTGAAAGCATGTTCTAAAGAAAGAAGTTCCTTTGCTAGGCTCCTCAGGTTGTGAGATATGATTTTGACTCTCAATTCTCTCCACAATATGGGACTCCATGTTTTATGGATAACACCAAACATCCAATGCTACTCTATATATACTTGTGATTTTGGCAAATATATGGGAATAAAATTTATATATATATATAAAATTTTTATATATAAATTTTTTTTCCATATATATGAAAAAGAAAGATATCAATGTTAAAAAGCTAGGCTGATGGAGAATACAATTTGGTTCAACTGAACTCAGCATTTTAAGAAGTCATGAATATATATGTAAAAAATAATTTTTATAAAATATTAAATTATGAACTCATACTTTGGGTAATAGACTTAGTGGTAAGTCCACGAAGGTCCAAATAGACAAATATTATAAATCTTGCAGGATCCGCCTGCCTCTCCTGAAAAATCTGTGGTTTAAAAAATTTGTGATTATAACAGCGTGTGGAAAATTTGCAGTTAAATAGCTTTCAACTATAAACAGAATTAAGGTATTTTTTATAATCTAATAAAAAAAATAGTGTCACATAAAATAAAATAAACTAAAAATTGAATGTTCTATTTGATGCTTGAGCCCCAAAGAGAGGTAGTGAGTATGAGTAGATCACGATTCACGATTTAAGAATCACACGTAAAATGTCATATAAAGTAGGTGCTTTGGACAGTTAGAACACCTGAATCCCAATAGTAAATTAAATAACTAATATATTATTTTCTCGTTTTCCCTTTCCACTATAAAGCAATATATTCTCTTGACCATCAACATCACTTTTTCTATTATTAAAGCCTCTAACTCTATTTTTTTTTTTGGATATTTTTTAGCGGAGAAGACAATTATTTAATGGGCTAACGCCAATAAAGATCCACGTAATTAAGAGGCGAAGCTACTATCTCAACTTTATGAGTTTTAGATTTGTTTAAGTGTTAATTGAGTTCTCAATTTAAAGTGTACATATTTAATACATTATTTTAATATAAATATATTGTATGAGCAAAATGTGATGACTTGCCACGTCATCATGCCACATAGACGCCATTTGGCATATATTAATGCCATGTGGAAGCTTACATAAGAAGAAGGCTAGCATTTGTGAGAAGATTCTAGAGAAGTATGGACATTTCCTTAGGAAGAACCTAGATCTTTATGAATTTGCTAGGAAAGTCCTTGGAATCTTCTAGGCTTGTAGAGTATTCTAGATAATGGACTTATTTGTAAATATTAAAGGATTTGTAGAACAATTATTATTTACACACTAGCCCATAGGTGATTAGTATAAATAGGGGGCACTCATTTGTAATTCATCAACCAAGAAAACAATTCAAGTTCTCTCTAATACAAAGCTTCCTTTAAAAATTCTCTTGTGTTCTTTTTTCCATTCTCTTGGAGGTCTTGAGTGTAGTAAGGCTGACTTGGCCTAGCAAGAACGTCAGCAAGTTGTGCCAGATAGTGAGCGAGTTGTCAAGTGTCGCACGTGTACTTAGTTAACAACTAAGGGCGTGACAACGTGGTATTAGGGCGAAGGTTTCAACTAAGGGAATGGTGAAAGACGGAAGAATTAACGCTGCCAACACCCAAGCCAACGTCATCCAGGATGCTGCTGGCAAGAGCGGCCGTGAGAAAAAGAGGAATGCCACCAACAAGATCCAGGAGGTACCACCCGAGGTTATGTCAAACAAAGGGCTTACATCCCAAGAATCATCTCCCACTGAGGCGAGCGAGGATGAAGTAGAGGTCCTGCCCGAGGATGTCTCGCTCGGTAAAGAGTGGGTGATGAAAATGAATGCGGGGATGCACGCCGTGGAGATCTTTGGCCAACGCTTGGGGAAGGTGGAAGGCACCCTTAGCGTTCTTGAGGGGCACACTCTTGAAGAGATTGAGAGTAACCGAAATGACTTGGAGGGACGTACACAGACTGAGATGGAACTAAGGCAAACCATCGCTGTCTTAGAGTGTAGACTTATGGAGGCTTTGAGTACTATCGATGCTATAAAGGCAAAGATAGATTCACTCGAGGAGCATGTCAATGCTGGCGTGATCGAGGTAGCCAGCAATGTTGTGGTAACGAGAGAGACCAAGATTGATGCTCCCAAACCACCGGTGTTCAAAGGTGTTCGTGATGCACAAGAAGTGGAAAATTTCCTTTGGCACTTGGAGAACTACTTCAGGCACGGCAAAGTGAAGGACGATGAGGCAAAAATCAACATTGCGGTATTGTACCTCTCAGAGACTGCCATGCTTTGGTGGAGAAGGAAGATATCAGGACGTGGATAAAGGTCTATGTACTATTAGCACATGGGATCAATTCAAAGTCGAGTTCAAGCGACAATTCTTTCCAAACAATGTCTTGTACGAGGCAAGGCGTAAGCTTAGGGAATTGAAGCAAACAGGGAGCATACGTAACTATGTCAAGGAGTTCACTACCCTTATGCTTCAAATCCCCAACCTAACCAATGATGAATTGTTGTTTCACTTCATGGACGGGTTGCAAAATTGGGCTAAGTAGGAGTTACAACGCCGACAAGTCGCCGATATAGACCAAGCCATAGTAGAGGCCGAATCATTGATGGATTTTAGGCATGACAAGCACGACAAAGGCAATGGAAAGGAGTCAAAAGTTAACAATGTCAAAGGTGGGGGAGATCGTGGCAAAGGCAAGGAGATACATGAACAATACTCCAAGACTCAAGATTCCAAAAAGTTGAGTGGTCGTCAAGGCTATGCCCAGAAGAAGGCACAGGCCGAGAAGAAGGGATGCTACATATACGGAGGGCCACATGACTTTAGAAATTGTCCCGACCTAAAGATCCTCAGTGCCATAGTCCATGAATGAAAGGAGCAGCCACAAGGAGAGAGTTCGGGAACTGCATGATTGGGTATGATCGGATTATGTGGTGCCGTCACAAAGCAAGCTATCCAACCTACCGAGAGTGGCAATCAGTATGTGAATCTCACCATCAACAACAAGCACACTCGTGCAATGGTGGATACCGGAGCAACTCACAACTTCGTGACTGAGGTTGCCGCAAATAGACTAGAATTGAAGCTTTCCCCAACCAACTCTCACGTCAAGACCGTGAATGCCGACGTACAAAATGCTCGCGGGGTAGCTAATGGAGTAGGTGTCAAATTGGGAGCTTGGAAAGGTACGACAAACTTTACCATAACCGCTATGGATATATTTGACATCATACTGGGGCAAGAGTTCTTTAGACATTTTCATACTTTGATCGACCCCTACCTCCAACGTCTTTTCGTTATGGAGCGAGAAGGAGCTTGCATGGTACCTACAATGACTATGCCACACGGACAATTCCAAGCACAAATCTCAGCTATGCAGATTGTAAAAGGGATCAAGAAGGGGGAGCCAACGTTCGTGGGAACTACTGCAAGTATAGAGGAAGACAAGAGTTTTCAAGAGACATTGCCGCCTTGCATAGAGAAGCTGCTTGAGGAAACCAAAGATGTCATGCCCGAGGAGTTGCCTAAGAACTTGCCGCCTAGGCGAGAGGTGGATCACAAGATTGAGTTGGAACCAGGGGCTAAACCACCTGCATTTTCCCCATATCGTATGGCATTGCCCGAGCTAGAGGAGCTCAAGAAACAATTGAAAGAGTTGCTGGATGCTGGTCACATTCGCCCATCAAAGGCTCCTTTCGGCGCACCAGTATTGTTCCAGAAGAAGAAGGATGGATCATTGCACTTGTGCATAGACTACCGAGCACTTAATAAGGTTACAGTGAAGAATAAGTACTCGATCCCACTCATTGATGACTTGTTCGATAGACTTGGGCAAGCCAAATATTTTACCAAGGTGGATCTTCGAAAGGGCTACTACCAGGTTCACATTGCTGAAGGGGATGAGCCAAAGACAACATATGTGACAAGCTATGGAGCCTTTGAGTGGTTGGTGATGCCCTTCGGCTTAACCAATGCACCGGCCACATTTTGCACCCTTGTGAACAAGATTTTTTATCCCTACCTTGACCAGTTCGTGGAAGTCTACCTAGATGACATAGTCATCTACAGCAACACCTTGGAGGAACACATGGAGCACTTAAGGAAAGTTTTCCAAGTCTTGCGGGAGAACGAGCTATACATCAAGAGGGAGAAGTGCGAGTTTGCACAATCAAAGGTGCACTTCATGGGCCATGCCATGTCACGACCCCTAATCTGGTCGTGATGGCGCCCAGCACATTGCTAAGCCAGCCTGACCAATCAATAACAATCACGGAGCCATAAGCTCACTTTATCCAATTTAAGCATAACAGAATAATTCAACAGTGATAGATATATTAACAACAGGGAACCAGGTCCCAACACGTGCCAATTCCCATAGACCGAAGGGTCAAGAGTCATGAGCCTCTAATGAACATAAGTGTAATAATGGTTTACAAGATACCAAGTGCGGAAAGAAATAACAATACAAAATCAAGATACAGTAGGAAGGAATATCGGGTCCTGCGGACTCTGCAGCTACCTCGAATATCCTATAGAAGTCGCCTCGAATAGCTACCGGATCACTGCTGAGAGGTACCTGGATCTGCACACAATGTGCAGGGAGTAAAATGAGTACTGCCAGACTCAGTGGTAATAAACGAGGGTAAGACATCGCAGATAAGAAATCCGCAATAAAGCACTATGTAAAGCTGTAATCCAATACCCTGTCACAGAATCAACATCAACTGTACCTGTACCATCAAGTACCAGCAAAACAGTATAATAGCTATCAGATGTAGCTAAATGCAATGCAATGCATGATATGACCGCTACGGCGCGTAGCCCGATCCAATTTGGGTACTCGTGCTCACTGTGGGGGTTCAGACTCCGGAGGGGCTCCTATAGCCCAAGCACAATATTACTGCGGCGTGTAGTCCGATCCAATATGTATACCGCTGCGGCGCGCAGCCCGATCCACTGCCAGTCAGCTAATATGCAGATACAGTCTCGCAGGCTCAAAAGTAGTTTTGAAAACTCTTTTATCATTTTTCAGTTGGAAAACAGTAATATCAAGTTCCAGAGGTTGGAAATAGCATGATAACATAAATAGCTACGGACTGGTAGTAAACTAGAATGTCAATATCACTAGACAGTGATAACGATCCTCGCGAGATCCAATAACTGGCTCACGGCCCACAAGTATACTCAACCACCCAAGAAGGGGGTTCAACGGCTTAAGAGTAGCCAATATCACAATATAGTATGCAACCATCCGAGAAGGAGGTTCAACGGCTCAAGAATAGCCGAATATCATAACACAGTACCAACAAGTCGGACTAAGCCATAGTCTCCAATCACAATCGACCCCGCACCCACAAGAGAGCACGTGTCTCGCTGCTATACAGCGTCACAAAGTGGTATACCGAGGTTTCGAACCCGCTGGTCATCACCCACATCTATTACTCACTAAATACGGCGCGACGACTACTCTGCGATGCCCTTGCCACGAGAATCAAGCTTCGCACGCGTAGAATCTAATCAAATATAGTAAATACACATCAAATTAGACCAATAGAATGATACCCAGTCAAAACAACTCAATTTACATCAAAATTCTCAAAGTTGCCAAAATTCGACTTTCGGTACGCTTCTCGAAAAATTATGAAAGTCACATATTCGGAACCCTCATCTCGATACGAGTCCGTACATATCAAGAACTCCCAAATCGGACCACAAATGGCCCTTCAAATCCTAAATTTTCGTTTTTGAAAAGTTTACAAATTTTCTCAAATTTCTTCCATTTGATTCACTAATACTTGATGTAAAATAACCATGGAATCATTGAATATAATCACTTTTGGATATAGAACACTTACCCCGATCCATATGGTGAAAATCGCTTCGAAAATCGCTTCAATCCGAGCTCCCTAGCTCCAAAAATGAAGAAACTCTCGAACTGCCCCAATTAAAAGCCCATAGATTTTCACATCTGCGGTTACTGTTCACCGCAAGTGCGATTTACTGTTCACCGCTTCTGTGACACTGTTCATCGCAGAAGCGGAAAATCACTGTTCACCCGCTTTTGCGGGTACTGTTCATCGCAGAAAGCGAAAATACCAGATTTGCCCCAGAAAATTGCAGCAACTTTTTATTTCACTAAAAATGCTATAACTCAATCATACGAACTCGGAATTTGACGATTCTTTTTCCTATGGCTCCGTAATTTTGATACGAATCCAGTGGTTCAAACAAAACTGAATTTGGATTTCATTTGCTCAGTGAAACGTCAATTTCTCTTGTTAAACAATTAACTCATGTTTCGCGTCAAAAACCCAATCGCGACTTGATGAAATTAAACCAAAATTTTCGGATCAGTCCTATAATTCATTATTTAAATTCTCAAAGTCTCGAAATTAAATTTGGATCTCTAGAACTAAAAATAGACCTTTGGATCATTATATTTATGCTCAAAACGGCAAAAATCTTCCAAAAATGACCCGTTGGGCATCCGAATTTACCCCGAAGCCTCCTGGGACCTCAACCAAAAGTACTAACATCTCTTATAACATCATTCAAACTTGTTCCAATCATCAAAACTCTATCGTTAACATCAAAATCGTCCTTTTTCAACAAATTCAAGCTTAAGTTTAACTTTAAGTTCAAAAATTCACATTCGATCAAAAACCCAACCAAACGATGTCCGAATGACTTGAAAATTTGCAGGCATATCCAAAATCACCTAACGGAGCTACTGCAACTGTCGTAATTCCATTCTGACTCTCGGGTCAAAATCTCACCTACCGTTCGGATTTCGCCAAAATTCAACCTTAGCCGATTCAAGCCTAAAACTACACCGGGCCTCCAAATTCACTTCTGATCGCTTTCCTAGCTCATAAATGACCTCCCGGAGCTGACCGAATCATTAGAATTTAATTCCGAGCTCTCTAACTCACAAGTCAACGTCCAGTTGACTTTTCCCAACTTTTCCTTCTTCTAAGAGACTTTTTGTCTCATTTCCAACTAAACTCAATCCGAATTGACTCAAACTCGCCAAACATGCATATTGAAACATTAACAAGCATTTAACAGGGATAACGAGGTGATAACTCACATGATGACGGGCCGGGTCATCACATTCTCCCCAACTTAAGCAAACGCTCGTCCTCGAGCGGACCAAGAGGTTTACTGGAAGTAGCCCAATAGCTGAATGACCCTACCAAGCATATATTCGGGGCGATCCCACGTCACCCTATCTCATACAAGTCCGGTACACACTATAGATGGAAATCTCACAGCCCATCCGCATCATAGACCACATTGCACTTTCCGAAAGCACATACCAAATCTGAATCTCATGCCTATACTCAAAATACACACGATCCATCTGTACTAGCCAACTTGCCACTCCGGGTAAGATCACATGATGTATCAAACAACCCAATCACTCGATACGATAACATCTAATTACGACAACTGGCCACAATAACCAAATACTAGCAGAAAGAACCTTTCTCATTAGACAGAGTCTTATTCCAACACCTTCATACCCTGCCCACGGCAACTGAAGCACGCGATATACCGAAGCTATCTCTCGGGTCAACCATTCGTGAATCCATTTCCCTTTTAAAACTGATACCACAATAGGCTTCGGAGCCAAACCTCGATATTACCTTTCTAACAAGCTAAGATCAAATATGCTCGTACTCATTAATGACTTCAACGATCATTTCGATCATAACATACCACACTGGTGACATGACACCTCAGCATCGGCCTATGCCACAACGAGCACAACACAGGCTCCAATAAGAACAATCTGAATACACTCGAATCATGACAACCGACTCACACAAAAGAGCTATAATTCAAATTCCTCAATACCATCACAACACATAATTGAGACCTCGTCTCACATCATAGAATTAGGGTACCCGAATCCTCCTCGAAAGGTCATAACATCACGTGGCCTTGCCACAACTCATGATTCTATCCAAACACTATTACTCATGGAGCACCTCAAGTCACCATGCTCAAAACGGTCAGCCACACACATATCTAGGTCTGAACTCAAGAAATCAATCACACCTACGGTGATACAATTGATATATGCCATCAAATCTTGTAAGGACACAACCGATGTGCCAGTCACCGAGCGACAACCAACACTGACTTTCCTCAGACACCAGGAAGTATAGTACACAAGGTAACCTATAGAAAAGCTATGCTCCATATTACACGGTTGCGGCATGCAACCTGCTCAAAATGACATACCCGTGGCGGCGTGCCACCCGATCCAGATACCATACCTGTGGCGGCGTGCCACCCGATCCAAATAACCCGTGGCGGCGTGCCACCCGATCCACGCAAAACTCTCGCAAAAAAAAAATGTACACCGAGTTAGATTGCTCATTACAACAAACATATATAGCCTCAAGCTTGGCCACAAGATACGCATCCGACAAAGTTCCCCAATACCGGAACTGAATTAATGGTAGAAATCTCTGCACTGATATCCGTTATGAAGGCCCCACTGACAAAGCAATACCTACCAGCTGTCCGTTGGTCCTGGGTACAACTACCCTGTTGAAGCATACTCTGATGCACTCTGCTATGCAATTTGTGCTATTTCCGACATAGTCCATATCACATTAGTCCAGGCAACCTGACTTATGACACATAAGTCTGCAATCAAGTCTCATATCCCAAATTCATCATATCGAGCTAAGGGAGAGCCACTAGGGCTTCCAACTTCCAATGATCGCTAAACGGTGCCGATACACACGATATACAACCACTGCATAGGCGGATTATGAGAACTCATAGTCTCTAACACATATATAGCACATGAATTACTATGCCTGATTCCACACTCCACCGTACGAATACATAGCACACATCAAGCATCCATTCATACCACGAAAGCCATTCAGAAATTTCCCTATGCCATCATCAACTCTCCATAACACATCGCATATACCATACCACACTAAGATAACATGGAAGTTCTATCCCTTTCCTACGCCGCAAACATCGACGCACTTAACTAGTCAAGGACCTTCATGATCCCATATAGAAAAAAAGTCATTACACATTACATGCTTCGCATACCAACAGGAATATACTTACTTTCAAACCACGGTGAACACATCACAAACTTTTTCTCCCAATTCATTACATAAGTTTAACTGTCAGGACTGAGTCCTTCTACCCACATCGAGCTACGCAACTGCCAGCACTCAAGAGCTTGGTTGCACCATAGCTGCAAGACTCATTACTTCGAGCACATACCAGGAGTTAATCGTAACCTTATCATACCGTTTCAGTTTATTAGCAAGTTGTTCCATTTATCCAATTCCTTTCTGATTCATCTTTAATTTAATATTCTCCTTTACTGAAGGATCACAATATCTCAACTCATGTTACCACACGAGACTCTTACATAAGACCACACGGTCTAAGCTCACAGGTCGCTGAATACTCTCTCAATGTTTCCTAGAAGTACCACATTCTACAATACTTTATTTTGAAGAACTTCCTGCGATTTTGAATTCGTTATCATTACTCTCCAGTATAGATACATAGAATCTCATCATTCACATATCATTACACAAGTCTTGATCCCTTCTAACAAAACCATCGTCTTTAGCCACATACACAATCTTAAGACACCTTACCGTTACAAGCAAAATCTTGAACACCGCAGGACTATTCTCGAGCGTCATTCACCCTTATTCAATTATCATTCAACTGTCTTATTGGACAGAACCACTCGTACCCTGTCAGAATTCTGGCACAGCAGAACATGATTACATACAAATGCATTTAATTTAGCTATCTTTCCTTCCTATACACCGAACATTCTTACCAGCAGCAATTCAAACCATCCTATTATTTCTTCATATCTACGAAGCACCAAAACCTTTATCAGAATTTCCCAACATACTTAGAGACAGAACCAACATAGAACACAACAGTGCAATCAGTTAATCAATAGCAACCTCCCCAACTTGGCTCGAAGCCATACATCAAAGCACTTTTAGCCGCTCATAGCCTTCTTACTCAAATGATGCAACAAAGTTCTAGTTAGATTAAACTCAAGTCATTTACAAGCTTCGGCGGAGGTTCGAATCATCAGAAATATTAATTCTTTTGCAATTCTTGCATTCATTCACACACAACAGTTACGCCCACTCTTTAAGTGACAAAAATCTTTTCTAAGTCCCAAAATTTCCAAATATTTTGGCAGAGTTTCCTTTGTAAATTGGCCTATCCACCTGCCAGAGAATCACCAAACCATTCTAACAATACATCCACAACTCAACAAGATATCACAATGTATTTCAACAACATTAAATCTCAATACTATACGAATCATATTATCACAATTTATACTTGAACCTGCACTGTACCTGCTCGAATCATAACACATATCAAATACCTTTCAATTACACATGAGGATCAACCCTCCTACTTCTTCTCTATTTAGCATTTCATCACAATACCTTCCACCAGGATACACATAGCAAAATCACTTTAGTCTTCCTGAGTTTAAACTCGTTCCACTACACCTAAGGCACTTTACCTTCCAATTACGAGATATGATAATTATTCACCACGCCCATAGCTCGGGGCTACACAACAGATTAGACAAGAGTCAAACAATTAACAACTCATCCATTAGTAAGACTCCCTAATACTCTACAGATCGGCACAAGGCCCCAAACATGGCTACTAGCCCAAATACATAGATATAAGCCAGTCTCAGTCATTATACACAGTAATCTATCAATCGGGAAGGATCACGTCCAAATCCCCAGTCACAATACCACCACACTCATCATATGACGCGTGTTCCATCTCAGCACAGCACTATATAGTGCAAATACGAGGTTTCAAACCCTCAATACATTATCTATTGCCACCACTCACAAAATCAGCACCTCGATGCTCAAGTCATAAATGAGGTCCAGCCTCAAGTCATCCTGACTAGCCCAACATGAACTCACAGAGATTATATCTCGCCCCTCGTTCGAGGAAATTACAAGCCATAAGGTAATTACATTACTGAGCGCTCGATGCGTACACAGACGTGTGGAAGGAATTTCAAAAATTATATCTCAAGCTGAATCAAGTGCGCACGATAAGAATTCCAAGAAATACGAAGTGTTTCCTAAAGGTTCACAGCCTCCCGAGGATAAGTACAGGCATCCCCGTACCGATCCACAAGACTCTACCAACCGGCTCAAGAATCATGAGGCCTAGTAAACCTAGGCTCTGATACCAACTTGTCACGACCCCAAATCCGATCGTGATGGCGCCCAGCACATTGCTAAGCCAGCCTAACCAATCAATAACAATCATGGAGCCATAAGCTCACTTTATCCAATTTAAGCATAACAGAATAATTCAACAGTGATAGATATATTAACAATAGGGAACCAGGTCCCAACACGTGCCAACTCCCATAGACCGAAGGGTCAAGAGTCATGAGCCTCTAATGAACATAAGTGTAATAATGGTTTACAAGATACCAAGTGCGGAAAGAAATAACAATACAGAATCAAGATACAGTAGGAAGGAATATCGGGTCCTGCGGACTCTGCAGCTACCTCAGATCACTGCTGAGAGGTACCTGGATCTACACACAAGGTGCATGGAGTAAAATGAGTACTGCCAGACTCAATGGTAATAAACAGGGGTAAGACAGCGCAAATAAGAAATCCGCAATAAAGCACTATGTAAAGCTGTAATCAAATACCCTGTCACAGAATCAATATCAACTGTACCTGTACCAACAAGTACCAGCAAAACAGTATAACAGCTATCAGATGTAGCTAAATGCAATGCAATGCATGATATGACCGCTACGGCGCGTAGCCCGATCCAATTTGGGTACCCGTGCTCACTGTGGGGTTTCAGACTCCAGAGGGGCTCTTACAGCCCAAGCACAATATTACTGCGGCGTGCAGTCCAATCCAACATGTATACCGCTGCGGCGCGCAACCCGATCCACTACCAGTCAGCTAATATGCAGATACAGTCTCGCAGGCTCAAAAGTAGTTTTAAAAACTCTTTTATCATTTTTCAGTTGGAAAGCAGTAATATCAAGTTCCAGAGGATGAAAATAGCATGATAACAGAAATAGCTATGGACTGGTAGTAAACTAGCATGTCAATATCACTAGACAATGATAACGATCCTCGCGGGATCCAATAACTGGCTCACGGCCCACAAGTATACTCAACCACCCAAGAAGGGGGTTCAGCGGCTTAAGAGTAGCCAATATCACAATATAGTATGCAACCATCCGAGAAGGAGGTTCAACGACTCAAGAATAGCCTAATATCATAACACAGTACCAACAAGTCGGACTAAGCCATAGTTCCCAATCACAATCGACCCCGCACCTACAAGAAAGTACGTGTCTCGCCGCTATACTGCGTCACAAAGTGATATACCGGGGTTTCGAACCCGCTGGTCATCACCCACATCTATTACTCACCTCAATACGGCGCGACGATTACTCCGCGATGCCCTTGCCACGAGAATCAAGCTTCGCACGCGTAGAATCTAATCAAATATAGTAAATACACATCAAATTAGACCAATGGAATGATACCCAGTCAAAACAACTCAATTTACATCAAAATTCCCAAAGTTGCCAAAACCCGACTTTCGGTACGCTTCTCGAAAAATTACGATAGTCACATATTCAGAACCCACATCTTGATACTAGTCCGTACATATCAAGAACTCCCAAATCGGACCACAAATGACCCTTCAAATCCTAAATTTTCGTTTTTGAAAAGTTTACAAATTTTCTCCAATTTCTTCCATTTGATTCACTAATAATTGATAAAAAATAACCATGGAATCATTGAATATAATCACTTTTGGATATAGAACACTTACCCCCATCCATATGGTGAAAATCGCTTCAATCCGAGCTCCCTAGCTCCAAAAATGAAGAAACTCTCGGACTGCCCCAATTAAAAGCCCAGAGATTTTCGCATCTGCGGTTACTGTTCACCGCAGGTGCGATTTACTGTTCACCGCTTCTGCGGCACTGTTCATCGCATAAGCGAAAAATCACTGTTCACCCGCTTCTACGGGTACTGTTCATCGCAGAAGCGAAAATACCAGATTTGCCCCAGAAAATTGCAGCAGCTTTTTATTTCACTAAAAATGTTATAACTCAATCATACGAACTCAGAATTTGATGATTCTTTTTCCTATGGCTCTGTAATTTTGATACGGATCCATTGGTTCAAACAAAACTGAATTTGGATCTCATTTACTCAGTGCAACATCAATTTCGCTCGTTAAACAATTAACTCATATTTCGCGTCAAAAATCCAATCGCGACTTGATGAAATTAAACCAAAATTTCTGGATCAGTCCTTCATTATTTAAATTCTCAAAGTCTCGAAATCAAATTTGGATCTCTAGAACTAAAAATAGACCTTTGGATCATTACATTTATGCTCAAAACGACAAAAATCTTCCAAAAATGCTCCGTTGGGCATCCGAATTTACCCCGAAGCCTCCGAGACCTCAACCAAAAGTACTAACACCTATTATAACATCATTCAAACTTGTTCCAATCATCAAAACTCTATCGTTAACATCAAAGTCGTCATTTTTCAACAAATTCAAGCTTAAGTTTAACTTTAAGTTCAAAAATTCACATTCGATCAAAAATCCGACCAAACGATGTCCGAATGACTTGAAAATTTGCAGGCACATCCAAAATCACCTAACGGAGCTACTGCAACTGTCGGAATTCCATTCCAACTCTCGGGTCAAAATCTCACCTACCGTTCGGATTTCGCCAAAATTCAACCTTAGCCAATTCAAGCCTAAAACTACACCGGGCCTCCAAATTCACTTTTGATCGCTTTCCTAGCTCATAAATGACCTCCTGGAGCTGACCGAATCATTAGAATTCAATTCCGAGCTCTCTAACTCACAAGTCAACGTCCAGTTGACTTTTCCCAACTATTCCTTCTTCTAAGAGACTTTTTGTCTCATTTCCAACTAAACTTAATCCGAATTGACTCAAACTCGCCAAACATGCATATTGAAACATTAACAAGCATTTAACGAGGATAACGAGGTGATAACTCACATGATGACGGGCTGGGTCATCACATGTCATTAGCAATGGCGAGCTGCGCATGGACGAGGCTAAGGTACGTGCTATCCACGAGTGGGAGGCACCTACAAAGGTAACTGAGTTGAGATCCTTCCTTGGCCTTGTTAACTACTATCATTGGTTCATCAGTGGCTACTCAGCAAAAGCCGCACCATTGACCGAGTTGCTAAATAAGAACAATCTGTGGGATTGGACGGAGCATTGTCAAAAGGTATTTGAAGGCCTTAAGGCTGCTGTAACAGAGGAGCCAAACTTGGCATTACCTGACTTTGCTAAGACATTTGAGGTGCACACAGATGCCTCAGACTTGGGGGTGTCCTGATGCAGGATAAGCATCCCATAGCATTTGAGAGTCGCAAGTTAAATGAGACGGAGCGGTGTTACACGGTGCAAGAGAAGGAAATGACTGCAATCATGCATTGCCTTCGTACATGGAGACATTATCTGCTCGGGTCGAGGTTCCTGTCAAGACCGATAATATGGCTACTAGCTACTTTCAGACGCAGAAGAAGCTCACACCAAAACAGGCTAGGTGGCAAGACTTCTTGGCCGAGTTTGATTATGTGCTAGAGTACAAGCCGGGAAAAGGTAATGTTGTAGCTGATGCCTTGAGCCGGAAATATGAGCTTGCTGCCATCACTTCAGCAACTTGGGACATCCGTGAGGCTATAAAAGAAGGCATGCAACATGATCCAGCAGCCAAACAACTTATCGAGCTAGCCAACCAGGGCAAGACGAGACGTTTTGGGTTGAAGACGGCCTATTACTTACCACGGGCCGGCGGGTCTACGTGCCTAAGTTTGGATACATCAGACGGCGGATCATAAGGGAGAGTCATGATACAATGTGGGCTGGTCATCCAGGCCAACGTCGCACTAGGGCCTTGGTTGAGTCAGTCTACTATTGGCCACGCATGCAAGATGACATAGAGTGCTATGTGCAGACTTGTCTTGTTTGTCAATAGGACAAGGTTGAACAAAAACAACCCGGAGGACTTTTGGAGCCATTACCAGTTGCGGAGCATCCATGGGAGAGTGTGACTATGGACTTTATCACTTTCCTACCAAAGTCCGACGGTTATGGTACTATTATGGTGGTCGTGGATAGATTTTCCAAATATGCTACCTTCATGCCTGCCTCACCGGGTTGCACATCTAAGGAAGCCGCCAAGCTATTCTTTAAGAACGTGGTGAAGTATTGGGGCTTACCAAGGCATATCATCAGTGATCGAGACCCCTGCTTCACAAGGAACGTTTGGAGAGAGTTGTTCGATATACTAGGCACGGAACTGCACTTTTCTACTAGTTTCCACCCACAGATGGATGGACAAACAGAATGAGTCAATGCCTTACTGGAATGCTACTTGAGGCATTACGTAAGTGCGCATCAGAAAGATTGGGCAAGGCTCTTAAACATCGCCCAATTCTCTTATAACTTACAGCGGAGTGAGTCCACGGGGCGGACACCATTTGAGCTAGCCACGTGCCAACAACCATAAACTCCACATTCATTACCAGCCGCCTTTGAGGGAAAGGGTTTAGGGGCTTATCATATGGCCAAAGGATGGGAGGAGCAACTCGACACTGCTAAGTCCTACTTGGATAAGGCAGCTAAGAAGATGAAGAAGTTTGCGGACCGTAAGCGGCGTCCCACAAACTATAGAGTTGGGACATGGTCATTGTCACACCTCCTTTTTTCGCACATAACGTATAACGTAAATGTGCCACTATTTAATACTACACCCCGAGAAGGGGTATAGTAATAATCAGTGAAGGAGTTTTTCCACTTAAAGGACAGTCGGAACGGGATCAATTTATTTATTTCTTCAGAGTCGCCACTTGGAAAAATAACGGTGTCCCAAGTCACTAGTTTAATCCCGAACCGAGGAAATTTATGACTCTGTATTACAGTCCGTGAAACTAGAAACCTGGATAAGGGATTCTGTTAACCCGGGAGAAGGTGTTAGGCACTCCCGGATTCCGTGGTTTTAGCACGGTCGCTCAACTGCAATTTTTGCTTTTGTCTGATTTCTTTATATATTTTAATTAGCTGCTTTTAATGTTCCGCTTTTCAATTTTAGAAGAATTGCGACGTCACGAAAACACATTTCAAATCACACCGCAACCGGTACGCCTGTGACTTTAATGTATTTCGATTTCGCCGAGAGTGCGATTTGGGTCGCATAAATGCGCACCCGCATTTAGGAAAGTAAAATTATTTAAATACGCGCCTAAAGAGTCTATCGTGTTTTTAACTTCGGGAAAGACCGTGAAGTTCACTAAACGGTCCTTCCAGGTCTAAGTCTTATAACAACTAATTTGGGGCCCCACAATTGTGTATTTTTTTTTTTGGCGAGGCTCGTCTCGTTTATTTTTAAAAGGGCAATCCTAAAGTGACTACATTTTTTTATTAAGTTCGTCTCTAAAATAAACGAGAAAAGGTCCTAATTTATTACATGTTTATAAGCTCAGGCCTCTTATTAGTTATTAGATCAATGTGAATGGAAGTTGCACTCGAGCTTGCATAAGGGAGAATGTGTTATGCCTTACTCTACGAGCGAATAATACTAAAACTAAAATTATAAATACCATGCGAGTTTGACAAAAGTATTAGAACAAACTAACCATTCTCTAATTAATTTAAACCACCAGTATTAGATAAATTGAACCGTTGAAGTTAACTATGTGTAATACAAAAGTCATTTTTGAACTTCATGCTAACGTTCATCACTAACATTAGTTACTAATATTATTCAAATTGCTATTTAAAATTATGTTATTTACTCAAGTGACCTCGTAAATTCAAAACTAGATACATTGAACTAACATTTTGATTTCCATTTGAACTATTTGAACCTGTAAACTATTTGGAACTATTTTACGACTAACTGGAAATGCATTAACCACACTATATTTCATAACTAGTAATCACCAACTAAGATTAAGTACAATGAATATTCACATGTTTGTAGAGACAGATTCGACAGTTCAATTTATATACTTATCAGTCCGTTACAAGTAAAAAAATTTCTACTTGACATCCAGTTAAAGATGTGAGAGAACTCAAAAGGAAACTTGACAGCATTTCATTTCATCTCCAACTTCAGGTTTACATTAGGACATGGTTTCAGAGTGTGTACCTGGAAATTGACAAAAATAGAGGACCAAGGGATCAGCTATGGCGGTGATAGCAACAGTAGCAATAGACCAACAGCCAACAGCAACAAAACCCAACAACAAACAGCAACAAGACACAACTAACAGCAGTAGCCAAACACAACAACAGCAAGCCAAACAGCAACACTCAGCAAACCAGTAACAAAACCACGACCAGCAGAAACAATCGACCCAGAAATAGATGCAAGGAATCCGTGTGAACTTCAAACAAAAAACCCAATGAAACAGTAACCAAGAATCCAATGGAAACCCAAGAAGAATTAATTGAAATTCCAGTAAAACCAAATCAAACACAGGTATAAGAGAGCACTAGTTTTTCTGATCTTCCAATGTGTTTGAACTTAAACACTTACAACTCTCACTCTATTTTCTCTCGAAGAAATGTATGCCTATTCTCTGTCTAAGATCTATTTTCCTTCAATCTTTCTGTTTAAGGTCTGTGTGTATCTATCTATATGCTTCAGAATCCCCTCAAGGGTCTGCTCTTTTCAGATTCTAAGCTTTCTTTTTCCTTTTTCTCCTCTTCTCCTTTTTTTATTGACTTCTACCTATACTTATAGTTGAGACCAACAGCTCCTAAGGTTACTCCCCAACGTCAGAGGCTCTATCTGCCCATACCTCTCTCTGTTTTTAGCACTAAACCCTGTCTAAGTGTGGGTTTTACTATTTTAAACTATTGTCTGCAACAGCCATGCCCTGCTGCAGCAGGTTCCACTAATCCCTTTTATGGGCACAGTACTTTTAAAATCCAAAAATATGCTAATACTAATTAAATCCCTATGAGCTATATCCACACTTCCTATGTAACAGTGATTCTGGAACCAATATTGAGTTTCACTCCTATATTGTTCCGACCAACATACCCATACAACTAATCGACGACGTTCGTCTAATCGATTACCACACGTATAACTGATAACAAGTAATTGACCTACGAATTCGATTCATAGTTTTAGGGCAGAATCAGGGACTACTAATCCAAATTCACTATTCGACGGCCTTAACTAGATTAAACACACCATGTAATCACAACACCAAATACGAGTCGAAACAGACAAGAGCAAAAATGAATTGACCAAATAAAAGGTCTGTTGAGAAGGGTAGAAGAATGCTAATAATTTCTAAAACTAAACACTAATACACACACGGATTGCAACCAGAAATCGTAAGGGACACGAATTACCTCAAAAGAAACTGCCGACCCAAGCTTCGAACTTGATTTGGAACTATTGAAGCCAAATGGGCTTTTAATCGAGATGTTCTCGATTGAGAACACCTAGACTAAAGTCCCTTGGACTTCAATTACAACTAATCCGGCTCGAATTGGCCTCTTCAAAAACTAGGGTTCTTGGGACTCGATTTTAGGGCTTTTACAATTCTAGCAAGATTCGAGCTAAGTCGGGGTTAGTAGGGGTATGAGGGAGGTATGAGGAGTCACTGGTGTGAATTTGGGGTGGTTTGGCGTGGTTTGGGGTTTTAACTCGAATCTTCGATTGAAGATTCGAGACGTTTGGGGATGATTCGAGGTTAACGGACCACGGATTTGGAATGGGGGAGTCGAGATGGTCTTAGGGTGTAAAAATGGGGGGCTTTGGCCTACCGGAACCGCCGCGAGGCAATTTCCGGTAGGCGGAGGGCGGTGGAGGCACATCGATTTCTGATCGTCTCTGGGAGAGACGAAGAGGGGTCTGGAGAAATGAAACGGGTATGGGGGTATTGGGGCTTCCTTGGTATGTTTAAAATTAGTGAATTAATGTGAGTCGTCGGATCAAATGATCTGAACGGCTCGGATTAGCTGATGGGTAGGGGACGGGGTCGTTTGGCCACAATACGGGGTTGTTTGGCTTAATGAATGATTGGGTTGAGGGGCTGGTCCGGATTAATTATCTTGGCTGTTAGATTGACTTAATCCAACGGTGCAGATCAGGCGTTACACAAAAGGGGTGCATGGGCCTTGTATTGGGTAATGATCTATTTTGGGCTTAATTTTAATTTAAGAACTAGCCCAATCCGATTTTCTTTCTTAATTTCCAAACAAATTCTTTCCCTTCTTTATAATTGAACAAAAATTCCTAATTAATTTGTAAAATCACTAAATAAAACTACACAAATATCAACATTTGAACAATAATTAACATGTTAACTAACACATAAAAATCATGTCCTACAACTAAACTTAAACATTAAATGTAAAAATGCATATTTTTGTTATTTTTTCATTTTCGTGAAAACGACTTAATTACTCTAAAGCACGAACATGAATTTATATATAATAATGCACATGATGAGAGAAAAATAATGCAAGAATCACAAAAGTCACGCACAACACAAAAACTATTTTATTTTGAATTTTTTTGGGAGTAAATCTTATGTAGGGCAAAAATCACGTGCTCACAGCTGCCCCTCTTTGCGCGGAAACATGAAGAGTTTTCGTGCAAAGATAAGTGAGTGGATACGAGCGATTTTTTGCCCGTTCAAGCACTCCGTATGAAGCATTTTTTGGAAGAGTTCGACCGAACCTTGCTTCAAAGGTCTCCTACATATCCCTGGTAAAAGGGAATCAGGTCAATGTAGTTCGGGGAGTTTTGGTAGCTGGGACTACCATGACCCCTGTGATCTTGCTGTTGCTGCTGTTGCTACTGTTGCCACTGCTTAACTAATCTCCTTATTACACCGTGCTCAACGAAATAAGAAGCTAGACTAAGTTACAGTATTGCAAATTCTTATCTATCTTTTCAACTTGATCTTGTCACGTTCCTTGCCGTCCTGCTGGCTCTAATGTTTCTTCACATGCTTCTTCTCCTCTGATAATTGTTATCTCGGCCTATCTTGATAGCCGAACTCCGACCATTGGTCCCTTCTTCGTGATCTCCGAACTATCCTCCTTCGAGGTCTGGACCTATCTTTCTGATCCTTGTTGCCTTCCTTTTGATTATGAACTTGGATTCATGCCGGGGACTCCCGTCATACTCTACCGCTTTCCTCAAACAACTTCAAAATAAAATCGCCACTCCATTCTTCAGGCGGGCTCCCTGACTTCAACTACAACTTCAAAATAAATCGCCACTCCATTCTTCAGGTGGGCTCCCTGACTTCAACTACAACTTCAAAATTAAATCGCCATTCCATTCTTCAGGCGGGCTCCCTGACTTCAACTACAACTTCAAAATTAATCGCCACTCCATTCTTCGGGCGGGCTCCCTGACTTCAATTACTACTTCTGATTTCATCGCCACTCCATTCTTCAGGCGGGCTCCCTGACTTCAACTACAACTTTAAAATAAATCGTCACTCCATTCTTCAGGCGGGATCCCTCACTTCAACTACAACCTCAAAAATAAAATCACCACTCCATTCTTCAGGCGGGCTCCCTGACTTCAACTACAACTTCAAAATAAAATCGCCACTCCATTCTTCAGGCGGGCTCCCTGACTTCAACTACAACTTTAAAATAAATCGCTCTACAACTTCAAAATAAAATTGCCACTCCATTCTTCAGGCGGGCTCCCTGACTTCAACTATAACTTCAAAATAAAATCGCCACTCCATTCTTCGGGCGGGCTCCCCGACTTCAACTACAACTTCAAAATAAATCGCCACTCCATTCTTCAGGCGGGCTCCCTGACTTCAACTACAACTTCAAAACTAAATTGCCACTCCATTCTCCAGGCGGGCTCCCTGACTTCAACTACAACTTCAGAATAAAATCGCCTTCCTTTGTTTCCTGTACCATTTTCTTCTTCCTGCATCGTCTCTTGGGCCATCATTTTCTTCTGAATTACCTTTTCTTGGAATTTCTTTCCCACGAGGTCATGTTACTTTTCTTTTGGCTGCTGGGGAAGTATTCTTTGCTTCATCTTTTTCTATTTCCTTCACCCTTCATTCTCTCTCGGACTTGCCGGGGGTTGAAATGTCATTAGCTGGCGGGGGATGCCTTTTCCCTTTCCTTCTTCCCGGACCTCCTCCAGGACTCACGCCTCTGCTTCCTTGAAAACTTATGGGATATAATGATGCTGGGGGAAATCTTGAAGTTAATGTTTCATTTTCCCAACACCTGCTGGGGATGATACCAGGCTCAAAGACCACCCGCTCGTGTTGTCTGGCCTCTCTCAAAACTATCCTGCTCAGTACTGGTATTTCGCGAGATCTCGTTATCCTTATCCACTGGGTATTTGTTTTCAAGAAAATTTTCGCAATGGGAGAAAATTTTCTGCCCCAGTTTGATGACCTTCTACGCGGCATGCTTTTCCGCCGACGACCCTCTTTTCCTGCTTTAAATCAAAGAAAAATTGTTAGTTTCAAAACGCAGTGAGTGGTCGTGCCACTCTTGTTGGGGGCCATTTTCCTTTTCTCTTTCAGCTGCTTGGCCTCCCTCGAACTTTTGGGGACGACGTTGACGCTTGCTGGGGATGATGCTCTTTCCACAGATGGTTTCTCATCTCTCCCTTTTATTCCAACCTTTAGTTTGATCCGACCCTTTTTAGCCGGTGATCTGTTGTGAGACATCATCTTCCGGACGTGCAATATGTGTCCATCATACTCCATAATTCCTGTGAACCTTCCAATCAACCTGTCGTTCCAATCTTAATATCGGAACGACTTTTGCCTTGTTGCCTCGTTCCGCGCCTATTCATTTTCATTGTACCGCTTTGGGAGACTTGGTAGTAAGCTTTGAAAAATCAATTTTCGAAAACGAAAGAAAAGAAAAAGAATGTTGACCGCGAATGGCAAAAGATAGGGAAAACTTTCCTGAACTCAAAATGGGAAAAACTTATCTGAATGTGTGACTGATCCAATGGTTATGCCGCGCCTTTGAGATTAATCTACCCAGTCTATTTATGTCAATCACCTTCTGATGGCCGCGTTTCGCTAGAAGTAAACGAATGTCCCAACCTTGTCTCATGCAGACGCCTTGTAACCATCTCGCCTCGCCACCTCATAGTGCCCTTCAAAGGGTTTTCACTAATGAGGTTCTCTCATTTCTCTCGACCTCCCGTCGCCTTAGGGTGCCTGTAAAGGTTTTCACCGTAAGACTCTCTCATTTTATTTCTCTCGGCTTTTCTTTGCCTCAAGGTGCCCGCGAGGGTTTTCACCGTTAAGGCTCTCTCATTTTGCTTTCTTTCCAGGCTGGGGTATTGCCCACGAGATTCCCTCTAAAGCATTATCCCTTTTCGGCTTGTGCGTCCTGGATTCAATCGGGGATCGGAGTGTCGCTCTGGGCTTTCACTCGCATGACTTGGCATTTCTCAAATACTGATCGAGAGGTCTTTTTCGGTCATTAATGTGGTTTTTGTACGTGGGGCTAAAGAAAAGAGGTTTCACCTCATCGGTTAGCTCATTACAACTTTCGGAATTCACATCATCTTTTCAAATGAAACCATGACTTCTGCCCCAGTTTTGTTGCTTGGGGAACCTTTGATTTTTATTTTTATTATGACCGAGCCGTGTGGCGCCTACGTATCCTTCTTGAGGAATCAGGTTGAACGTAGTTCACTTTTTCTTGTGTCTTTTCTTCGTTTCTTTTTCTATTTTGTTACACATCTTCCTTGATGATTCCGAAAGAGGGTATATGAAAGAATAATTAAGGCTCAAAGGGGAAAACAAGGGTGAAGTGTTTTGGTAGTAGAAAAATTGCCTCTGTCGTTTCATTCTCCGAGAAATGCCAAGTACACACAAACGAACCCCAAACGTTGACAAATACATTAAAGAATTATACGTAATATCTTTTGACTGCATCGGAATTGATAGCCATATCGGTTCACCTTCCTTCGATATCAGTTAGACATAGAGCGCCGTTGGATAATACTCTAGTCACCACAAATGGTCCCTTCCAGTTTGGAGCGAACTTGCCTTTCGCTTCGGCCTGATGTGGTAGAACTCTCTTCAGCACATGCTGTCCCAGTTCAAATTTCTCGGGACGTACCTTCTTGTTATATGCTCTCGCCATTCTCTTTTGATACAATTGGCCGTGACATACTGTTGTCAATCTCTTTTCGTCGATCAAGCTCAATTGCTCTAATCGGGTTTTGACCCATTCATCATCGTCAATCTCAGCTTCAGCGACAATTTGGAGGGATGGGATCTCAACTTCTGCTGGTATTACTGCTTCAGTCCCGTACACCAACAAGTAAGGAGTTGCACCTACCGAAGTCCGGACGGTAGTGCGATAACCTAACAGTGCGAATGGTAACTTTTCATGCCATTGCCTAGACCCTTCTACCATCTTCCTCAATATCTTCTTTATATTCTTGTTTCCTGCCTCAACCGCACCATTTGCTTTGGGACGATATGGTGTGGAATTTCGGTGTGTAATCTTGAACTGTTGACATACCTCTTTCATCAAGCCGCTGTTAAGATTTGCACCGTTATCTGTGATGATTGTCTTTGGAATTCCAAACCTACAGATGATGTGCGAATGTACGAAGTCCACCACCGCCTTCTTGGTCACGGATTTGAAGGTTTTGGCCTCCACCCACTTGGTGAAATAATCGATCGTCACCAGAATGAACCTATGACCATTGGAAGCCGCAGGTTCTATAGGTCCGATAACATCCATACCCCGCGCAACAAATGGCCATGGCGCTGACATTGTATGTAATTTGGTCGGTGGAGAATGAATCAAATCTCCGTGTATCTGACACTGATGGCATCTTCGCACGAAACTTATACAATCCCGCTCCATAGTGAGCCAATAATATCCTGCTCGAAGAATCTTTTTTGGCAATACATATCCGCTCATGTGTGGTCCACAAACTCCCGAGTGTATATCTGTCATCACTGTTGTGGCTTGACTCGCATCTATACATCTTAACAATCCCAAATCTGGGGTTCTTTTGTACAGTACCCCTCCACTAAGGAAACATCCGTTCGCCAACCGCCGAATAGCCCTCTTTTGATCTCCAGTTGCCTGCTCTGGGTATATTCCTAACCTGAGGTACTCTTTAACATCATGAAACCATGGCTCACCATCCATCTCTTCTTCTATCATATTACAATAAGCATGTCGATTCCGGACCTGGATATGTAACAGATCGACACGAACCTTGTCCGGGTGATGTAGCATTGACGCCAAAGTAGCAAAAGCGTCGGCAACCTCATTATGCATCCTTGCGATATATCAGAATTCTACCGACCGGAAACGCTTAGTCAGATCATGCAAACACTGACGATACGGGATAAACTTTAAATCTCTGGTTTCCCATTCTCCCTGAATCTGATGTACCAGAAGGTCCGAGTCCCCCAAGACCAAGACGTCCTGTACATCCATGTCCACCGCTAATCGCAACCCCAAGATACATGCCTTGTACTCAGCCATATTATTGGTACAATGAAAACGCAGTTGAGCAGTAACAGGATAATGATGTCCTATTTCAGAGATGAGCACAGCCCCTACTCCGACTCCTTTTGCGTTTGCCGCTCCGTCGAAGAAAAGCTTCCACCCCGGATCCTCAGTTAATTCCAACCTATCAATTTGCAATACTTCTTCGTCCGGAAAATACGTCCTCAAATGTTCGTATCCGTCATCGACAGGATTCTCATCTAAGTGATCGGCTAGGGCTTGAGCTTTCATAGCCGTCCTTGTCACATATATGATGTCAAACTCTGTAAGTAATATTTGCCATTTTGCTAACCTCCCTGTAGGCATAGGTTTCTGGAAAATATACTTCAACGGATCCAAGCGTGAAATGAGGTAAGTGGTGTAAGAAGACAAATAATGTTTTAGCTTTTGGGCTACCCAGGTCAAGGCACAACATGTCTTTTCCAAATGAGTGTACTTAACCTCGTGGACCGTGAACTTCTTACCGACGTAGTAAATGGCCCGTTCCTTTCTGCCAGTAAGATCGTGCTGCCCCAGCACGCAGCCGAACGAATTCTCCAAGACCGTTAGATAGAGAATCAGGGGTCTACCCGGTTCAGGCGGAACTAGTACGGGTGGGTTTGACAGATACCCTTTGATTTGGTCAAATGCTTCCTGACATTCTGTCGTCCATTCTATCGCAGTGTCTTTCTTCAACAGACGGAATATGGGTTCACAGGTTGCTGTAAGCTGAGCAATAAACCTACTGATGTAATTTAACCTTCCCAACAAACTCATTACCTCTGTTTTATTCCTTGGCGGGGTTAGCTCTTGAATGGACTTGATTTTGGATGGGTCCAACTCAATGCCCCGTCGGCTGACGATGAATCCTAGCAACTTTCCTGATGGAACTCCGAATGCGCATTTGGCCGGATTGAGCTTGATATCATATCTTCGAAGTCTTTGAAAGAACTTCCTAAGGTCGGCAACGTGGTCTTCTTGACGTCCAGATTTTATGATCACATCATCCACGTATACTTCAATCTCCTTGTGTATCATATCATGGAATACCGTAGTCATCGCCCTCATGTATGTTGCCCTTGCGTTCTTCAAACCGAATGGCATCACCCGGTAGCAATAAGTCCCCCACGGTGTGATAAAAGCCGTCTTTTCTGCGTCCTCTTCATCCATCAAGATCTGATGATATCCCGCGTAGCAATCCATAAAGGATCCGATTTCACGTCCGGCGCAATTATCAATCAGGATATGGATATTGGGAAGCGGGAAATTATCCTTAGGACTCGCCTTGTTGAGATTGCGGTAGTCCACGCATACTCTGATCTTTCCGTCTTTCTTTGGCACCGGCACTATATTAGCCAACCATTCAGGGTATCGAGTGACACGAATGACTTTCGCCTGCAACTGCTTGGTCACTTCCTCCTTGATCTTTACACTCATCTCTGTCTTAAATTTCCGTAGTTTTTGCTTGACGGGAGGACATGTCGGATCAGTGGGTAATTTATGAACCACTAGATCAGTGCTGAGTCCTGGCATGTCGTCGTACGACCATGCGAAAATATCTTTAAACTCCATGAGTGTTTTGATCAATTCCTCCCTCGGGTTGGGTTCAATATGGATACTTATTCTGGTTTCTCTGACGTCATCTATGTTCCCCAGATTAACAGCCTCAGTATCATTTAAATTTGGTTTGGGTTTTTCCTCGAAGTGACTTAATTCTTCACCGATTTCTTCTACGGCTTCATCATCGCCGTATTCCGATTCACTTTCGTCACTTCTTATTTCATGCGTTATTATTTCCAAACCCGATTGACTTTCTAGACTGGGTTGATTAATCTTTAAGCACGCCATATCATTAAGATCAGTTGAAAGAAAGCTGTTCAGAAAAGTAAAAAGAAGAAAAATAAATAAAATTAGACACGAAGGGAACAAATTTCATTAATGGGAACAGTACAAGGAAAAACAAGCTTGCAAACTCAAATCAAAATGAACTAAAACAAACAGATTTTACTCCGGGGACAACCCCAACACAAAATTTGAAAGAAAACAATCCAAAACAAACTACCAAGACTCCTTCCGGATAGGGAGAGGAGTAGCCTTCCAATTATTCAATTTTGCTTTCGATCCCACAAACCGTATCTCGGCATGGCTGGGTCCTTCTCCATCCTCTAGCATGCATACATCTGAGAATAGGCCCTTGAATTTTCTTAAGAACTCTTCGTCTGGCCTAACCATAGGATCGGGAATCTTTGTCGTCGGATGTCCTCTTACTCCCGACCTGACAAAAGATCGGGAAAGGCGTGGAACAGGCTTCGGGAGCACCCATGTCTTCTGCTTGCAGATCCTTGTAAGCGACACTGACCTGGTTGCCCAAACCGTGCATATTCCTGAAGGACTGCTCCAGGCTTTTAACTTTTCTAATAACTTCCTCATGTTCCGAACTTTGGAAGTGCTTTTCCGGTTCTGCCGGGTTATCCCAGTGAGGGGTGTGTGTATGCGGTTCAGGAGCCCTAAAAGTAGGCTCGGGAGGATAGTAAGAATTGTCATGGATTTGAACATGCGGCTCACCGGACGACTTTTGTAGAGTAGCAGGTGGGGGTGCCACAAAAACAGGGGTGACCGGAGGAGGATTTTGTTTGGCTGGTGGAATTTGGGTGGCATAAGGGTTTTCCCCTTGATAGTATGGATAGAGTGGGGCGCTTGTCGAAGGCTCAAGAGGTGGATGTTCTGGAGCTGATGCGAGAGTAGGGAGGTTTGGTGAAGACTGTCCCCTAGCCCAGCTAGGTGCATCTCTGTTATCTGTTGTTTCAACCGATCTACCTCTTCTTTCATGATCTGTATCTCTGATTTCTCTTCCTCGGGGCTTTTACCGAAACTAGACATGCTTGCTGGAATTGGCCCTTTAGATCTAGTACGGTAATGGTGGCTGGCCAGTATATTCTGTCAAACCAACTGCTAAACTTTTCTGGATTGCAACAAACTTTGTTAGCTTACTGAATTTAATAGGCATGTTATCGCACGTTGGGATGCAATGCACCTAATCAATTAACCTTTTCTATATGTTCTCATCGCATGCGTCATTCCAGCTTCTTTTCTTTTCTTTTTCTCTCTTTTTTTTTTCTTTTTCCCTTTTTCAATTATCCTTGACAGCCTTATTGTTATTAATCTTCGTGTTCTTTTCCTTTCTTTTAGTGGTGGTCGAATCTTATGTGGATTGCCTACGTAGCACGTCCCCGCGTGAATCAGACCGAGCGTAGTTCTGGTCACAAGATTGTGGCAAAATTCGGTAATTTTTATATCAAACAAAAACCCTTAAAGTTACAAAACATGTCTTACAATAAAATAAGAGAAATGCTTGACTCGAAAAAAGGAAAATTAAATGCCAACCGGCTTGACTCAGTATTTCAGCATACATTTTTAATCAAAAATCTAATGCTCTAAAATTCCTGGGGGCCCGCGAGGCATCATTCGGCCTTGCCGCGGGCCTTGGTGTGAGGTCCTTGTGTAGTCCCCTTAACTCTCTCATGATCTGATGAACATAGCCCATAACTGAAGCAAAAAGGGTGGTGCGGGGCATTTGTTCACAAGCTAAGCACTTCATGGTGACATAATGCCCTATTTCTCCAATTCTGTCCTTGATCATGTCCCTTTCTCTGAGTAGCTGTTCTATCTGCTGGTTTTTCGCCCCCAATCTTTGAGCATTGTTGGTGACTTGGTCTAGGAGCCTATCCACTTGTCCTTGCAGTCGGGCCATCAAATCGTGGCAACGGTCGAGGTCTGCTCTGGCATCTCGGGCTTGCTTGAAAACCCGCTCCCTGAGGATAACATTTGCTTCCTTTAGACTAGTGATGATCTCAGTGTAATCTTCTTCCACCCGTTGTAGGTGAAGTGCATGTTGATAGGCCTCCTTTCTCCAGCTAGCACGGATCCTCATTGTTTGGGTCTTTGACTCTTCCAATTCTCTTTGGACATCGGCAACTTGGTTTTTCAAACCCTTTATCAATTTTTCGTCCGCTCGACTCCTCAACTGTCTGTCAGCATCCCTTTTCATCTGCTGGATTTGAGCTCTCAAAAAGTCATTTTCTTGTGCCAACTTCTTTTTATCTCCTTCGTTGGCGGCAGCTTGCACATCCCTTTCAAATTGGAGCTCTTGGGCCCGTTGCTCTATCTTGCTAATCTTTGTTCTATAAGCTTCTTCTCTGGCCAACCAGTCCCATTGTTCTTGTGACGCTCCAGCAAACTCCCTGAGGTGGGGCCTTTTTGTGGGCCTTTGATGCTCCAGATCTCTGCTATACCATGCAGGGTATTCTGGCGATACTTCACCTCGGGCTCGATCTCGTACCCGAGTGTCTATCTTCAATGTTTGACATTCACTCCAAATCTTTCGGACCAACGCTTCAGGGAACTGTCCTCCCGGTCCAATTTCAACCACATGTGGGCTGAGGTCTTCTTCTTTTGGGATTATTTGGTATCGTCCCAACTGTCTCATTACTCGACTTGGCGCGTAGGGCTGGATGCTGTTGAGGCCCATTAGTAATAAATATGATTCCGTGGCCGATGCATATACGACTTCTTCCACAGGTAGCCAGCCAAATGTCCATTCTATCTTGCTGGCTAGAATCAAACGCAAAAGTCGTATCCATCCGCTAATCCCCTCTGGCAAATCATGTCCCTCGACCCTCGTAGGAATTCTTCTATACAGGTTTTCTCCGATAAACTATACCTCATAAACTGCGGGCGACGACATAAGTGATCGATCATCCACATTTGGGGCAGTACATTGCAAGCTTCAAAGAAGACCCCTCCAGCTTTGCAGATAGTGAGTGCACGAGAGATATCTGATATTATCATGGGAGCCAAAGTACTATTGTTTTGTTTCATCAAAGTGCTGACGACCCCTGCCACATGTATGTTGATATTCCCATCCTTTCTGGGAAATATTAATGAACCTAGGAAAGCTATCATGAAGGCGATGCGTCTATGCTCTTCCCATTTTAACTGGTTTTCTCCACTGCAGATTTTGCTTTTGTGTTTGTTGAAACCCCCGTAATGACCATATTTGTCATATAGAAATGCTAAAGTGCAGAACCCTTCCGATAAGTCTGGGTTGTGTACAGTTCTGCGGATTTTCACAGTATCCAAAAACCTATGTACTGTCACTACCCTTGGCGCAATGAGATATTGTTCCCTCATAGGGACTTTTGGTCTTCCGAAATATCCGGCCAATTCTTCCAATGTTGGTGTGAGTTCAAAGTCTGAAAAGTGGAACACATTGTGTGCGGGATCCTAGAATGAGATCAGGGCTCGTATGACGTCTCCTCTCGGGGGAATATTTAGTAGCCCCATTAGATCTCCCAGGTACAGCTTAACTGCGTCTTGTCCTTGCTCGCCCAAGTCGCTCCACCACCTATGCAAACTTAAGGGGACCTTGTTTATGATAGCTTCGGTTGTATTCCGACTCGTGCTCATTCTGCACATTTATTAAGGTAGTTTTTAGATGAAAGAAAAATCTTTATTTGACCCAAACAAAACTATCTTTTTCTTTTTTAGAAAAACGAAGCGGGCCACAGGAATTGACTGGTCAAAATATTAAGACTGATGAAAAGGTGGTCGTTGAGGCAAAGTTAAATATCCTGGCGTTCCGTCATTATTTCTTTTTTTTTCTTTTTTTTAAAAAAACTTATTTTGAATTATAGGGAAGTTGGACCCGTTAGAGGCTGCCTACGTATCTCACACCCGGTGAGAATCAAACCCGCGTAGTTCGGTCCGTCAAAACAACTATATTTTTTTCTTTTATTGACTGACAAAGAAAACGCATTTTGTCAAGAAAACCATTTTGTTGGCAAAGTCAACCTTCTGTCGTCTTTTATCAGCAAACTAAATTTATTGACTTGTTGGTAAAACACATTTTTGTATTTTCCGAAAAATATTTATTTCCCCATACTATTTCCCTTTTTTTTCGTTTTTCTTCAGTATTTAAAAGCCGGTCAGCATGCCAGTCTAAATAAATGCTTACAACAAACATGATATAGCAAGATGGCCTTTTCATTTCAGGTTGCCTGTCCTAGACGGACCCAACCCCTATGTTGAGTCCCCTAAGTCAAATGAAACGTGATGCAAATAAACGTTTCCTACTAGGGATCCGGTATGCTTCTAAGCTATGTTTTCAATGGTACTAGACCGTGTACCCGAGCAGACAACTCGGATTGAGGAGGGGGCTACGTACGGGGACCCGCGGGATCGTCCGGCTTTGTAACTTGTCCTGCCTCTTTTCTTATTTTTGGTATTGACACTAACAGAAAGGGGAGTCTCAACCAGTAAGCACATCCCGGGGGTAGGAAGAGACGGGTTTTCGGCACAGTTTTATATACAGTTCACGCAATATCAAAGCGGTAAACATATAGCAGTTTGTATATACAGTGCAACTAGTATCAAAGCGGTAGACATGTATCACATTAATTAGACATATAATAAGATCAGATATAGGCAAAAACAACAATTTAACTGAGCTCGAATTCTTAAACCCTAAACCGAAGTTCTGGGTAATCATCCCAGCAGAGTCGCCAGAGCTGTCACACCTCCTTTTTCCGCACATAATGTATAACGTAAATGTGCCACTATTTAATACTACACCCCGAGAAGGGGTATAGTAATAATCAATGAAGGAGTTTTTCCACTTAAAGGACAGTCGGAACGGGATCAATTTATTTAATTCTTCAGAGTCGCCACTTGGGAAAATAACGGTGTCCCAAGTCACCAGCTTAATCCCGAACCGAGGAAATTTATGACTCTGTATTACAGTCTGTGAAACTAGAAACCTGGATAAGGAATTCTGTTAACCCGGGAGAAGGTGTTAGGCACTCCCGGATTCCGTGGTTTTAGCACGGTCGCTCAACTGCAATTTTTTGCTTTTGTCTGATTTCTTTATATATTTTAATTAGGTGCTTTTAATGTTCCGCTTTTCAATTTTAGAAGAATTGCGACGTCACGAAAACACATTTCGAATCACACCGCAACCGGTACGCCTGTGACTTTAATGTATTTCGGTTTCGCCGAGAGTGCGATTTGGGTCGCATAAATGCACACCCGCATTTAGGAAAGTAAAATTATTTAAATACGCGCCTAAAGAGTCTATCGTGTTGTTAACTTCGGGAAAGACCGTGAAGTTCACTAAACGGTCCTTCCAAGTCTAAGTCTTATAACAACTAATTTGGGGCCCCACAATTGTGTATTTTGTTTTTGGCGAGGCTCGTCTCGTTTATTTTTTAAAGGACAATCCTAAAGTGACTACATTTTTTTATTAAGTTCGTCTCTAAAATAAACGAGAAAAGGTCCTAATTTATTGCATATTTATAAGCTCAGGCCTCTTATTAGTTAATAGATCAATGTGAATGGAAGTTGCACTCGAGCTTGCATAAGGGAGATTGTGTTATGCCTTACTCTACGAGCGAATAATACTAAAACTAAAATTATAAATAGCATGCGAGTTTGACAAAAGTATTAGAACAAACTAACCATTCTCTAATTAATTTAAACCACCAGTATTAGATAAATTGAACCGTTGAAGTTAACTATGTGTAATACAAAAGTCATTTTTGAACTTCATGCTAACGTTCATCACTAACATTAGTTACTAATATTATTCAAATTGCTATTTAAAATTATGTTATTTACTCAAGTGACCTCGTAAATTCAAAACTAGATACATTGAACTAACATTTTGATTTCCATTTGAACTATTTGAACCTGTAAACTATTTGGAACTATTTTACGACTAACTGGAAATGCATTAACCACACTATATTTCATAACTAGTAATCACCAACTAAGATTAATTATAATGAATATTCACATGTTTGTAGAGACAGATTCGACAGTTCAATTTATATACTTATCAGTCCGTTACAAGTAAAAAAATTTCTACTTGACATCCAGTTAAAGATGCGAGAGAACTCAAAAGGAAACATGACAGCATTTCATTTCATCTCCAACTTCAGTTTACATTAGGACATGGTTTCAGAGTGTGTACCTGGAAACTGACAAAAATAAAGGACTCAGAAATCAGCTATGGCAGTGATAGCAACAGTAGCAGTAGACCAGCAGCCAGCAGCAACAAAACAACAACAAACAGCAACAAGACACAACTAACAGCAGTAGCCAAACACAACAACAGCAAGCCAAACAGCAACACTCAGCAAACCAGTAACAAAACCACGACCAGCAGAAACAGTCGACCCAGAAATAGATGCAAGGGATCCGTGTGAACTTCAAACAAAAAACCCAATGAAACAGTAACCAGGAATCCAGTGGCAACCCAAGAAGAATCAATTAAAATTCCAGTAAAACCAAATCAAACACAGGTATAAGAGAGCACTAGTTTTTCCGATCTTCCAATGTGTTTGAACTTAAACACTTACAACTCTCACTCTGTTTTCTCTCGAAGAAATGTATGCCTATTCTCTGTCTAAGATCTATTTTCCTTCAATCTTTCTGTTTAAGGTCTGTGTGTATCTATCTATATGCTTCAGAATCCCCTCAAGGGTCTGCTCTTTTCAGATTCTAAGCTTTTTTTTTTTCCTTTTTCTCCTCTTCTCCTTTTTTTATTGACTTCTACCTATACTTATAGTTGAGACCAACAGCTCCTAAGGTTACTCCCCAACGTTAGAGGCTCTATCTGCCCATACCTCTCTCTGTTTTTAGCACTAAACCCTGTCTAAGTGTGGGTTTTACTATTTTAAACTATTGTCTGCAACAGCCATGCCCTGCTGCAGCAGGTTCCACTAATCCCTTTTATGGGCACAGTACTTTTAAAATCCAAAAATATGCTAATACTAATTAAATCCCTATCAGCTATATCCACACTTCCTATGTAACAGTGATTCTGGAACCAATATTGAGTTTCACTCCTATATTGTTCCGACCAACATACCCATACAACTAATCGACGACGTTCGTCTAATCGATTACGACACGTATAACTGATAACAAGTAATTGACCTACGAATTCGATTCATAGTTTTAGGGCAGAATCAGGGACTACTAATCCAAATTCACTATTCGACGGCCTTAACTAGATTAAACACACCATGTAATCACAACACCAAATACGAGTCGAAACAGACAAGAGCAAAAATGAATTGACCAAATAAAAGGTCTGTTGAGAAGGGTAGAAGAATGCTAATAATTTCTAAAACTAAACACAAATACACACACGGATTGCAACCAGAAATCGTAAGGGACACGAATTACCTCAAAAGAAACTGCCGACCCAAGCTTCGAACTTGATTTGGAACTATTGAAGCCAAATGGGCTTTTAATCAAGATGTTCTCGATTGAGAACACCTAGACTAAAGTCCCTTGGACTTCAATTACAACTAATCCGGCTCGAATTGGCCTCTTCAAAAACTAGGGTTCTTGGGACTCGATTTTAGGGCTTTTACAATTCTGGCAAGATTCGAGCTAAGCCGGGGTTAGTAGGGGTATGAGGGAGGTGTGAGGAGTCACTGGTGTGAATTTGGGGTGGTTTGGCGTGGTTTGGGGTTTTAACTCGAATCTTCGATTGAAGATTCGAGACGTTTGGGGATGATTCAAGGTTAACGGACCATGGATTTGGAATGGGGGAGTCGAGATGGTCTTAGGGTGTAAAAATGGGGGGCTTTGGCCTACCGGAACCGCTGCGAGGCGATTTCCGATAGGCGGAGGGCGGTGGAGGCACAGCGGTTTCTGATCGTCTCTGGGAGAGACGAAGAGGGGTCTGGAGAAATGAAACGGGTATGGGGGTATTGGGGCTTCCTTGGTATGTTTAAAATTAGTGAATTAATGTGAGCCGTCGGATCAAATGATCTGAATGGCTCGGATTAGCTGATGGGTAGGGGACGGGGTCGTTTGGCCACAATACGGGGTTGTTTGGCTTAATGAATGATTGGGTTGAGGGGCTGGTCCGGATTAATTATCTTGGCCGTTGGATTGACTTAATCCAACGGTGCAGATCAGGCGTTACACAAAAGGGGTGCATGGGCCTTGTATTGGGTAATGATCTGTTTTGGGCTTAATTTTAATTTAAGAACTGGCCCAATCCGATTTTCTTTCTTAATTTCCAAACAAATTCTTTCCCTTCTTTATAATTGAACAAAAATTCCTAATTAATTTGTAAAATCACTGAATAAAACTACACAAATATCAACATTTGAACAACAATTAACATGTTAACTAACACATAAAAATCATGTCCTATAACTAAACTTAAACATTAAATGTAAAAATGCATATTTTTGTTATTTTTTCATTTTCGTGAAAACGACTTAATTACTCTAAAGCACGACATGAATTTATATATAATAATGCACCTGATGAGAGAAAAATAATGCAAGAATCACAAAAGTCACGCACAACACAAAAACTATTTTATTTTGAATTTTTTTGGGAGTAAATCTTACGTAGGGCAAAAATCACGTGCTCACAGTCATGGTAAAGTTTAACCCAAGGCAATTCAAGGCACTACGGGGCATGCATCAAAATTTGATTCGCAAGTATGAAGGGCCATTTAAGATCGTCGCCAAGATAGGTAAGATCTCATACAAGCTTGACATGCCATCGTATCTTAAGATCTACCCTATTTTCCATGCGAGCATGCTTAAGCCATATCATGAAGATAAGGATGATCCGAGTAGGGGCCAATCAAGTCGAGCGCCAATCACTGCCTCACATGATCGGGAGATTGAGGCTATAATAGATTACCAAGCCAGGCGATAATAAGGGCAAAAAGCGACCACAATGTTCCTCGTCCATTGGAAAGGGCAATCACTAGAAGAGGCCACGTGGGAACGATATGAGGATTTGTGGCAATTCAAAGATAAGATCCGAGAGTTTATGCAACAGCATTACGCCGCGGTCGTCGCAATATTAGGTGTGGGAAAGTGTGATGACTTGCCACGTCATCATGCCACATAGGTGCCATTTGGCATATATTAATGCCATGTGGAAGCTTACATAAGAAGAAGGCTAGCATTTGTGAGAAGATTCTAGAGAAGTATGGACATTTCCTTAGGAAGAACCTAGATCTTTATGAATTTGCTAGGAAAGTCCTTGGAATCTTCTAGGCTTGTAGAGTATTCTAGATAATGGACTTATTTGTAAATATTGAAGGACTTGTAGAATAATTATTATTTACACACTAGCCCCTAGGTGATTAGTATAAATAGGGGGCATTCATTTGTAATTCATCAACCAAGAAAACAATTCAAGTTCTCTCTAATACAAAGCTTCCTTTAAAAATTCTCTTGTGTTCTTTTTTCCATTCTCTTGGCGATCTTGAGTGTAGTAAGGCTGACTTGGTCTAGCAAAAACGTGAGCAAGTTGTGCAAGATAGTGAGCGAGTTGTCAAGTGTCGCACGTGTACTTAGTTAACAACTAAGGACATGACAAAAAGCTATTAAATTCGATCGAATCCATATCTGAACTTCCAACTCTACCCCTAAAGTCATTCCACAGAGCAGAAGAGGATCTAGAATATAAACTTTATGGGTTCAGATTTGCAATTCTACAACATCTTATATAATTTAATGGGTTTGAAATTTATTATTTATACATATGTAATAATTTTTTGAACAAAAATATAGAATATGAGCAAAAGTTACGTATTCAATTAAACCTAGAACCTATATACTAGATACGCCAGAGTCCGGAACCTAATTAATGATTTTTTTAACATAAAACACATTTTTGATGTTAAAAAAAAGTTACTTTAATACCTATTTCGCAGTTTTATATTACGAATTACTTTAACGAAATTTCTGTCGTTAAGGCAATTTGCAGTATAAAAATGCGAAATAAGTATTTAACATTTTTTTTATATTTTGCTGACATATCACAGTAAACTACTACGAATTGCTATTCGAAGTATTACTGCGAATTACCCTAATAAATTACACATCTTCTTCTTCCCCAGACCCATTCTGACATTAAACTAAGTTTTTGGTCCCCCCCCCCCAAATCTATTTTTTTCGCTCCCCAACCCCACATCTAAAAAAATCGGTTCTACTCGTCCCCTAAAGAGAAAGAAGTGTTGGCCCCACACACGAAAGAAGCTTTGGATTCCTTTTGGGTGCAAAACCTCACTTTCAATAATATTTACATCGAGGTATTTCAATTTATGTTTATGTCGAAACTCATATAGTATGTTTCCATGTTAATTTTGTTTATTTTATATACCCGGTTATTTGATATGTTAGTATTAGTTTGATATGTTAGTATATACCATGTTATTTGATATGGTATTGTTAATTTGATATGTTAGTATTTATTTGGTATGTTAGTATATACCCCGGTTATTTGATATGTTAGTAATAATTTTTGATTTATTTTATTTCTGTTATGTTAGTGTGAATAATAATATTTAGTATGTTAGCATGGTTCGATTAGTATTATTTATTTTGTTATTAATATTATTTACTTTATTATTAATATTAATATTGTTATTAATATTATTTATTTTGTTTATTTTTATTGTTGATTTTATGTTCATATTGTATAGTGTAGAGCCTTTTAGCGTAAAGACTTATATTAATTAATGATTATTAGGTGGTACCGGGCCTAAAAAATAAAGCTTGGAAACCATACACAACTATTATATCCAATTTCAAAAATCATGCTTAATTTAATTTATTAAGTTAATAAAATTATAAAACTATTAAAATTGAGACTTATAATAATTAAGAATTATTCGGTAGTACCGGGCGTCAAAAATCAAGCCTGGAACCCATACACAACTATTATCTCCAATTTGAAAAATTATACTTAATTTAATTTATTAAGTTAATAAAATTCTAAAAATATTGAAATTGAGACTTATATTAATAAAGAATTATTCTGTGGTACCGGGCATCAAAAATTAAGCTTGGAACCCATACACAACTATTATCTCCAATTTCAAATATCATATTTAATTTAATTTATTAAATTAATAAAATTCTAAAAATATTGAAATTGAGTCTTACAATAATTAAGAATTATTCGGTGGTACCGGGCGTTAAAAATCAAGCCTGAAACCCATACACAACTATTATCTCCAAATTGAAAAATCATACTTAATTTAATTTATTAAGTTAATAAAATTTTAAAAATATTGAAATTGAGACTTATATTAATTAATGATTATTAGGTGGTACCGGGCCTCAAAAATTAAGCATGGAACCCATACACAACTATTATCTCCAATTTTAAAAATTAAATTTAATTATTTAATTTATTACACTAACACAAATAATTAATTTTATTTAAATTATAGTATACGACATGGCGTTTCCTCCACCTGCGCATCCTGGACCTGCGGTGGATCAGCTACTAGTGTTGTAGGGCGACCATAGGTCATCCTATTTTCGGGAGGGACAGCTAGTGATGCAGCAAATTCGCCCCAAGAGGCCTAATGATCTGTGGGAGTATATCGTGGAGCATTCTTTCCATCCGCGTATAGTAAAGATCCTACAGGATGCGGGACTATATACTATTTTTAGCTTGGACGGATGCAGCTTGACTGGTCGCTCATCACGTCCTTGATAGAGCGGTGGTGACCGAAGACACATACATTTCACTTGCCTACTGGAGAGGCTACTATCATGCTGCAGGACGTCCAGGTTTTATATGGACTGCGCATAGACGGGCGCACCTTTACACTGCCCCACCAGTGGAGAGGCATGACACGTGCACAACTGGTGGACGTGATGGGGCAGATAATTGGTTTGAGACCACAGGGTGACCGGGGTGGCAGTCGCGTGCCTTTATCACTTATTAGAGATGATATGGCGTTATTGCACCCTGATATTACACACGAGACAGAGCATCTCTTGATTATTTGTTACACTCAGATAGTGTTGCTCCTGCTATTTGGGTGTGTCTTGTTTCTCGACACCTCGGGGAACAAAATGAGTATGCGATTTCTTCATTGTCTTAAGGACCTGGATGAGCTGCACCATTACAGGTGGGGTGCTACTGTTCTGGCCTATCTCTATAGGAGCATGTGCAGGGCGTGCGTTGGTCCAGCAATTGATATTGGTGGTTTTCTGCCCCTCCTTCAGGTGCAAAATATTTCTGAATACATTGTTTGTTACCCGTAAATTCTATATTGTGAAATGACTCATAAATTCACATCAATATTTTATCTTAGGTTTGGGCCTCGCAGCGGATCATGCCGTTGCAGCCACCTCTGCCAGCACTTCAGCACGGCCATGACTATCCGGCTCTCCTTCTAGCTATTAAATGGATTCTCTAGCGGAGGACCTACCGAGGGGCAGATGCTCACCAGAATCTCCCCCTTATTAGGGATGTATTAGATATGTTGGTGGACGGAAATGTAAATATCTACCTAAACTTGGTTGTTTTAAATTGAGTTGTGTTTTGCGTACTCATTTTTATATTACTGATTGTAGTTCATCTGAACGCCATACAGCATCGAGTTGCCACCTACCCGCTATTTGCTCAGTCGACCGGTTGATTTGGAGCACCTCCGCTCCGTTGATCTTTTGGGATTATGTTAAGTATCATGCCATAGAGTGTATGCTTTGACAGTTTGGTCGTCCTCAACAGATACCGAGGGAGCCTGGGTGGGAGCCTACTCACTATCACCGGGACGACCGTTCGAACATGAACCTGCAATATGTTGGGTGGCTACAGCAGTAGATAGCTTATTGGGAGGACCGAGCTGAGTGCATCCCGCTACCACCTACAGTTTTCGAGGAGGCCTCTATTCAGCTCTATTATGGGTGGTGCCGCCGTCATACCCGATTGTTGATCGGGAACCCCATTCATGTACTTGACGACCGCTTCAGACCGTACACCGGGAGGCACGAGGCACTGGTATGTTTTTGTGAAACATAGAGTTATTTAATTACTATTTGAATTGTTTCACAGACTGTTGGGCTTTATTGCATCTACCAGTCAGGACAGGAGATTCAGCAGCGTTCGGGCATCTTTGAATTGGTTGATTTTGGGTGGGAGATAGCTTAGCTGGCTCGTTTGACACTGTTGCAGGCAAGAGATGGCCAGAGGTTAGACCATGAGCCTGAGTATGCGGTTCTAGATGCCTACCTGAGGGGTAGGCCAGTCCTACGAGACGGGGCTAGGGCACCAGGCAAGGCTGCACCATGGGCTCGCAGGGCACGGCGAGGAGGTGGCCAGCAAGGGGGCATTGAGATACATGTCGACCCAAATGTCGATGCGCGTGACGAGGAGTTCAGAGTTGGGGGTTTTGGAGATGACCATGAGGGTTATATCCCTCATCCAGATGAGCCTTCCAGCAGCATGCCTTCATATAACCTTCAACTGTCTTTGCCAGCGTCGCAGGTCACCCCGTCAGGAGCATTGTTGATCATGGGTACATTTGACGGGGATTTAGATCAGTACTTTATATGCACGTCTACCGCAGCGGAGCATCAGCCGACATGCGACGTGGATGGCGGGCACATGTTGAGTTATCCATCGTCCCTGGCAGTTCATGCGGTATGTTTGTATTACTTTGGTATTTCAATTTATTTTATTTTCCTTAAATTGCTACCATTAATTATTTGTTAGTTTCTTATGCAGTCTTCGTCCCAAACCATCTTTGAGGACACTACATGCGGTGATGATCACACTATCGAGACATATACGCAGGAGGTCAACGAGACCCTGGTGAGAAAATATTTTCTTACTGTTACAAAATAAAACATTTATATTTTATCTAACATAATTTATTGTTTTATAGGTTCCTGACGGCCCGACGGCCTATTCTTCCGACCCTGTCAGTTGTGGTGTTGATGCTACTGCACATCCTCACATAAAGAGGCGGCTTGACGATGATGATCCAGATAGTGTGCCCGGGCGGCAGGAGATATGACTTAGGCCAGCACAGCACTGAAGCACACAGGCTGCGGCACTCACTGATTTGTTTATGCATTAATTTTGTGTAAATAGTGCTTTATGTAAATACTATTAACATCTATCTTTTAAAACAACTTTATTTTTATTGTGTTTGAAGAGAAATTTTACTTAGACAGAACAACTCAATCACAAACCTTACAAACATAACACAAAAATAAACAGTATAACTAATAAAAGCACTTGACAAAAAGAAACATGAAAATACACTACAACACTCAACATGTAAATGTCGTCGCTTAAGTACGGCCACGTAGTATTTTCTGCTTAATCCTCTCGAACTTTCGTTCCAATTGCTTTTTTTTTCACCTCCTTGATCTTCGCCTTCAACTCTTCAATTTCTTGCTTCGATTGTTGCTCTCTGTCCCACTGCATATTACACACATTTTGAAGATGATACACCTGGTCTTTGTAGTATTCCCGGTAACATAGTTCATCAATCCATACCTTAAACTGCATGTAGGTACGTGGGGTTGCCTATAAAATGTGTTCATACATGCCCAGTAGCTACGTCCAGCTTTTTCCCATTCATTAAACATCTTGCTTTTGATTTCCCAATCGCACTTTGGGGGACGAATGGGTTGTTTCGACATTTCTTAAAGAGAAGTTTGGTTATGGAAAATCTTGATTATAGGTTGTTGCTAAGCACAGAAATTAACTCAAACTCTCTCGTTATTTATAGGGAACATATAACTAGATCGTCGCATTATACTGCGAGTTACAAATCTACAATACGTAGTATTATACTACGAATTACATAGATATGACAACTCTACGAAACAGGGATATCACATGATTTTCAGCTTTTTTAGACGAAAGGACAACTCCACAATACGTAGTATTGTACTACAAATTACATAGACATGACAACTCCACGAAACAGGGTTGTCACATGATTTTTAGCTTTTTCAGATGAAAGGACAACTCCACAATACGTAGTATTGTACTACGAATCACATAGTACGTAGTATTGTACTACGAATTACATAAACATGACAACTCACATGCTTTTCAGCTTTTTCAGTATGACATGAGAACTCCACAATACATAGTATTATTGTACTACGAATTACATAGACATGCATATCTATCGCAAAATATATGGCAATGGATTTGGACATAACATTTTAAATTTGCACAACATCACATTTAGAGTTGCATATTTCGACATAATATTTATTGTAAGAGAATTTGAACAAGAAACATAATTTGAACATGAATTTTATTTGAAACTAAAACACAAACACAAAAGCCAAAAAACTAAAGATACATGCCAGTACAACTGCTACAAACACATGACAACGGAAAAATGAAAATACAGTACTACGCTTATTACTAATAAGCTACTTATTAATCGCGATCGTATCCTACAATTCGCTCCAACCACTCGAGTTGCTCTTCCAGCCTTTTTTTCTCTTCTTCTGCCTCGTTGAGTTTGGCCTTCAACGCCTCAAGTTCTTCATTGGTTTGGCGCTCGCGCTCCGCTTGGCTTTGAGTTAACAATAAAACTCACAAATTCTTTCTTTGTAGCGCTCTTGCTTATATGGTTCGTCCATCCAATCCTCAAAGTCACATGTAGGCTTGTCGGGTAACTACTCGAGCTTGTTCTTACATGCCCAGTAGCGGCGTGCACCTTCCATATACCATTTGAACAAAGTGCATTTTTTTCGCAGTAATAATTTGGGACATAAACATTTTGTGAAGATATTTTTTATAGTGAAACTTTGGTTATTGTTAGGTGAAGAATATAAGTACCATGGAACTGTTATATATAGTCAATATTTCAAACAAAAATGCAGTATAGTACTATGAATTACGTAGTGAATTTTCATGACTTAAAATAGAGTTTTCACGTGCTTCTCAGCTTTTTTAGCAGGACATGTCAAATCCACAAAACATAGTATTATATGACGAATAATATATTAAATGACCTTGACACGAATAAAATGTAACAGGATTGTGGAAATATATTTATTTCATATATATTGAGTCAAATAATAATACAGACATATATTACAACAAATAATACCAAAATAAAGAACTAGGGGTATGCTTGATAGTTGGGTACATTGGACGAACTTACAACAGGATTACCGCCACCATGCCTAGCACCCGAAGGACATTTGCGATGGTCATGAGAGCATATGCTATATTTACGCGCATAAACAGACTCACCAACATCCATTTGGTTCGGTATATGCACTCTTTTGTACTTTCAGCTTGCACAAATAGTCCTTTTTACATACCAACTTAAAAGGTGCTGGCAGCCAATAATGCTCAGCACCTAATGGATGCAACTTTCCACTATACGTGTCTATGTATGCTTCAACAATGTATTGCCTATCAATGTAGTTTGTTGCTCCATATCCAACTTGTTGAAATTACTTCAACATATGTGGGCACGATATGGGGTAGATGGTTCATTTCCCACATGAACATAACCTTCTATTTTCATTCACCATATGTAGATTCCCACAGTGTCCGTTGATAGCGGTTCCGTTCATGATCGTACTGAAGAAATGAATGCCACTGTGCTCGCCTCCTGTACCTTTCAAATCTTGCCATGGGTATTGGCATATATTCAACACCCCTATCCATCAATGACGATGCAACTGCATGCTTTTCAACAAACCTCTCTGCACTCTATTTGAAAGTAATGTGGACCATGGCAGTGACAGGCAGTCCACGGTCAGACTTCAATAAGCCGTTGAATGACTCCGACACGTTTGTGGTGAGGGCTCCCCATTGTATGCCTCCATCAACATGCAATGTCCACATTTAAGGGTCATGTTGCATCAACCAAGTATAGGCTCGTGGTTCTATCCGCCGGATCACTTCAATGCGCCTCATGAATTTACATTGCTGGTGCTCAGTTGCAGCCATCCGCATTAAGTCATGCAACGCCTTGTTAGGAAATTTCTTTTGAAAATTGGCCTTTAGGTGCCTCACACAGTAACGGTGGTATGCATGTGGTTCCTACCATTTAGGCAAGTGACGTACATAACTTAAAATACCACCATGCCGATCAGATATTAGACAAATACCTACACGCTATTTGACAACGTGCTGCTTCGCGTGGTTCAAGAACTGCATCCATGTCTCTTCACTTTCGTTGGCACAAATGGTAAAAGCTAGTGGAAATATTTGTTCGTTGGCATCTACAACATCTGCAATCAAAAGCTTAATATCATATTTTCCATAGACATGAGTACCGTCTATGGAAATTACAAGATGACAATGCACAAAACCTTCAATTGCTAGTTTAAATGACCAAAATACATAGTTGAATATATATTCTGGTCTGTCCGGACTTTGCTCACGCCTCCATTCAACAATAGTCCCGGGTTAAAGTGTTGCAGTGCAGCCATGTACCTGGTCAGATTTGAAAAAGACTTATCCCAATCGCCATAAATAAGTTCAAAGGCACGTTTGCGATCGAGATATGCCTTTATTTTGGTTATAGTACAACCATACTTATGGTAGACGGCTGTAATACACTCTTTGATCTTGAACCTAATGGACACTTCCAAAAATCGAACCAAGACAAGGGAAATCAAGTCAGCATCCAAGTTGAAGTGATTCTCATTGAATGTATCCATTTCACATCTATGCTCGCTAATAAATTTACCCACTTTCCACAAGCTTGATTTTTTCTTTGTGGCATGCAACATCCATTGACAACCTAGAAACCACCTACGACATATAGCCTTGTATTTATCCGTAGTTGATTCACTTACCGTCATCTCATGACACTCCCTTATACTGTAAATTTTTACAGCCCTAACTAGGCGAGCTTTGTCAGGGAAATACATGCCCTTTGTAAGAACAGCTGGTCTAGATTCATCCCACTTCACCTGTCGTAATTCATCATCATCCCTTGTGAGGGCATCAACATTAGGCATGATTGGCAAAGTATCAAGGTAGGGAATATTTCGCTCATGAAATGGCACGTGGGACTCATACACTCTTGGTCTAACGGGAGGTGGAGGAACATGCTCCCTAGTCAGCTCAGGTTCCACATTCACTTCATCCTCCTTATCATCACTATTCTCATGGAAGGGTGTCTCATCCTAGACTCATCCGCATTGTTATCATAATCACTATCATCTTCTTGACTCTGCGCATCTGCCAAATCACGAGTAAAAATATCGCCTATGGGTGACTGTGTTAGGCGAGGAGCTTCAAGAAGCTCGTTTTCACTACAGAAAACGAACAAAAATATAAGTTACCCAATACTTAGAAAAAATACTTTACATATCGCTATATCACTTTACTTACAAATTATATTGTCTTGGCGTTTCATGATGGATATTTTGAGGTTGGTGATAACTACCAGATGGACCATCATGGTCGAATACTCCAGACTTACGTAGATTCTAACTAGGGGCGGGGTCATAACTTGTAAAATTCAAATCTGGACGGTACCCTCTATAAAATAATATGAGTGATAATACAAATCCAATTAAAACATGAAGAAAAAAATTCGCTAAAACGTAGTCAAAATTAAGTTTATCAGTCGTCTTGTTGATTATATAAAGTAGAAACATTATTTTCTGCTTGCTCATTCGCCTGTGGTGACAAGTTTAAATCAAGGCAAGCTCTTTCATCTCCAATCTATCCGGCAAATGCTGCTCCAAAATAACCACCCGATGACCGGGGGTTATTGCTGGTACGCACGCCCTCATTACTACTAAGGTCCTCCACCTTCATATACATTTCTAATAATTTTATTACAATAAATTCCCTATATTCGTCCGAAATCCGCAAAAAATCTCTAATAGTTTCATCATCCTCGATGTTAAACTCAGAATAATAAGCAAACCCCTGCGGAGTCACTGAATAAGGAAATCTACCGGTTACTTTAAGGCTAACCGAACGCCTCCGCTCACTCATTTTTTTACGTAACGGCGATACCAATGTATCGTACTCCATATTAAGCGGCAATTTAACATGACACTATGGAGGTGAGCTATACCTCACAGAGTTATTCTCCACCACAGCCTCATCCCCCCAATATAGTGAAATCCTTATTTTTTGCACTTTAGACATTGTAAATAATTGATTGATAAGGAGAAAAGAGAATAAACGTATGTTTGAAGTTTAAGTGTTGAATGAATTTTTATAAAATTGAAGCGCCTATAAATAAGGAAAGTCCGACCTTTGGGTGTACAATTTTTCAAAGAAATTCGCAGTATTATACTGCGTTTTGTGTATTTGAATTATTGTTATGTTAGTCAAAGTGGGGCCAAAAATCAGCTTATTTTGCAGTTTTATATTGCGATTTAAGTAAATTCGTAGTATAGAACTGCAAAATGGTTGTTCAAAAATTACCTGGGCCCATCTCACACAATTCGTAGTATACAACTGCGAATTGTAAAAGTAAAAATTAATTTTTTAATATTTTGTAATTTTATACTGCGAATTGTCTTAACGGCAGAAATTCTGTTAAGGTAATTTGCAATATAAAATTGTGAAGTAGTTATTAAAGTAACTTTTTTTTTAACATCAAAAATGTATTTTGTGTTAAAAAAAAATATTAATTTGGTTCCAACTCAGATACACCTCGGCGTCAAGGGTGACCTCCCAAATCTAATCATGAGGATAGTGCATCCATTTGGGCCTACAAGATGGCTCAGGCTGAATAAACTGTTATTTTTAATATAAAATAATCTTTTTTGAATGTTCCAAAAGAAATTCAAATTTATAATTTAAAATTTTTGATATGAACTTTTATTTTAAAAATGGAAAAATACTATTAAATAAACACAAGTCCATAATTTGAAGAACATTTTAGCAAACAAAAAAAAAAAAAAAAAAGATTACCGTAGTTTCCTTCCAAAGGAGAATTAATTAAGTCTAACTAATTGTCATTTTTCTGTGTTGAGATCACATGCAGCAAGATCAAATAAATGGTTGATCAATATACCCAGCAAATAATATAACTAGCTAGCTTTAGGAGAGCAAATATTAAAGAAATAAATTGCATTACTAAAAGAAAGATATACTAAATCAATAGCAGCTTTGGGTATTGTCACGATAAAGTAATCAAATTATTTAGCTATCTCTATACTATATGTCATAACTTTTTATCCAAAAAGAAAAAAATAAAGCTTACATTTTTCTTCTTCTTTTTATCTCACTCTGCTCTGCAATGAAATATAAAAAATGAAACTGTAGTATCATTTTTTATATTTTACATCTGCTCTGTAAGTTTCTTTTCGAATAATGAGCCTAACCACTTTAATGTTTTTTTAATGAATTTTTCTAAATGATTATTTTCAATACTAGTCACCATGTTGAAATATTCAATAATTTACACTATATATGTTTATGATATATTTTATTTTTTATTTATTCACAAAATATTATATTTTAAATAATTTTTAATTTCAAACTTCTCATTTTATCTTTAACTATATGTTCATGCCAATGTACTAGCGAATTCAGCTGGAACAAATGTTGTTTTACTTCAATATGCTAGACTTAGCTTGCCTATGGCACTCAGTAATTCCATGAACCATTGAAAAAGGGAAATCTATTTTCTTGTGTTCGATAGTTAGTTATCATTTTTAAATTTTAGAAAATGTTGGAATTTTGAGGCTGCAAGGTCAAACTTTAGACAAAATTTGTAACTTTAGACGCGAATTTTTTCAACTTTAGTAAGATATGTCTATAAGTAACTCTAAAATGGCTAAAGATGTAAAATTTCTAGGAACCTCGGCTATGTCTTAAATTAGGGTTCTGAAATCGGCTATTTATGCACTTCTACCACATGCCTGCCTTTATATTTGCAGCCTTGGGAGATCAAGGATTGAGATTTCTTATTTGTCAAAACGGGCTAGCAAGTTTAATAGTCAGTGTTTCAGGTTGGTGAGATTATTGGAAGATTCGAGAAGAAAGGTTTCTCGTTGAAAGGTAAAAAATTTGCTTCTACTAGTTTCACATTCCCCAATTTTGATTAGTATGTGGCTATTTTGGTTGATCGATTTAACAATAAGGGCTTTAGTGTAAAATTTAGTCGAGACAACAATCTATTGTGCTTGCTTTCTCATCTTTTCTTCTTTATAATTTGGCTCGCGAATTGGTGATTATTTCATGGACCATGCAAGTAGGGGCGGGGCTATGTTCAATTGAATCCAGTTCGTCGATAAAATTACACTATTCAAATAAGGTAGAAACAAAAACTTTTTAACATATATACACATATGCCGCCAGCGGGTTCGGCCGAACCGAGTAGCTTTCGTTCAAACCTTTTATTTATTTTTAAAAATCCATTGAATATGTATAAATTCTTAATTTAGAACCCAATAATTTAAGACGATTAGAATCCCGAACCCATAAGCTTGAAATCATGGCTCCGCCTCTGCCTGCATAATTAATTTTTCAGTTTTTAACCTGCCCGCCCGCCCGCCCGCCCACTCAACTTAATTTTTTCTTTCTTTTTCTTTAATTTTTTTCTAAAACAAACTAGTTTGACAGTGTGTGGAACGCCTCAAATTAGTTAAAGTATATCATATACGTTTAACGCCTGAAATTTTGTCCATGAATTTTCAATACTTGCTGTAGAAAATTTTCAAATCGGCGTTTGTTTAAGTTTTTTAAAATTTACTAGTATATTAGTTCTTTTTGCAAAAATTATGTTTTGTAGTTACGATTTGAGGATGTTTTTTTAAAAACAGTTCTAAAAATATAATTTTAAACAGTCCCAATTATAACTTTGTTCACTTGATTAAATTGTCATTTTGAAAATTTTCTTACGTTTTCTACTTTCTCATTAAAAGCTATCTATAATGGTTTTCTGTAGAGTTATAGTAATGGAAAGATTAGTGTAAGAATATGTGAAAATATTTCTTTAATGTTCCTGTTGGTCAATTCTGTGGCAAAAGAAAATCATACATTTGAATCCCAATTTATCACTTTGGGGAGACTTATGCAAATTGATTAATTATAAATCAAAATAGTATTCGTGCTAGTGAAGAAGAATGTGAAATTGTAGTTGAAATGATTGCTTTATTTTAAAGATAAAATTTAAAGTTGTCCCACATTAAACCCACAACCCGCCCCGCCCGCTTTAAAAATTTTAAAAATTGTTTTACCCCGCCCCGCCCCGCCCCGCACTCGACCCCGCCCCATTGCCATCCCTATGCCCTTATGATAAGCGAAGCTTCTAGTACGGTAGCAAAGGTAGTTCAAAAATTGATTTAGGTCACAGGTTCAATCTTGGGTATAGCGTTCTTGCATTGTTTAGAATCCTTTGTTAGAATTTCTGGCTCTGCCACAGATTCAACATTAAAATTGTCTTTGTGTGACCTATAAGTTATAGGTTCGAGCTATAGAATCACAAGATGTTTCATGCACTACCTTTACTTAAGTGTTGTTCCCAAAAGGATATTCCCAGTCATAATTTGGTATTCCCTTGTTGTAATATTTTGTATGTATGTGGCAACTTTATTAGATGACTCTATAGTTACTTTTTATTTGAATTGTTCTGATTAATTTGCTAGAACTAAACTTATCATGTTGGCTACTCTGTTTGGATTTAGGCTTGAAGCTCATTACTGTGGATCGCGCTTTTGTTGAAAAGCACTACGCCGACTTGTCTGCAAAGCCTTTCTTCAATGGGCTTGTTGAATACATTGTGTCTGGCCCCGTTGTTGCGATGGTCTGGGCGGGTAACAGTGTAGTTACTACCGGTAGGAAGATAATGAGCAAACTTCACTTATAGCCTCTTGGGCCAAATTTATATCATCCAGTAGCCCAAAATTATATTATACAACTTATAGCCCAAAAGTAATCCTAATAGCTAGCCTAAACTACCGCTTTCTGCTTCTTTCCTCAACAATTAAATTATGATGTGTCTTGTCGACAAGCCAAAGCCACTCTGGAAAATGGGAATTCGTTCATTCACAGGCAAGGGACCTCTCTCTCTCTCAATAATGAATCCCATTCTTTCCGTAAGCTTCTTTTCTCCTGTTTTCCGTCACAAGGAATTGCTTGCTCCCTCTGTATTCTATTATTTCCATCACTATTCACATCACCCACCCACCCACCCTCTCTCCTTCCACCGGGTCCTCTCCATTAATTACATTTAACTATTACTTCCTCATGTTTGATTAGACATCAAATTTAGAATATTGTAAACATTTTTTTATAATAATTCTAGTAGAAAAAAATTAAGACAATAGTAGTAGTTGAAGAGTAAAATGTGTCATCTAGTGGTTTTAATCTAATGATCGGTGAAACAGAAATGAAAATTATGAAAAACCATGGTGCAATTCTTTTCTTTGTGTAATAGCTTATTTGGTCATACTTTTAAAATAGGAAAATTTTATATTATAATAATTGGGCTCTCTATTATACAAAATAGACTGCCAGTAAAAAAATTTATATACAGTAGATTGTCACTATACAAAATAGACGGTCACTATACAAAATACATACTAATAGATTGTTGCTATACAAAAAATATACAAAATAGATTGTCACTATACAAAAAATATACATAATAGATGTTACTATACAAAATATATACAAAAAAGACTGTCACTATATAAAAATACATGATACACTCCAAAATATTAGAAAATACACATTATACATAATTTTTATACATTTTTTAGACAGATTATATTCACGATACAAGTTATATTTGGGATACACAAATATATACACTTTAGATACACAAGCACCGTTGAGATAGGCGCAATGTACCTCAATGATACACTATCGAACTTAGGATACAATATTTATACATTGCAAAAAAAAAAATTCTCCATTGCGCTAGGTTGGGGTCGAACCTGCGACCATCTGCTTAGGAATCAGGCACTCTACCCACTAAGCTACAAGCACTTATGTTGTCATATTCTTTCTGTTCGGCTAGTATATGCAATATGTTTGGGCCGAAGTGCCATTTTTTGAAAGTGAGTCAAAACATGGGCTATTAAAATTTTGAGGGGCTATAGAGGGTAGTTTTTCCGAAGATAATTGGTGCAACCAACCCATTGGAGTCTGCTGCTGGCACTATTCGTGGTGATTATGCTATTGACATTGGGACGTAAAACATCCAATTTCCCACTTTACTGTTTGCTATAACGTGTATTTGTGATAGTTTTATGGACAAGGATAAAGCTGTAGAAGCTCCAAGAAGGCTATTCACGAGGTCTCAAGCTAAGGAGAAGCAAGATAAGAATATTGGGATTCAATGGGAGATCAAGAAGGCGCTACTGGTGGAACAAATCTATAAAATTATGTAGAGGATTTAGCTAAGTGCTACACTCATTTTGTGGTCCAAGTCCAAGAGGATGTTGATTAGGGTCCAAGCACCAGCCATAAAGGCACCTAAATTTTCCTAGTTTGTTAGGCCATGTTTATTGCTTTCTTAGTCAAGGTTAATAGTTTCCTTTCCTAAGATTGGTAGAATTACTTTCCAAGATTGACTTGGTTTTGGTTTCCTAGAATTTTACCTTTTCCTATGTTAGTTGGACTTATTGTCCAAAGTAGTTTAGGGCTTTATTTCCTAATTTTTAAGGACAATTTTGTGACCCCCTTTATATAAAGGGGTATCTTCTTTGTTTTTAGGGAGATTATTCAGATAATTATCAATAAAACTTGTGAGATTTTTCTTGCACTCTTGTGTAGCTACTCTTGGATTTATTCTTCAACCTTCAAGACTCAACTTAAGGTGGTAGGAATTAAACCATTTTCGAAATCTTAGATCACTTCTATGTTTTCAAGAAAGGTAATAAGTTTAGGCTTATTGTTGTTCTTGTTATTCGACAGGGTCGAATTTCACAATCTATTTCTTGTTTTTGATTTCTACCAAAGGCGAATAGTTCTTTGTTAGCTAATTGTTGTTTTTAGGATTCAACTTCAAGAATAGACTTCTTGAATTCAAGAATATTTTATCTTTTATTCGTTTCTTTATTTTCTTTTAGATTCCGCACGTTTCTTGTTGTTCTTTAGTAAATCTTGAATCCCCTATCGTGTTGGTACAAGTGGTATCAGAGCTTAGCCTAATCAAGATTTCAATCTTGATAATCTTGGGAGGTTCTTGATTAAAAAATAAAAAACCAAAAAAAACGTAAAAAAATAAATAAATTTCAGCCTACGAAAAGTGTTCTTGTACTATTTGGTTTCCAAATCAAAAAAGGAAACAAGAAGAGGGGATCCTAGTTCTTGAAGATTAAGGAAACTTCTTCCTAATTCTTGTGGGTTTTGAGTTTCTTAAATTCTTTCCTTTTTTTCTACTAACCAATTCCTATTCTTTCTGGGTTTGGTCTTCCACTTTCCTTTTCTTATCTAACTCGAAATTCTTATCACTAAAGAGTTGTGACTAGTAAGGTTTATTAATAAATCTAATGATTAACGACCAAGGGTTGCATTGAGTGAAAAAAGGGACAACAAAAGAGAGAGATATATATTGCTTTGTTCAAGATGTCTCATACTGGTAGTGATGATGAACAAAGAATTCTTCAAGAAGCCAAAATTAAAGGAAGGAATGATTTCACCTTGAAAGCTAGGCATCAACAATTTGAAAGGTGGGATTTGCAGTTCCAAGAGATGAGGGACACCATTGCTTAGGAAAATATTATAATAGCTGAACTTAGGAGGAGAAATCATGCAAGACCCCAAGCTGGGAGAAATATACTCGTCGTCATTAAAAATCAAGGAAACTCAATCAATGATTTTAATGATGATATTGATTTTGATATGGTAGGAAGAGATAGAAGGGGACAAAGAGGAAGATTTGAACATGATAATATAAATAGTATAAAAATGATGATGCCGTCTTTCAAGGGAACAAGGGATCCAGACTTGTACCTTGATTGGGAGAGAAAAGTGGAAGCCATCTATGACTGCCACAACTATTCGGAGGGCAAGAAGGTTAAACTTGCTGCTGTTGAGTTTTCTGACTACACAACAATCTGGCTGGAAAAAGCTTTCTTGGGATAGATTGCAAGAAGGACAAGCACTCGTTGCTACGTGGGCTGAGATGAAGAGAGTAATAAGGAAGAGATTTGTACCATCACACTTTCAAAGAGATCTTCAACAACGTCTTCAAACTTTTGTGGCAAGGGTCCTTGTTAGATGAGTACTTTAAGGTTATGAATATGGCTATGATCCAAGCTAATTGTGTGGAGGAAGAGGAGGCTACAATTGATAGGTTTTTGAATGGTTTAAATAGGGAAATAGCTGATGTAGTCGAATTGCAACAATATATAACTTTAGATGAGTTAGTTGAATTAGCCGTAAAGGTAGAAATACAAAACAAAAGGAGACAACAATCTAGCTCATGGAGAAGCCGGCCAACTACTATTCAAAAGAAGCAATGGTCGAAATCTAAGGAGACACCTACTCTTAAATTACATGAAGACAAGGGCAAGAGCAAATTGGAATCCAAGGATAGGGTTAAGCCTTATATGCCTAAGACTTCTACTTCTACTTCTTCTATTCAATGTCTCAAGTGTCAAGGGAGAGGGCACAAGGCTTATGAATGCCCAAGGAGAAGAAACATCCTAATCAAAGAGGATGGGGGACATGAGAGCGAAAAAAGTGCACCAGGTGAAGAACAAGAAGAAAACTTTATACAGAATGAAGAAGGAGAAGATATGGAGTACATGGATATAGGGTTGAATTTTGTGGTTAGGAGGCTTATGCACATTAATCTGGGGCATTCTAATAAAGAACAAAGGGAAATATATTCCATACCCGGTGCAGGATTAAAGATAAAATTTGTTCTATGATATTTGATAATGGGAGATATGCTAATGTTGTGAGTGCCTATTTGGTGGAAAGGATAGGGTTTGAATGGACGAATCACCCTAGACCTTATAGGTTGCAATGATTTAATGATAGTGGAGAGGTCAAGGTGAATAAACAATGCATGGTCTCTTTTAAGATTGGAAGGTATGATGATGAAGTTCTTTGTGATATAGTACCCATGCATGCTTGTCATATCTTGTTAGGGTGCCTCTGGCAGTATGATAGGAGTGTTTTTCATGATGGAAGGAAAAATAGATACTCTCTTGAGCATAATGGAAAGAATTACATTCTTGCACCTTTAACTCCTTCCCAAGTGTATGAAGATCAAAGAAAGATGAAAGAATTAATGGGGAAACATGGGGATGGATCAAAACAAGAGACTAAAGGGAAAGAAAAAGTGGGCAAATTGAAGTGAGGTCTGAGGAGAGAGAGGGAAGCAATGAGAGGAAAGAAAATGTGGGAAAGAGTGATAAAACAAAAAGCATTGGTGAAAGGAAAGAGGCTAAGATTGAAAAAAAAGTGAGCCTTGAAAAAGCCAAAGAGTGTTTAATTGCGAAAAAGGAGGGGCTGCCTATTATCTTGCTCACTTATAAGGAAGTTCTAGTTAAAAATGATTCATTAATATCCTCTATGCATAGTGTTATTTCTAACCTTTTGCTGGACTTTGAAGATGTTTTCCCTGAGGATCTTCCTAAAGGTTTACCATCTTTAAGGGGAATAGAGCATCAAATTGATTTTGTGCCCGAATCACAAATTCCTAATAGGCCTACTTATAGGAGCAATCCTGAAGAAACAAAGGAATTGCAAAGACAAGTAGAGGAGCTGCTTGATAAGGGATTTGTTAGAGAAGTATGAGTCCATGTTCTGTACCCATACTTTTGGTGCCAAAGAAGAATGGCACTTGGAGGATGTGTGTGGACTATCGCACCATCAATAAAATAACGGTAAAGTATCGCCATCCTATCCTTCGTTTAGATGATATGCTTGACCAATTGCATGGTTAAAAATGTTTCTCTAAAATTGATTTGAAGAGTGGATATCACCAAATTAGAATGAATCTTGGAGATGAGTGGAAAACTGCCTTTAAAACTAAATATGGATTGTATGAATGGTTAGTGATGCCGTTCGGGTTAACTAATCCACATAGTACATTCATGAGGTTAATGAACCATATATTTAAGGATTTTTATGGAAAATTTGTAGTCGTTTATTTTGATGATATTCTGGTCTTTTCTAAATCTTTAGAAGAACATGTCGAACATTTGAAACAAGTTTGTAATTTGTTTAGGGAGCAATAACTGTATCCAAATCTATCCAAGTGCATGTTTTGTGTAGATAAGATAGTTTTTCTAGGTTTTGTTGTGAGTTCTAGAGGTGTTGAAGTAGATGAAGATAAAATCAAAGCAATTAAGGATTGGCCTACACCTAATAGCATTACTGAAGTTAGAAGTTTCCATGGACTTGCTAGCTTTTATAGGAGATTTGTTAGAGATTTTAGTTCAATTGATGCACCTTTAACTGAAGTCATTAAGAAGGATAAGGTTTTTAATTGGGGAAAAGAACAAGAGCTTGCATTTAATATTTTGAAGGATAAATTGTGTTCTGCTTCTTTGTTACAATTACCCAATTTTAATAAGTCTTTTGAAATTGAATGTGATGCATCTGGTAGTGGTATTGGGGTTGTTTTAATGCAAGATTCAAAACCAATCGCTTATTTTAGTAAGAAGTTGAATGAGGCTGCATTGAATTATTCTACTTATGATAAATAATTGTATGCCTTGGTAAGGGCTCTTGCTACATGGCAGCATTATTTGTGGCCAAAGTAGTTTGTGATAAAAACTAACCATGAGTCCTTAAGATACTTGAAAAGTCAAGGGAAATTGAGTAGAGGACATGCCAAATGGGTTGAATTCATTGAGACATTTCCTTATGTGATTAGCTTGTAAGGTAAAGACAATACAGTTGCTTATGCACTTTCAAGAAGATACGCTCTTTTTTCTACTCTTACTTCTAAATTGATGGGATTTGATCATATTAAGGAATTATATGTTGATGATTCTAATTTTAATGTCACATTTTCGGCATGTTTAAATGGGCCTTTTGAGAAGCATAATATGAAAGATGAGTTTCTTTTTAAAAAGAATAAGCTTTGTGTCCGTAATTATTTTTTGCGAGAAGTTTTTGTGAGGGAAACACATTGTGGGGGACTTATGGAGCATTTCGGTGTGCCTAAAACACTTGACATCCTTGCTGAAAATTTCTTTTGGCCTAATATGAGAAAAGATGTCGAAAAATTTTGTGCTCAATGCCTTGAATGCAAACAAGCTAAATCTAAAGTGCTTCCATATGGTTTATACACGCCATTACCTGTGCCTATTTCACCTTAGATTGATATTTCTATGGACTTTGCGTTAGGACTGCCTAGAACAAGGTATGGTAAGTGAAAATATTGGTTTATGTTTAGTCAACAATGTCATGTTGAAAATGTTGGTTTATGTTTAGTCAACAATGACATGCCAATTGGAAGAGTTGGTGGAAAGAGTTGGCATGAATGCTAGGAGGAAGCTTCCTTCTTTGATGTCACCTATGACATCAAGATGAGGTAGTTTGATGTCACCAATGACATCAAGAGGAGGTCCTTACCCCTATAAATAGATGCACTCTTTCATTTGTTGAAACCATCCCAAAATTGATACAGTATATTGTAGTGAGTAGAGAGTTAAGAGAGAAATTCTCTTAAATGTAATTGCGAAATCTCCCATTCCTTTGTAAATAGTAGAAAGACAATTATTCTCTGTGGACGTAGGATTATTTTGATCCGAACCACATTAAATCTTATGTTCTTTCTTTTACGTTTTCGCTAACTGTCACACCTCCTTTTTCATGCTACCCGCGAGGGAGCGAGGGTGAAGGGAGTTTTTCCAATTAAAGGACAATCGAAACAGAATTTATTTATTTAATTCAGAGTCGCCACTTGGGAGATTTATGGTATCCTAAGTCACCGGTTTGAATCCCGAAACGAGTAAAAAATTGACTCTGTATCATAGTCCGCGAACCAAAGATCCGGATAAAGAATTCTATTAACCCGAGAGAAGGTGTTAGGCATTCCCGAGTTCCGTGGTTTTAGCACGGTCGCTCAACTATCATATTTAGCTTATGTATCTGATTTTATAACATGCTTTAACGTATGTGCAAATTAAGATTCTTTTATCGCTTTTATTAATATTTTACAAGAATTGCAACGTCGTGAAATTGTATTTCGGATCACACTGTACCAGTACGCCTGTGACCTTTAACGCATTTCGACTTCGTTGAGGTTTGGATTTGGGTCACATAAATGTGAACCCGAGTTTAAGAAGGTAGAATTATTAAACACGCGTCTAAAGAGACTAACGCATTATTATTTTGGGGAAGGCAATGAAATTCGTTAAACAACCCGTCCCAAAATCTAAATATTTTAATATATGCATTCATTGAGGGCCCCGCAATACATCTTGTCTAATATGGCACGCCACAAATTCATTCAATTAAATAAACTATGAATATTTATATTAAACTAGTTTGAAATTACGTGTCCTGCCTACGCCACGGGAACTATACCTGTGATTATGATAATTTATTTATTAGTGCCCACATTAAACCAGTGAATAAAAGGATTAAAATTTCCAAATAAAATTTAAGCAATTCCTTTTTATAACATTGTTAACTCACAACCAAAATAAAGACAATTACTAGCACTAAATAAACTCACGAATTTTATATCCAAAATGGAATATAGTACTACTGATTATCAACGTTTATATTTGTTGGTAGATATCAAACTTTGTATAGAGAAGGGTTAACAAGATGAGGATCTTTCCAACAATGACAAACTATATTTCAATTAAAAAAAATAAAATAAAGGTCAAACCACCAGTAAAGCACCAATCAAGTAAACATAAACAACAATCAAGTTAAATATGGGTACACATAAGCTTAAACAGCAAATTTAAGACTTACTTGCTCCAAATTAAATTAATAGCATAGACAACAGATTAAACGTGACAAATGAACACTTCAAATACGAAAATAGATATCTGGTTGTGCAAGAATTACTGAAATGGATGCTTCGATTTATTCAATAATACAGCAGTTACACAGGCAAAAATGACACCAAAGCTGTCGAAAACCAACTCTTCCCCGACGTGGAAATCAACAGGTACACATGAATTCGACAACGAAAATTCGAACGAAGACATCAACAAATCGCTACAGGGACTTGAACCAACGAACTCGACCTCGACTAGTACCTCCGAACTCACGCTGTAATAATAAAACTCAAGCAAAATTTCATAACTGGAACTAGGATATGCGCACGTGTGTGTAGTGGGGTGCGTCAATGGCTGTTGCAGCTCATTTTTGGCGAGCTTTTTCATATGAAGAATAAGAAGTAGTAGTAGATGCAACAATGTAGTTTCCTTTTTCTTCTAACGTGAGCCTTCTGTCTTTTTTTTTTCTTTTTCTTTTCAATTTTTTGTTCTTTTGCGTTTTTCTCTTCCGTGTTTTTTATTCCTTCTTTCTTTCTTTTCTCACCTTTCTCAAGTAGTATATTGTCCCAACCCCTTTTTAAATTGTTGTTTTTTTCCTTTTCCATTCCACAATCAATTGTCCCCCACAAAAAATATTTTTTGTCCGTTTTACTTTCTCTCTTTTCCTTCCGTTTTTTTCTCCGTTATTTGTGTATGTGTCTCCCATTAGTTTGTGTCCCCCATGTGTCTAAATTTAGGGTATTGGGTATAGATTGTTATGGGCTAGGTCCAAAAATTATACTTAAAAGGGGTCATTTGAACCCAAATATTATTCTTTATCCGGAACCAAAAATAAAAACATGATTTTATTTGATTAATCCTACGTAAGCAAAATAACTATAAAATAAGACTAACAATTAAAACAAAACTATTTTATATATTTCAAGATTAAAGTAACTACAAAATATTAATGAAACTATATATTTTTTTTTTAATTTTCGTTTTTATATAAAGATAAAAATATAAAGTACTATTTTTGTATTTTTTTAAAAAATGACTACAAAATATTAATAAAAATTATTTTTTGTAATTTTTATTTTTTTATGTAAAGATAAAAATATAAAATACTATTTTTGTATTTTTCAAATTTAAAAATGACCACAAAACTATATTGTTTTGATATTTTTCATTTTAAGGTAAAAATAAAGTAAAAGAGTCAAAATTTGCTGAGGTAGCTATATTAGGTCTAAACTAAATATTTTACGCTAAAATATAAAAAAATCTCGGGGAGGGTAAAAAATCACGCGTCTACAGCTGCCCCTCTTTGACTGAAAACACAAAGAGTTTTCAGACAAAGAACAACTAGACAAATGTTTTGACCCGACCCTTATTCAAAGAGATTAAACTAAAGAGAAGAGGATGTGACCGAGCCCTTGTATCTGAGCTACCTACAAATCCTTGGCTATAAAGGAATCATGCCGCGTGTAGTTCGGAAGTGAGTAAGAATATGGAGTATACTGAGGTGGAGAGTCAGTCGAGGTGCCGTTCCGCTGAGGTTCCGTTCCATCGAGATTCCGGTTCGTGGTCCTGCTATTACATCAAAAATCAAAACATGAGAAAGACTAACCAAGTCTATCAGCTACTAGTTACAAGATTCCTATCTATATGAGTCTTCTGAAGCTTGATCTTGAGTACTGGTTGGTGCTTCATGCGGACTCTAAATTTGAACCTTGATACTTGCTAGTTGTAGGTGTTAGTTCATCCTTCTTCGGCTTTCTCGATCATGACCATGCATGAGTTCTTGGCCATGTCTTGGGCAGCCCCATTTTCATCAGCTTCTGCATTTTGGACTGACTTCTTGCCTTTTTTTTTCTTTTTGTTTATTGTGACTAGCTTCTATTGATCACCTCGGACCGTAGCTTCTACTACTTCTAACTTGGATTGAATGCTAGGGATTTTTGTTCTACCCCTCCGCTTTTCGGGCGGGATCCTACAACCAAAACAAACAAAACAAACAAAATTTCCTACCCAGCTTGCACTAGGAAGATTTGTGAGTCGTTAGCATAATTGTAAACCACTTACTCTTCTGATGCAATGATGAGAGTAAACTAAAGACTAGACTAGGATATGCGTCTCCTACAAGTAAAACCAAGAGCTTTGACTAGAAAATGTGTCTGCTAAAATAAAAAATGAATGAAATAGACTTAGAAAGTGCGTCTCCAAAAGATGAATTTAAATAACCAAAAGTAGGAAGTGCATCTCCTAAGGGTGAAAACTTCAGTGATTAAAACTAGGAAGTGTGTCTCCTATAAGAATGACTTGAAAGATCTTGATTAGGAAGTGTATCTCCTATGGTTGAACAGGAATGAACTAAACTAGGAAGTGCGTCTCATAAGGGTGAATTTTAATTTAGGAAGTGCGTTTCCTATAACTGAACTTTAATGATTTTAAACTAGGAAGTGCGTCTCCTATGAATGAAATCTTAATTTAGGAAGTGAGTCTCCGGTGCATAAAAATAAACTTGGGAAATGTGTCTCCTATATGTAAAAATAAACTTAGGAAGTGCGTCTCCTATGGGTAAAAATAAACTTTGGAAGTGCGTCTCCTATGGGTAAATAAACTTAGGAAGTGTGTTTCCTATGGGTGAAACTTTAATGAATTTCAACTAGGAAGTGCGTCTCCTATGCATCAAAATAAATTTAGGAAGTGCGTCTCCTATTGGGTAAAAATAAACTTAGGAAGTGCGTCTCCTATGGGTGAAACTTTAATGACTTTAAACTAGGATGTGCGTCTCCTATGGGTGAAACTTTAATAAACTTAGGAGGTGCGTCTCCTATGGGTAAAACTTTAATGACTTTAAACTAGGAAGTGCGTCTCCTATGATTGAAATCTTAATTTAGGAAGTGCATCTCCTATGCATGAAAATAAACTTAGGAAGTGCGTCTCCTATGAATGAAATCTTAATTTAGGAAGTGCGTCTCCTTATGCATTAAAATAAAGCTAGGAAGTGCGTCTCCTATAAATGAAATCTTAATTTGGGAAGTGTGTATCCTTATGCATGAAAATAAGGTTAGGAAGTGCGTTTCCTATGAATGAAAATGAACTTAGGAAGCGCGTCTCCCAGGGGTGAAAGTGACTTTAAACTAGAAAGTGTGTCTCCTATGATTGAAATCTTAATTTAGGAAGTGTGTCTCCTATGCATGAAAATAATCTTAGGAAGTGCGTCTCCTATGGGTAAAAATAAACTTAGGAAGTGCATCTCCTATGAATGAAGCTTTAATCTTAGGAAGTGCATCTCGTATGGGTAAAATCTCAATGATTTAAACTGGGAAGTGCGTCTCCCTCTTCCTCCTAAATCATTTCCTTCTTCCTGAATTACCTTCTTGCAGAACTGCTCCCCTTAAAACAGGTGTTGTCTTCCTTGTTATCAGCTGGGGATAATGCTGTTGAGGATAACACTGCTCAGATATTTTCATTTCTTCAAAACTGGTGCTTCACTCTTTTAAAGGCTGCTGGGGATGACACTTGCCTTTTGCTTTTTTGAACACAAGTTTCATCCTTTTTGTTTTGTCCGTTAGGGATACAAATCCTTTCATTGAAACTTGTTATTTTCTTTCTTTCCACCCTGCTAGGGATAATACAAGTTTAAGGACCACTTCCCTTAAAACCGGTGTTATCTTTCTTCTTCCCCAAATGGATACATGTCTTCCAGAAAATTTTCCAAATGAATGGAAAATTTCCTGCCCCAGTTTGATAATCTTCCTTGTGGCATGCCTTTCCGCCATCGATGCCATTTCCTTTTCCTGCTTCAAATCAAATCAAATTTGTTAGTTTAAACGTGGTGGTTGGTTGAGATGCTCCTGCTGGAGATGGTTCTCCTCCTCTTTCCCCGCTATGCATTTCATTATCAAAACTTGATGGGGATGTTATTATTTGTTGGGAGAATATTCCTGCTGGGGATAGTTTTTCTTTTCCTTTCTTGCTTCCCCGCCTTGCTTGACGACTTTTATTCATAAGCCATTTCCCCATTGTTTTCCACTGGTATCCTGACCACCCAAATTCCTATGACAGTGACCCTGCTTGAGGATCTTCCATGTTTTACTGATGAACCATTTTGTTCGTTCATCCTTCTCACTAGAAATACCTTTCTGCTGGGGATATCACCCTTTCTTTTGTGGCATATCTAGGGAACGGGCATTTCCCCGACCTTTGAGTCTCACTGGCCTTGACCTTGAGGTCATTAACCTTCACTTTTTATGGAGGTATCATCTTGCTGATGTGCCCTTTATCAATTTCCTCTTGCTGGGGAATATCCTTCTGGACACTGGCCTTGCGTTTGTTCCCTCCTGACTTATACCACTTGGGTGTACCAACCACATTTCGTCTTGCATAATTGGAAAGCTGATGGCAAATTTTGAAGTCATTTCTAATTTGTTCTGACCAACAGACTCTACTAGGGAATTTTTTATGAAAGGAGAAAGATAAAAGAAAACTAAAATAGAAGACAAAGAACAAAATGATTCTCTAACAAGAGAAACTATAAAATAAAACCCTATGAAATGCGGATACCGACTTTAATGGTCATGACATGCACATATGGCCTATCCTCTGTTGTCAATTGTCTTTCAAGATTTATGTCGGGTGATTTCCATCTGATTCTCAATCTTTATTCGACTTGTAGTGCCCGAAGGTTTTTCACTATCAAGCCTTTCTCATTTCGATTTTTCTCTCAAGCTTTTATCGCCTTATGGTGCCCGTGAAGGTTTTCACCGATAAGACTCTCTCATTACTTCTCAGCCGAGCTTTTGGGTGTTACCACTAAGACTCTCTCATATTTCTTCTACTGGAGATCAAAGTCTATTCTATTGGGAATCAGAGTGCTATGTTCTGATAAGACTTCTCTCATTTGCCTAACTTGGCCCTTTTTTGAAGATTGGTCAAAAGGTCTTTCTTTGGACCGTAATGTGGATTTGGATAGGGCTAGAAAGAAAAGGGTATAAAAGGCTCAAAATAAATCAACTTGGGTTTAAAATTACAACCTTCGAAATTAGATTTATTTATAAAAAACACAACTTTTTCCCCAGTTTCTTGCTTGGGGGTTTTTTATTTTTATTTACACTATGACCGAGCTGTGAAGCACCTACGTATCCTCTTTGAGGAATCAGGTCAAACGTAGTTCCCAATTCCTCGTTTTTTTTAGTTTTCGTTTTTACTTTTTTTCATTTTTTTCATCATTTGTTTTTTGTTTTTTGTTGTTTATCTTCCACATTTGTGTTTCTAATTTTTGCTAGTGATTCCAAAGGAGGGGTATGAAAGAAATTAAAATAAGGCTCAAAGGGTTGACGATAGATAAAGTGTAAGGGTTGACGATAGATAAAGTGTTTGGATAGCAGAACAAAATGCCTTCGTCATTCCAATATTCAAAATATGCCAAGTGCCAACAACACAATTAGGCATTCACTATATCTTTAAAGCCCTGTTGGGCAACACTCTTATTTTTATTACCATGAACGACCCCCATCTCAACATGGCCAACTTGCCTGTAACGATTTTCTTTTTACTTGCCCCAGTTTCATATGACTCGGGCTCCAAATGATCTCAAACCATTCTTATTTCCTGTAAATGTCTCGATCACCTCCAAATGGTTTTATGATTAACATTCAAGATTAGGCCCAAACTGTGTGTGCATGTCATGTCACTAGAATCAGCATTTGAACAAAAGACAAATCTAAAGATAAAAAGAACTAAACAAAGAAGATGATTGGGGGTAACAAAAGACCGAAAGTTTTATTAGACTAACGGCGAAACGGTTCAACAATAAAACAAGCAAAACAAACCAAAGTACGACCCTGAAAAAAATTGGACAAGACTAAGTAAACTGCTATGACAAAATAGAAGGATAAGAGGGTTTGACTACAAGACAAAATTCGGATTATAAACCTGAAAATAATCCAGACAACAGAAATGACAACAACATAAGCCAACAAGAACTCCACTCTGATTGATCAAGAGATGGAGTGTCTTTCCAACTACCAAGCACACCATGCATCTTAGCCACTGAGTTCTGCATCTATATTGCCAAGCCCATTACCAACTTCAATATCATCAACTTCAGCCAATAAGTTCTCAAGAGGATTCGCATGCTCCGCGTCACTATCATTGATCAAAATTGCCCCTTCTTGAATCAATCTTTCTACTTCCTTTTTCAAAGAACGACAATCTTCAATGCTATGCCCTTGGACGTTAGAGTGGTACATGCATCGAACAGCAGGATCAAATCCCTTTGCATATGGATCTGGAGTATAGCCAAATAGTGGCTCAATCAGGCCAGAATGCTTTAACTTTTCAAACAAGCTTGTGTAAGACTCCCCAATTGGCGTGAAACTATTTCTTTGCCTTTGCTTCCCTTCCTTCCACTGTTTTCTTGGGTTGTTGGGTGCTCGAACATGTTGTGAAGTCAAAAGTGCATTATGCGGTGCTGGTGCTAGCCATAGGAAGTGACTTGGCGATTGGACATATGGTTGGACATTGTGCGGATGATAATATTGAGGTGAGTTATATGGAGCTCGGGGATATGTTTGGGCGTGATGGACGGAAAACTGTGGTTCTGGTAGGTAGTGGGGTTGTGGGGGTCTGGGTTGGTAGTAAGGTGAAGGACCTCCAGATCTGGGCCGAGTACCTGCTTCGACTGTTGCGACTTCTTCGCCCTTCTTCTTCCCGAGCATACCTCCCGTGCCACTCTGGAAGGCCTGAGTGGTGGCCTTGATTTCCGAATAACTCATTATCTTATTGGACTTGAGTCCTTCTTCAATCATGCCACCCATTTTGATGACTTCATTGAAAGATTTTCCAACTGATGTCACCAGGTGACCAAAGTAAGTTGGCTCCAAAGTCTGGAAAAACTAATCCACCATTTCACTTTCCTTCATTGGAGGATCTACCCGTGCTGCTTGTTCCCTCCAATGGAACCCAAATTCCCTGAAGCTCTCTCAGGCTTCTTCTCCAGCTTTAACAATGTGAGACGGTAAGGGACGATCTCAAGATTATATTGGAAATGATCGGCAAATGCTTGTGCCAGGTCATCCCAGGTGTACCACCTGTTGGGATCCTGCCTTGTATACCATTCCAGCGCAGACCCACTTAAACTCTTACCAAAATAGGCTATCAGCAGCTCATCTTTCCCACCTGCCCCTCTCATCTTGCTACAAAACCCTCGCAGATGTGCCATTGGATCACCATGTCCCTCATATAGATCAAACTTTGGCATTTTGAATCCCGCCGGCAATTGAACATCGGGGAAAGAACACAGATCTTTGTAGGACACACTGACTTGGCTGCCCAACCCATGCATATTCCTAAAGGACTGCTCCAGGCTTCTCACTTTACGAAGCATTTCATCCTGCTCCAAACTCTTAGTCGGCCTCTCAGTTTCTGCCGGGAGCTCAAAGTGGGGATTATAAGCACGTGGCTCAGGTGATTTGAATGTCGGTTCCGGGGGGAAATGTTGGTATTCGTGGGCCTGAAACATCGTCTCATTGGCAAATCTTTGTAGCGTGGCTGGTGGGGGTGCCACGAAAACAGGAGTAATTGGTGGTAGAGGGTTCTGTTTAGGTGGCGCAACTGGGGGATCATAAGGATTTCTTCCCTGATAGTAGTGGTAACTTGGGAAGCTTGTCGATGGGCCATGAGGAGGGTATTCCAGAGTTTGTACCGGTGGGAGAGTAGGAGTAGTTGGAAGGGCTGGTATCTGTTGCACCCTTGCCCGTACTAGGTGCATTTCTTTCATCTCTTGTCTCAACCTTTCTACTTCCTCTTTTAGAATTTGATTTTCCATCTTTTTCTCCTCAACACCTTTCTCCGAGTATGACATGTTTTTTGATATAACCCTTTTAGATCTTGCTTGGTAATGGTGATCTGTCGGTACGTTCTAATGAGCTAACTGTTTGAAACTTCTGGAAAACAACAAACTTGTTAGCGTTAGAGTTTTAACACATATTGCAATTGCAATGTACCTAAGCAGTTTGACCGTTTCTATCATGTCTTTTTTCTCTTCTTTTTATTTTTATCGAATCTTATGGAGATTGCCTACGAATCATGACCCCGCATGAATCAGACCTTGCGTAGTTTGTGTCAATGAAAGGTCAATAACAATAAAACATTTTTTTCTAGAATTTTTTTTTTCAATTTTTTTTAAAAATAAAACAAACTTGATTACAAAGTTTTAAAAATTGACTATACTAACAAACTTTGCCAAAAAGAATACTTATAGACTTGAAAATCAAACACCACATGATTTAATCAAAAGAAATATCAATTAAAAAACAAACTGGCAGATTCCTTCCATGTTTGCCAATTTCAACCAGATGGCTATTTCTGCAAATGTGGCCCCTTCTCAATTTCATATGAATTTTAAGACCTGTGAGGATTAATTTGCAAACTTGTCCGTTCTTTTACGAAAATAGCTTGTTGACAACTGTAAGATACTCTAAGGCTATCCGGCAAGAACGGTTTAAAACATCGCCGAAACTGGCTTGACTTATTTTGACCAAAAATTCAAACGACATTTACTTGCCACTGACTCTTTTTCTTATTTTTTTTTTTCAAATTAAAATAGTATACATGATTTTTGCAAACACGGCCTTTCAGCACCTCAGGGACGAAGATTTTAAGGCTACGTTAGCTAATTGACCAAAAATCCTAAAAATGACCCAAAGTGGCCGTTTATGCAAAGTCAGCCTTTTGGCGTCCCTCTCGGGAACATTCAGCCATATTTGACAAAAGCGGAATCACCCGACTCATTTATGACAAAATTAAAATTTTGACTTTTTTTTTCTTTTCCGAATTAAAATAAAAGATACGGTATTGCAAACTCGACCTTCAGCGCCTCGAGGACGAAGATTAAGGTTGCATTAGCTAACCGACCCAAGGTGGCCATTTAGCTAAAAATGATCAAAGGTGGCCGTTTATGCAAAGTCAGCCTTCCGGCGTCCCTTTCGGGAACGTACAGCTATATTTGACAAAAACGACATCCCAAACTTATTTATGACTATTTTTCTTATTTTTCAAAAAGAGAAAATTCGATATTGCAAACACGGCCTTTCAGCGCCTCGGTGATGAAGATTTTAAGGCTGCGTTAGCTAATTGACAAAAAATCCTAAAAATGACCAAAAATGGCCGTTTATGCAAAGTCAGTCTTTCGGCGTCCCTTTCAGGAACATTCAGCCATATTTGACAAAGGCAGCACCACCCATCTTATTGATGACAAGAATTAAATTTTTGACATTTTTTTATTTTTATTTTTGCTATTTTTTGGAAAAGGGGAGGTTGGATCCGATGAGGGTTGCCTACGTATCTCACGTCCGGTGAGAATCAAACCAGCGTAGTTCGGTTAAATAAAACAAACTACATCTGTAAATGAAACAAACTATTTTATTTTATTTTATTGAAAAACAACTAAATTATATATTGTTTTGTTTTTAAGAATAAATCACACATTTTTTATTAAAAAATGTTTTTTTTTATTTAAAAAAATGTTTTTTTTCTTTTTCCTTTTAAGTAAAATAAACTATTTTGAAACTAAAAATTTTTCTTTTCTTTTTTTTCATTTTCATCAATATTTAAAAATAGGTCAGTATGCAAGTCTAAAGAAAATAAATGCGTAAAACAAATAGGATGCAGCAGGATGGTCTTTTCATTTCAGGTCACCTGTCCTAGAAGGACCCAACCCCTGTGTTGAGTCCCCTAAGTCAAATGCACGTGATGCAAACAAACGTCCTACTAGGGATCCGGCATGAGTTTATTGTTCTTCTAGGTTTAAACCATAGGTTTATTAGTCTAGACCTGGCTTACCCGAGCGGACAGCTCGAGCCGAGGAGGAGGCATCAACCCTGGAATACATAAGCTTCACCGGTTTTGCAACTTATCCAAACCTCATTCTAAAGTGGGAATTAGACACTATACAGAAAAGAAGTCATACGAAGTGCACCCTTCTTCATGATTTAGAAGACTTAGAGAGGAGATTGGTTTCGGCATAGTTTATATGTACAATCCAGATAATATCAAAGAGGTAAAAATCATCATTTTGCATTTTAAGCATATATCATATAAAAATATTAGATAATAAATAAAGCCAAATACAACAATTATTCTAAGCTCGAACTTCTAACCCTGAACCACTGGTTCTGGGTTTCTTCCCCAGCAGAGTCGCCAGAGCTGTCACACCTCATTTTTCATGCTACCCGCGAGGGAGCGAGGGTAAAGGGAATTTTTTCAATTAAAGGACAATCAAAATGGGATTTATTTATTTAACTCAGAGTCGCCACTTGGGAGATTTATGGTGTCCCAAGTCACCGGTTTGAATTCCAAATCGAGGGAAAAATTGACTCTGTATCACAGTCTGCGAACCAGAAATCCGGATAAGGAATTCTGTTAACCCGGGAGAAGGTGTTAGGCATTCCCGAGTTTCGTGGTTCTAGCACGGTCACTCAACTGTCATAGTTGGCTTATTTATCTAATTTTATAACATGCTTTAACTTATGTGCAAATTAAGATTCTTTTACCGCATTTGTTATTATTTTACAAGAATTGCAACGTCGTGTAAATGTATTTCGGATCACACCGTACCAGTACGCCTGTGACCTTTAACGCATTTCGACTTTGTTGAGATTTGGATTTGGGTCACATAAATGTGCACCCGAGTTTAAGAAGGTAGAATTATTAAACACGCGTCTAAAGAGACTAACACATTATTATTTTGGGGAAGGCCGTGAATTTCGTTAAACAGCCCATCCCGAAATTTAAATATTTTAATATATACATTCATGGAGGGCCCCGCAATACATCTTGTCTAATATGTCAGGCCACAAATTTATTCAATTAAATAAACTATAAATATTCATATTAAACTAGTTTGAAATTGCGTGTCCCGCCTACCCCACGGGAACAATACCCGTGGTTATGATAATTTATTTATTAATGGCCACATTAAACCAGTGAATAAAAGGGATTAACAATTCCAAATAAAATTTAAGCAATTCCTTTTTATAACATTGTTAACTCACAACCAAAACAAAGACAATTACTAGCACTAAATAAACTCACGAATTTTATATCTAAAATGGAATATAGTACTACTGATTATCAACGTTTATATTTGTTGGTAGATATCAAACTTTGTATAGAGAAGGGTTAACAAGATGAGGATCTTTCCAACAATGACAAACTATATTTCAATTAAAAAAAATAAAATAAAGGTCAAACCACCAGTAAAACATCAATCAATTAAACATAAAACAACAACCAAGTCAAATATGGGTACACATAAGCTTAAACAGCAAATTTAAGACTTACTTGCTCCAAATTAAATTAACAGCGTAGACAACAGATTAAACGTGACAAATGAACACTTCAAATACGAATATAGATATCTAGTTGTGCAAGAATTACTGAAATGGATGCTTCGATTTATTCAATAATACAACAGTTACACAAGCAAAAATGAAACCAAAGCTGTCGAAAACCAACTCTTCCCCGACATGAAAATCAGCAGGTACACATGAATTCGACAACAAAAATTCAAACGAAGACAGCAACAAATCGCTATAGGGACTTGAACCAACGAACTCGACCTCGACTAGCACCTCCGAACTCACGCCGTAATAATAAAACTCAAGCAAAATTTCATAACTGGAACTAGGATATACGCGTGTGTGTGTGTAGTGGGGTGCGTCAATGGCTGTTGCAGCTCATTTTTGGCGAGCTTTTTCATATGAAGAAGAAGAAGTAGTAGTAGTAGATGCAATTTTCACACCTCCCTTTTTACTACCCCTTTTTTATAAGTTCCCGATTAAGAGAATAGGGTATACCTCAATGTTCAAATACCCGGGAAGGATATAATAACAAAGAGGAAGGAGATTTTCCAAATAAAGGATAATCGGTTCGGGATTTTGTTTAATTTTTAGAGTCGCCACTTGGAAAGATAATGGTGTCCCAAGTTACCGGTTAATCCCGAATCCGAGGAAATTGACTCTGTATTACAGTCCGTAAAACTAGAAACCTGGATAAGGAATTCTGTTAACCCGGGAGAAGGTGTTAGGCGCTCCCGGATTCCGTGGTTTTAGCACGGTCGCTCAACTGTTATTTTCGAATTTATATGACTTATTATATGCCTTTTAACAATATGTGCATGTTTCAAGCTTTAATATTTTTACGAATTGCGACGTTGCGAAAACGTATTTCAAGTCACACCGCAACCATTACGCGTGTGACCTTTAATACATTGGGATTTATGATTTGAGTCGCACCAAGTGTGCACTCGTATTAAGGAAGGTATATTTATTAAATCATGCCTAGTAATCGTCTAACAGCTTTTAATCTTTGGGAAAGGTTGTGGAATTTGCTATAAACCTTCCCGAATCTATTATATCACCAATTATTTATATGGGGACCCCGCTATTTTGTTTTCAATGCGAGGCACGTCCCATTTTTAGTTTTATTGTCTGGTCCTAATATGTATACTAAGTTTTCTATTTTTTTTTCCTAGTTCATTGTGTTCAGAATTTTAAGTCCAGGCCTTATTTCTATTTACACAAGCCTGGACTTTGGGCTTGATACATATCAACTTACATTTCTGGGTATTGAAAACCCAGGAACTCGCCGAAACGCGTTCAGCAGAAGCCCAACGTCATATTTACATGTCTCTGGGCCTTGATAACTTGTTGGGTCCAGATCAAACTTAATTACACGAGAGTAATAAAAATCAAAAATCATTGTGCGCACGAAGGATCGATATTCAGAAGTTAGTAGGAATTTAAACTATTTTATTTAATAAGTAGAAAAGAAATACAAAATTACAATAATAAACTTCAGACTTTAAATGTTCGGTGTGAATTAAATCTAATTAACCAGCTGTTTTTGTTTTCATATTTAACAACCATTTAAACTATTGAATCTAATTATTTAATATCTAAACTAATCAGTATTATTATTTAATAACATGCTAAACTCAATTATTTGCAAATTTCAGAAAGAAAACTAACTGAACGATTAAACCTTAAACTATATTTACTATGTGATATGTGACTTTATACTAGAATATCATTAAAACGCAGTGTTCATTTATTACTAACAGTGTTCAGATTAAACAAAATATTACCGAATTAAGCTTGCTACTGCATGTTAATATTGTTAGTTATCTACTCGTTTGCAGATTTACTTTGTACCGGATTTAATTATTAACCTATTCTAATTAACTAGGTGGTTACTACATGAACTAAGCTACTTACTACACTATTACATTATTTTTCAGTTCATCCGTAACTCACACGAGTTAATTATACAATACTCCTATATGAATTACAATTCTAGCTAAGTCATAATCTAACTACGAAAATCCAAATCAGAAAACATTAACAGAACTTGTAGCAAATAAATTTGTTTATTTCTTCAAACTTCAATTCCAATTTACAATTACATGGTTCAAGCCGTGTACCTGATTCAGCAAGAGAAATCTAATGAGTTCTAAGGGAAGGAGCAGGTACAACAGTTAAGATCAACACATGTAATCCAACAGTAGACAGAGTGAATCCCAGTAAACAATTGAATCTCAACACAGCAGCCAAGCAAATACCCAACGAACCAAGCAATAGAGACCCAATAGAAAAACAGGAAATCTACCACAGCCTTAAGTATGAACTCCAATTAGAAAACCGAGGCAACTATATCCACGATATTATGTATGAAGTTTTTTTCTGAAAATTTTGATCTCCAAAATCCAGCCCTTAAACAGGTTCCAATGGGATGTATTTATAGGTGAGTCATGGTGAAAATTTTGGGGGGAAAAGTTGGAAAATAGTTACAGTTTCCTCCCCTCCCTTTTTACCAATTATTGCATTTTAGTCCCATTTTCTGTTATGAAAAGCCTTCCAGCATGTGCTGGAATGTGATGACCCGGCCCGTTATCATGTGAGTTATCACCCCGGTTTTTCTGTTATATGCGTGTTCATGTTTCAATATGTATGTTTGGTGAGTTTGAGTCAATTCGAATTGAGTTTGGATGGAATTGAGACAAATAGTCTCTTAGAAGAAGGAATAGTTGAGAAAAGTCAGTTGGATGGTGACTTGTGCGTTAGAGAGCTCGGAATTGAATTATGATGATTCGGTCAGCTCAGGGAGGTCATTTATGAGCTAGGAGAGCGATCGGAAGTGAATTTGGAGGCCCGGTGTAGTTTTAGGCTTGAATTGGCTAAAGTTGAATTTCGGCGAAATCCGATCGGTAGGTGAGATTTTGATTCGGGAGTCGGAATGGTATTTTGACAGTTGCAGTAGCTCTGTTAGGTGATTTTGGATGTGCCTGCAAAATCTCAGGTCATTCGGAGGTCGTTTGGTTGGGTTTTTGATCGAATGTCAGTTGCGGAAGTTTGAATGAAAACTTAGGCTTGAATGTACTGGGATTCGATGTTTTCCGAGTTTGAGGGCATGTTTTTATGATTGGAACAAGTTTTTATCGTGTTATGGGGTATGTTGGTGGTTTTCGTTGGGGTCTGGGGGCCTCGGGTTGAAATCGGTGATCCAAACAGACTAGTTTTAGCCTAAGAGAGCAGCTAAACTACTGCAATATCTGCAGAAAAACTTTGTTCTTCGCGTTCGCGTAGGGGTCCACGCGTTCGTGAAGTGTATCAGAGAGTTGGAGATTTTTGCTCATCATGTTCGCGAGGAGAGGGACGCGAACGCGCAGGGATAGGCCTGGGGAGCATCGCAATCGCGAAGGAGTGCACGCGTTCACGTAGGTCTGAGGGGTTGGTCATCGTGAACGCGGCTGGAAGCCACACGTTCGCATAGAGTAAATTCGGAGGTTGCTAATTTTGTTCATCGCGAACGCGGGGGGAGTGTTGCGTTCACGAAGGGTTAAATGACTAGGCAGGTCCTTAAATTGCAGAACATTTCATTTACGGGTTTCATTCCTAGAAACCCCCATTGTTGAGCTCTAGAGTGAGAAAGTGACGGGAATTGCAGGGAGGTCATCGGGATATTGTCGGAGGTAAGTTTTGTGGTTTAATTACGCGCTTTTATCATGAAATCATTGATTATTTCTATGAAAATGGAAGATTAAAGGTGGGTTTTAGCCCTAGGCCTAAAATTGTAGAAAAACATTGATTTGAGTAGGCAATTGGAGTCTGAATTTGGTAAATTTTATATGCCTATACTCGTATTGAGACGAGGGTTCTGAATATGTAACTTTTGTAATTTTTCGAGAAGCGCACCAAAAGTCGGGTTTTGACAACTTTGTGGGTTTTGATGCAATTTGGGTTATTTCAAATGGGTTACGTGAATTTAGCATATATTGATGTATTATCATTGATTTTGAGCAAATTTGGCAACCGAGGAAATTGATTTACGAGGCAAGCGCAATGCGGACTGAGGCTTCTACCGGTTCGAGGTGAGTGGTAGTAGTAAATAATGTACTAAGGGTTTGAAACCCCGTACTAGCACTTCAGAGTGCTATGTTGAGTTGGAACACATGTTTTGTGACGGGTGTGGTGATATTGTGATTGGGGGTTCGGACTTGGTCCTTCCTGACTGATAGTATATTGTGGATTATGACTGATAATGAGATTATAACTGTACAATTGGGCTAATAGCAATGTTTGGGGCCTTGTGCCGACCTGTAGATCATTAGGGGATCTGTAGAGCTAGGTGACCCTTATATCATGTTGAAAACTTACACTCAGCCGCAAAATGAGCTGAATAGCATATCACGAGCCCGTACTAGATGTGTACCTTGAGAGAGACTATCTAGGGTGGAATTCTCTGTTCTAGCTGAGTGGGCCTGAGAGGCCAAGTCTATACCGACTGAGATAGGATCAAGGACCCACTATGAGATGTTATATTGGGCCTGAGAGGCCAAGTCTATACCGACTGAAATAGGGTCGAGGACCCACTATGAGATATTATATATATATCTATATTGGATTGGGCTACACGCCGCAGCAGTATATATATATTGGATCGGGCTGCACGCCGCAACAGTATATAAATTGGATCGGACGTGCACGCCGTAGTAACATACATGTGGATCGGACTGCACGCCGCAATATTATTGTGCTTGGGTTGTAGGAGCCCATTCGGAGTCTGAGTCTGCACACATTCTCAGTGAGTGCTGGTGTATATCATGGGATCGGGCTGCACGCCGCAGCAGTATAGCTATATTTGTATATATATACATATATTGGATCGGGCTGCACGCCGCAGTAATATATGTATGGATCGGGCTGCACGCCGCAGCATCATAGCGCTTGGTCCTAGGGAGCCTCTCCGAAGTCTGTATACACCCCAGTGAGCGCCGTCGACGTTAAATGGAGTGGGCTTCGCGTATGTATTGGAGCGGGCTGCACGCCGCAGCATTATACTTATTCATATCCTTATACATATTTAAATACTTATACATTATATATATATGTATATATATCTACATACACTGAGTTGGCTGAACACCGTAGCGGTACGAGTGAGGATTTGGTCAGTGTGAGACCTTGTTGATAAAGATGTGGACTGGAGATCGGAGTACTTGCTACAGTGATGACTTACCTGTGGGGGTCTACCTTAGAACTGTTTAATGATAGTACATGAGTTCTTATTTTCAGTTATTGTTTATTATTATTACTCACTGAGTTGAAATATACTCACCCCACTCCCCTGCACTTTTGTGCAGATTCACAGGTGCCCGAGAGTAGTTGAGTCATTGTAGCTGCTTGCTCATACCCACTTTGCGGAGACTACGAGGTAGCTGCCGGCGTCTGCAGAACCTGTTTTTCTCCTTCCTCATCATTTTGTTATTTTCATCTTACTTAGACTTGATTGTGTTAGGATGTTTATTCTATAGTGGATCAGACTCGTGACACCATGATTTGTTGGGACCGTATTTTGTATGTTTCTACTATTACGTTTATCATTTTGATATGAACACTCGCTGTTTAAGTTTAACTTGATTAATTGGAATTAATAATTAGATGGTTTAAGGGATAATATGGTCGGGCTTGCCTAGCATTGTGTTGGGCGCCATCACGACCGGGGTTTGGGTCGTGACAAGTTGGTATCAGAGCCTAGGTTAACAGGTCTCGCGAGTCATGAGCCGGTTTAGTAGAGTCTCGTGGATCGGTACGGGGACGCCTGTACTTATCTTCGGGAGGCTGCAAACCTTTAGGAAAGTTTCAAATTCTTGGAATTCTCATCGTGCGTGTTTGATTCAGCTTGAGATGTAATTCTTGAAAATTCCTCCTGCACATTGATGCGCGCACTCGGGTGCTTAGTGATAAATTTGCCTTGATGGCTTGTGATTCCCCAATCGAGGGACGAGATATATCTCTGTGAGATCATGTTGGGCCAGTGTGGAGGACTTGAGGTTGGATCCTTATCTATGGCTTAAGCACCAAGGTGCTAATTTTGCGAGCCGGTATTATGAAATTCATACGATCAGTATTGTCCCTAATTGTGGAAATGGCAGTTCGATAATAGGTGAGCTGTAAGGTATTCAATTCTTATTGTGATCTGTTATGTAGCCCTAGCTATGGGCGTGGTGAATATGTTCATGTTTCTTAGTGGAAGGGTAAAGTGCATTACGGGTGGTAGTATGAGTTCAGACGCAGGAAACCAAATTGGATGTGCTAGGTGTATCATGGTGAAAGGTATTTGATAAGTGTTATGATTTGAGCAGGTGCAGCGCATGTTCATGTACTAATGCTGATGATATAACTCGTGTAGTGTTGAGATTTATGTTGTTGATATGTATTGTTAGGATGATTTTGGTGGTTCGCTGGCAGGTGGATAGGCCAAATTACAAAGGAAACTCTGTCGAAATTTTTGGAAAAATTTGGGACTCAGAAAAGATTTTGTCACCTAAAGAATGGGCTTAACTATTTCTGATGATTCGAGACTCCGCCGAAGCTTGTAAATGACTTGAGTTTAATCTAACTAGAACATTGTGGCATCATTTTAGTAAGAATTCTATGAGCGGCTAAAAGTGCTTTGATGTTTGGTTCCGATCCAAGTTGGGGAGGTTGTTATTGACTAACGGATTGCACTATTGTGTGCTATGTTGGTTCTGTCTCCAATCATGTTGTAAAATTCTAATAAAGGTTATGGTGCTTCGTAGATGTGAAGAAATACTAGGATGTTTTAAACAGTTGTTGCTAAAGAATGTTAGGTGTATAAAAATGGAAGATAGCTAATTATACCTCTATCTGTAAGTAATCATGATCTGCGATGTCAGAGTTCTAACAAGGCACGAGTGGTTCTGTTCAATAAGACAGTTGAATTATAACTGAATAAGGGTGAAAGACGCTCGAGAATAGTCTTGCGGTGCTCAAGATTTTGCTTGTAACGGTAAGGTGTCTTAAGATTGTGTTTTGTTACTTGAATGATGAGATTCTATGTATCTATGTTGGAGAGTAATGATAACGAATTCAAAATCGCAGGAAGTTCTTCAAAGTAAAGTGTTGTAGATTGTGGTACCTCTGGGAAACATCTGAGGGAGTATTCAGTGGCCTGTGAGTCTTAGACGGTGTGGTCTTATATACGAGTCTCGTGTGGTAACATGAATGGATGTATTATGGTGCTACAGTAAAGGCTAATATTAAATTAAGGATGAATAAGAAAGGAAACTGGAACAACTTGTTAACAAACCGAAACGGTATGATAAGGAATACAATTAATTCTTGGTATGTGGTAGAAGTAATGAGTCTTGCAGATATTGTACAACAAAGCTCTTGAGTGCTGGCAGTTATGTAACTCGATATGGGTATAAGGACTCAGTCCTTGCAGTTCAACTTATGCAATGTAATTGGGAGAAAGAGTTTGTGATGTGTTTTACCGTGGCTTGAAAACGAGTGTATTTCCTGTCGGTATGCATAGCATGGAATGGGTAATGACTTTTATCCTATATGGGATCATGAAGGTCCTTGACTAGTTGAGTGCGTCGATGTTTGCGGCGTCGGAGAGGGATAGAAATTCTCCATGTATCTTGGTGCAGAATGGTATGTGCGATGTGTTATGAAAAGATGATAATGGCATGTTCAGGGTTTTGAGATCAGTTCATATTATATGGGAAGTCATTAAAACCCCCAAGCAGCATGGGCAGCTACAGATAATCTGAGAATCAAGCTTCCTGGTGATTAAGGAAAATGGTACTGCTATTCTAGTGATTTGGCAGAGTATATGGTCAAAAGGACAAGGTGATGTAAACTGATAATATCTAGTGGTATTATGGCATTCTCTTGTTGGATTGATAGAGATGATTGAGTTGTTGATGGCATAGGGAAATTTCTGAATGGCTTACGTGGTATGAATAGATGCTTGATGTGTGTTATGTATTCGTACGGTGAAGTGTGGAATCAGGCATAGTGATTCATGTGTTACATATGTGTTAGAGACTAGAAGTTCTCGTAATTTGCCTATGCAGTAGTGGTATATCGTGTGTATCGGCACCATTTAGCGGTTATTGGAAATTGGAAGCCCTAATGGCTCTCTGGTTACTTGATACGATGAATTTGGATAATGATATATGATTGCAGACTGGTTGTCATAAGCCAGGTTGTCTAGACTAATGTGATATGGACTATGTCGGAAAAATGTCACAAATTGCGTGGCAGAGTGCATCAGATCATGCTCCAGTAGGGTAGATGTACCCTAGGGCCACCGGACGGCTGGTAGGTATTACTTTGTCAATTGGGCCTTCGTGGCGGATGTTAGTGTAGAGGTATCTACCATTGATTCAGTTCCAGTATTGAGGAACTTTGTAGGATGCGTTTCATATGGCGGAGCTTGAGGCTATATATATGTTGTTGCAATGAGCAACTTGACTCGATGTGCATTTCCATTGCTAGATGTATTCGTGGATCGGGTGGCACGCTGCTACATGTATGGTATCAGGATCACATGTATAATATCTGGATCGGGTGGCACGCCGCCACATGTATGGTATCAGGATCGGGTGGTACGCCGCCACTGGTATGGTATTTGGATCAGGTGGCAAACCGCCACGGGTATGTTATTGGAACGGGTTGCGTGCCACAACAGTGTGATGTGGAAAATATAGCTTCCTATGTGTTACTTTGTATACAATACTTCCTAGCTTCTAAGGAATAGTCCGTATTGGGCATCACTTCGGGAATAGCACATCGGTTGTGTCCTTTCAGGATTTGATAGCGTATATCATTGTATCACCGCAGGTGTGATTGATTGCTTGAGTTCAGACCTAGATATATGTGTGGCTGACTGTTTTGATCATGGTGACTTGAGGTGCTCCATGAGTAATAGTGTTTGGATAGAATCATGAGCTGTGCAAAGACCACGTGATGTTATGACCTTTCGAGGAGGATTCAGGTACCCTAATTCTATGATGTGAGACGAGGTCTCAGTTATGTGTTGTGATGGTATTGAGGAATTGGAATTATAGCTCTTTTGTATGAGTCGGTTGTCATGATTCGAGTGTGTTCAGATTGTTCTTATTGGGGCCTGTGTTGTGCTCGTTGCATAGGTTGATGCCGATGTGTCATGTCACCAGTGTGGTGTGTTATAATTGAAATGATCATTGAAGTCATTAATGAGTACGAGCATTTTTTATCTCAGCTCGTTAGAAAGGTAATATCGAGGTTTGGCTCTGAAATCTATTGTGGTATCAGTTAAAAAGGGAAATGGATTCATGAATGGTTGACATGAGAGATGGGTTCGGTATATCGCGTGTCTCAGCTGTCGTGGGTAGGATATGAAGGCATGGGAATAAGACTTCAGCTAATAAAAAGGGTTTTTTCAGTTAGTACTTGCTTACCTTGGGCAATTGTTGTGATCAGAGGCCATCGTCTCGAGCGATTAGGTTGTTTGATACATCATGTGATCTCACCCGGAGTGGCGAGTATGGGCTATTACAGTTGGATCGTGTGTATCCTGAGTATAGGCATGCGATTAGGATTTGGTATGTGATTTCGGAAAGTGCAATGTCGTCTATGGTTCAGATGGGCTGTGAAATTCCAGCTATAGTGTATACCGGACTTATGTGAGATAGGGTGATGTGGGATCGCCCCGAATATATGCTTGGTAAGTTCATTCAGCTATTGGGTTACTTCTAGTAAACCTCTTGGTCCGCTCGAGGACGAGCGTTTGCTTAAGTTGGGGAGAATGTGATGACTCGGCCCGTCATCATGTGAGTTATCACCCCGTTTTCACTGTTATATGCTTGTTAACGTTTCTATATGTATGTTTAGTGAGCTTGAGTCAATTCGGATTAAGGTTGGATGGAATTGAGACAAATAGTCTCTTAGAAGAAGGAATAGTTGAGAAAAGTCAGTTGGATGTTGACTTGTGAGTTAGAGAGCTCGGAATTGAAATATGATGGTTCGGTCAGCTCCGGGAGGTCATTTATGAGCTAGGAGAGCGATCGGAAGTGAATGTGGAGGCCCGGTGTAGTTTTATGCTTGAATTGGCTAAAGTTGAATTTCGACGAAATCCGATCGGTAGGTGAAATTTTGATCCAGGAGTCGGAATGGAATTCTGACAGTTGCAGTAGCTCCGTTAGGTGATTTTGGATGTGCCTGCAAACTCTTAGGTCATTCGGAGGTCGTTTGGTCGGGTTTTTGATCGAATGTCGGTTGCGGAAGTTTGAATGAAAACTTAGGGTTGAATGTGTTGGGATTCGATGTTTTCTGTGTTTAAGGGCATGTTTGTATGATTGGAACAAGTTTGTATCGTGTTATGGGGTATGTTGGTGGTTTTCGTTGGGGTCTCGGGGCCCTCGGGATGAAATCGGGGGTCCAAACGGACCATTTTTAGCTTAAGAGAGCAGCTGAACTGCTGCAATATCTGCAGAAAAACTTTGTTCTTTGCGTTCGCGTAGGGGTCCACGCATTCGCGAAGTGTATCGGAGAGTTGGAGATTTTTACTCATCGCGTTCGCGAGGAGAGGGACGCGAACATGTAGGGTCAGGCCTGGGGAGCATCGCGATCGCAAAGGAGTGCACGCGTTCGCGTAGGTCTGAGCGGTTGGTCATCGCGAACGCGACTGGAAGCCACGCGTTCGCATAGAGTAAATTCGGAGGCTACTAATTTTGTTCATCGCAAAAGCGTGGGGAGTGTCGCGTTCGCGAAGCGTTAAACGATTGGGCAAGTCCTTAAATTGCAGAACATTTCATTTACGGGTTTCACTCCTAGAAACGCCCATTGTTGAGCTCTTGAGTGAGAAAGTGACGGGAATTGCTGGGAGATCATCGGGATATTGTCGGAGGTAAGTTTTGTAGTTTAATTACGCGCTTTTATCATGAAATCATTGATTATTTCTATGAAAATGGAAGATTAAAGGTGGGTTTTAGCCTAGGCCTAAAATTGTAGAAAAATACTGATTTGAGTAGGCAATTGGAGTCCGAATTTGGTAAATTCTATATGCCTAGACTCGTATTGAGACGAGGGTTCCGAATATGTAACTTTTGTAATTTTTCTAGAAGCGCACCAAAAGTTGGGTTTTGACAACTTTGTGGGTTTTGATGCAATTTGGGTTATTTCGAATGGGTTACGTGAATTTAGCATATATTGATGTATTATCATTGATTTTGAGCAGATTTGGCAACCGAGGAGATTGATTTGAGAGGCAAGCGCAAGGCGGACTGAGGCTTCTACCGGTTCGAGGTGAGTGGTAGTAGTAAATAATGTACTGAGGGTTTGAAACCCCGTACTAGCACTTCACAGTGCTATGTTGAGTTGGAACACATGTCCTGTGACGGGCGTGGTAACATTGTGATTGGGGGTTCGGACTTGGTCCTTCCCGACTGATAGTATATTGTGGATTATGGCTGATAATGAGATTATAATTGTACAATTGGGCTAATAGCCATGTTTGGGGCCTTGTGCCGACCTGTAGATCATTAGGGGATCTGTAGAGCTAGGTGACCCTTATATCATGTTGAAAACTTACACTCAGTCGTAAAATGAGCTGAATAGCATATCTCGAGCCCGTACTAGATGTGTACCTTGATAGAGACTATCTAGGGTGGAATTCCCTGTTCTAGCTGAGTAGGCCTGAGAGGCCAAGTCTATACCGACTGAGATAGGGTCAAAGACCCACTATGAGATGTTATATTGGGCCTGAGAGGCCAAGTCTATACCGACTGAAATAGGGTCGAGGACCCACTATGAGATATTATATATATATCTATATTGGATTGGGCTACACGCCGCAGCAGTATATATATATTGGATCGGGCTGCACGCCGCAACAGTATATAAATTGGATCGGACGTGCACGCCGTAGTAACATACATGTGGATCGGACTGCACGCCGCAATATTATTGTGCTTGGGTTGTAGGAGCCCATTCGGAGTCTGAGTCTGCACACATTCTCAGTGAGTGCTGGTGTATATCATGGGATCGGGCTGCACGCCGCAGCAGTATAGCTATATTTGTATATATATACATATATTGGATCGGGCTGCACGCCGCAGTAATATATGTATGGATCGGGCTGCACGCCGCAGCATCATAGCGCTTGGTCCTAGGGAGCCTCTCCGAAGTCTGTATACACCCCAGTGAGCGCCGTCGACGTTAAATGGAGTGGGCTTCGCGTATGTATTGGAGCGGAGCGGGCTGCACGCCGCAGCATTATACTTAATCATACCCTACTATCTACTTAAATACTTATACATTATAGACATAAGTATGTGTCCTTATATACTGAGTTGGCTGAACACCGTAGCGGTACGAGTGAGGATTTGGTCAGTGTGGGACCTTGTTGAGATAGATGTGGACTGGAGATCAGATTACTTGCTATAGTGATGACTTACCTGTGGGGGTCTACCTTAGAACTGTTTAGTGATAGTATATGAGTTCTTATTTTTTGTTATTGTTTATTATTATTACTCACTGAGTTGGAATATACTCACCCCACTCCCCTGCACTTTTGTGCAGATTCACAGGTGCCCGAGAGCAGTTGAGTCTTTGTAGCTGCTTGCTCATACCCACTTTGCGGAGACTACGAGGTAGCTGCCGGCGTCCGCAGAACCTGTTTTTCTCCTTTCTCATCATTTTGTTATTTTCATCTTGCTTAGACTTGATTGTGTTAGGATGTTTATTCTATAGAGGCTCAGACTCGTGACACCACGATTTGGTTGGGACCGTATTTTGTATGTTTCTACTATTACGTTTATCATTTTGATATGAACACTCGCTGTTTAAGTTTAACTTGATTAATTGGAATTAATAATTGGATGGTTTCAAGGATAGTATGGTCGGGCTTGCCTAGCATTGTGTTGGGCGCCATCACGACCAGGGTTTGGGTCGTGACATGGAAGGTTCTATTTGACTCCTTTTTGGGGCTTTTACTAGTGTGTCCTTACTTGTTAGAGTTATTTACTAAGTTACCTTTTATTTAGGACCAATGTGCCCTTAGTTTTGTGCAATATTACAGAAATCATAAGCCTAAATTTATTTAATGTCCCTATAGGCTCTATTAAATCCACAATTATGTCATTTTCTGTTCCCTATATGCCCTTAAGGACATTCACTATTTACCCGACCTGTCCAGGTTAGGGTTATAGTATTTTTAGCTATTATTTAACTCTTGGCCACTTCTAGTGAATCTTTTAAGATTTGGTCAGGTCTGAACCTTAATTCATTTCAATTCTAACCTCTTTTATTTCATTTTCTGTAATTTAAAGCTAATTTGCAGGACTAGCCTGCTTAGTTATTCAAAACTATACTGTTTAAGATTTGGCCAGTCCAAAGTTTGGACTTAGACTTGCAACTTTAGGCCAATTAGTGAACACAGGCTGGCTAAAACTTTGCAAGTCTAGCAAACTAGTGAACACGGGCCAATTGGGACCTTGCAAGTCTAGCCTATTAAACTTAAGTCAATTTTATTACACACTTAGCATGTTTAACACTTAGCCAGTGTTTTCAAATTATTAGAGTTGGTCAGTTACAAGACTGACCACTCTTTGTTATTCATTTCACTTGTGACCTCTTTTGGTAGTTTTCAATTTTAGCCAATTTTAACTATTTAAAGCATGTTTTCAAAATTAACCACTTTTCAGGTTACTACACTATTGCAGCTATAACCAGTTCCACTTAAGCATAGTAGGTATTAACAGTAATCAGTTAACACAAAATTGTTGCAAACATAGCCCTTTTCATACCAAATTGCATACATAGCCATGAAATCAGAGTTACTTGTCATTTAACCAAAACTCAGAGAAGAGATTGAATATTATTGAATTTCAATCAAAAGACTTATAATTCTAGATTCCAAAACACAGTATATCAATCAAACGTGAAGCAGGCATAGTCAGAACTTTTCTTATGTTTAAAGACTACTGAAAACCCTAATCATGCTCACATGTACTTGATTAAGCATAGACAGGTAGAACTTATAAAAGAAGCTTCAGAAGAAGACATGGTTTAAACAGAAAAAATATAGATTTCTAGAAGATAAAGACTAATCATGAACATGTCGTGATTCATGCGACTAAAGAAGAAAATCTAGATAGAAGACATGATAATAAACAAGAAGATGAAGAGGAAGCAAACAAAGAAAACATGACTTAACAGAGAAACATGAATAAACATGGATTTTCAGAGAAGATAAACCTAATCTATCATGCAGTGGCTTAAACAGCTAATGAAAGAAAATCTAATAGGAAACATACTAGAAACATGAGAAAGAAACAAGCAAAGAAAAACAGAAAATCATAGAAAGCATAAACAAAAGGGAGAAAAGGACTTAGCTTTCAGGATTTGTCTCATGAGCTTCCTTTTCTCGTTATTCTTTTTCTTTTTTCCAGCTTTCTTTTCCTTTTTCTTATTTTTCTGGTTTTCTTCTTTTCAGATCCAAGACTTCAGATTTGAAGTCTTTTTATTTGGAGACGGGTGTTAGAGGTGAAAAGGTGAGATCTTTTGGTGGTGGTTTGTTTGAGTCGCTGGAGTTAGGGTTCCGGTGACTTTCTTTCAAAGATTCGAGGAGTTGGAGTGAGATTCGAAGGAAGTGGCTTATGTGGGGTGGTTGATCAGGATATGGTGGCTCTATGGTGTTAATTTGGGAGTCGTTTTCATAGTTTTGTGGTCACTGGAGAAGAACTCCGGTGGTCGGAATTTCAAGAAGCTAAGTTTTTTGGGGTTTCTTGGGGTTTTCATGGTGGAGAAGTAGCAGAAAGAAGAGAGGGAGATGAGAGGTGGCCGGAGACTGCCGTGGAGAGTGGACAGTCTCCATGGCCGATGAGCTTCGAGAAAAAGAAGAGAGGGAGAAGAAGAAGAGAAAGAGGCGGCTAGGGTTGGTGAATTGAGAAAATGGCCGGCAATCTCTGAGACCAAAGCCTTTTATACACGGGGCGTTTGATGAATCTCTGGCCGTTAGATCGGGTGAGATCGACAGCCAGGATTAATTCTCCCTAAACGGTGTAGTTTTGATTAAGACGGGAGATTAGCTCACACTCGTTGGATTTAAAAGCATGGACGGCTCAGATTAACTCCAAAATCTTTATTATTAGATAAATTTCGGATAAATCCTCAGTCGTTGGATCCAGTGTTATGAACGGCTGAGATTATTTCGATTTAAATGATTTGGACCGGGTCTTTGAGAATGCTTTGGGCCAATGCATTTGGGCTAGCATTTGGCCCAGTTTTCCTTTCTTTGTATTTTTCCTTGTATTTTCTTTGCATTTTTAATTATTTTTTGTGGTATTTTCTTTTGTATTTCCATTTTTATTTTTATATTATTTTCAATTATTCAATTTCCTACTTCTTCTAATTTTCTAATATTTTTTGACATTTTTCTACTATTTTTCCCTTAATTTCCATTATTAAAGCCTCTTTTTTGTTAATTTTCTTTTTAACTACTTAAATTAAAATACTTGTATTTAACCTATTTTTTTAAATTTTCTGATTTTAATCTCTAATTGTTCAATCACACAAATGCATCGTATTTCAATCAAAATAATATAATTGCACCCAAAAATATTATTTATTTTAATTTTGGAATTTATTGCTTAAAGCAAAAATCACATGGTCACAACAATAATGTAGTTTCTTTTTTCTTCTAACGTGAGCCTTCTGTCTTTTTTTTTTCTTTTTCTTTTCAATTTTTTTGTCCTTTTGCATTTTTCTCTTCCGTGTTTTTTTATTTCTTCTTTCTTTCTTTTCTCACCTTTCTCCAGTAGTATATTGTCCCCACCCCTTTTGAATTGTTGTTTTTTTCCTTTTCCATTCCACAATCAATTGTCCCCCACAAAAAAATATTTTTCTCAGTTTTACTTTCTCTCTTTTACTTCCATTTTTTCCTCCGTGATTTGTGTATGTGTCTCCCATTAGTTTGTGTCCCCAATATGTCTACATTTAGGGAATTGGGTATAGATTGTTACGGGTTAGGTCCAAAAATTATACTTAAAAATGGGTCGTTTGAACCCAAATATTATTCTTTATCCGGAACCAAAAATAAAAACATGATTTTATTTGATTAATCCTACGTAAGAAAAATAACTATAAAAATAATACTAACAATTAAAATAAAACTATTTTATATTTTTCAAGATTAAAGTAACTACAAAATTTTAATGAAACTATATATTTTTTTTTAATTTTTGTTTTTATATAAAGATAAAAATATAAAGTACTATTTTTTGTATTTTTTCAAAAAGTGACTACAAAATATTAATAAAATTATTTTTTGTAATTTTCGTTTTTTATGTAAAGATAGAAATATAAAATACTTTTTTTGTATTTTTCAAATTTAAAAATGACAACAAAACTATATTGTTTTGATATTTTTCATTTTAAGGTAAAAATAAAGTAAAAGAGTCAAAATTAGCTGAGGTAGCTATATTAGTTCTAAACTAAATATATTACGCTAAAATATAAAAAAATCCCGGGGAGGGTCAAAAATCACGCGTCTACACTAACAATTGGTATCAGAGCGACATGATTCTATAACGATCCAAGGAGGAAGAACAAGCAAAGATGAGTTCCATGAAGTTTTAAATTGATAGATTCAATGGACGCAACAACTTCAACATCTGGAAGATCCAGATGATGACGTTACTGTGGAGGGAAGGTTCAATCCATGCTATTGACAGAAAGTATCCTAAGGATACATCAACTCCCGACATGGAGAAGATTGAAAGGGGATGCACTGAGTGCAATTCAACTATCCCTTGCACCTAACATGCTTTGTGAAGTGAGTACAGGTACCGAAGAGACGGCCAAACAGTTATGGGAAAAGCTAGAAGGGCTATACCAAGACAGATCAGTGACAACAAGGATGTTGTTACAACTGCGTCTTCACACATTTAAGATGGGGTCAGGTACTTCGTTACAAGATCATTTAGATGCGTTTAATAAACTTGTCATGGACTTACAGATTGCAGGAATTAAAAGGGAGGAGGAGACGCTTGCATGTGCTTTGCTATTTTCATTGACTTCAGGATATCGTGATATTGAGAATTCAATTGTGATGACCTGACCCATCGTCTAAGGTATTATCGCCCCCTTTTCCCCTTATTATTTTTCTATATTTTTCAATATCAGTATTTGAGTTGATCGGGTAGAATTGGATTGATTTTAGTTGGAAATGAGACACTTAGTCTCTTTTAAGAAGGCTTAATTAGAAAAGTCAAAAGGAGGTTGACTTGTGAGTTAGAAGGCTCATAATTGAATTTCGATGATTCGGTTAGCTCCGGGTGATGATTTAAGGCTTATGAGCGCAATCGGAAGTAATTTTGGAGGTCCGGTGAAGAAGTTAGCCTATTTCGGCGAAGTTAGTATTTTGGCGACTTCCGATTGATAGGTGAGATTTTGATTCGAGGGTCAGAATGGAATTTTGAGAGTTTCCGTAGCTTCGTTAGGTGATTTGGGATATGTGTACAAAATTTCAGGTCATTCGGACGTGGTTTGGTTGGGTTTTTTATTAAATGCGTGTTTTGGAAGTTTTAGAAGAACTTAGGCTTGAATTCGATGTTATTTGATGGTCTTTGCGTTGTTTGATGCATGTAGATGATTGGAACAAGTTTGTATGATGTTTTAGGAGGTGTTGGTATTTTTGGTTTAGGTCCCGAGGGCCTCAGGGTGATTTCGGATGGTTAACGGGAACTTTTGAAGTTGGAAAACTTCATAATAGGCGAAGATGTAAATGAGTGTGCACAAGACCCCATTTAAACGATCATATCTCCCGTTATATAAATATTTGTGCGACCCAGAACCTATCAAATTAAAGCCCTTTGAGTCTAGTTTCCAATTCAACAAACCGTGCATCATTTGGAGGTATATACAGAAGGTTATGACTATTTTACTGGGCATGTGTCAGTAGCGCGGTCTTAGCGCGGGAGCGCTAGTAGCCCACGCTAATTGGGTTATATTCTGCCTCAACCCGCGCTAATTAGTGCGGGCGCGATAGTAGCAGGCCCTAAATATACCTAAGGACCGGAAATGACAGAACTTGAGTCATTTCTCAAACCTAGGGCTTCCCCAACACCCCCAATTCAACCAAGGCACTCAATTACACTCCTAAGGTAAGCTTTTAAGTGTGTTTTCATGGTGATTTCTCTTCTCAATCACTAGTTACAACATGATTTTGTTTGGATTTCATAGGATTTCTTCAAAATCTCAAGAACACCCCAAAGTTGTCTTTCAAGATTTGATCTACAAGAGGTAATCCTACACCTTAGACTTACGCATATGGTGTTATTATGGGAATATGAGTATGAATCAAGTATTACAACTTATAGTATGGTTGTTGGAAGCCATAAATCACCAACTTAAATACATGAACATGGTAGGGATTTAAATGTGTATATTTGTTGGAATTTTGTTGGTGTGGGTGTGAATGGTTGATTACACACGTGATGTTAGGAGTATAAATTGCTAAAGAAGGATAGGGAGATGAATTGTTGGTTAATGGTGATAGTTGGAGTAACCAATGCTATAGTTAAGAGGTGTAAATATTTATGCCTACAAGATGTTTGATAATAGGCCTAGATGGCACAAGTTATGGGATTTATGACTAATATTGGCCCTATTGAATGTGGTATTGTAGATTGAAATTACGTAACTATATTGGATCATTGTAGTATCATTAAGGGGCGAATTTTATATATGTATGGCTAAAACCCCATCTTTTAGAAATCGAGCTTCATCGATGTTTGTGTGATCTTGGTCATTTTTCATAATATTTTGTATTAGCTTAGAATTTAATTGTAGAATAAATTACTTGAATTATTATTTACAATATGCAATTTAATTGGATAGAGTTGAGCCACTAGGAGTCGGATACTCGTGGCAAGGGAGTCGTTTCTTAGCGGGTTTGTACCGGAATTGAGGTATGTTGACTTGTCTAACCTTGCGTGGGGGAACCTTCTCCCCTAGGATATTATGTGTTGATTTAATGCCTTGTACGCGAGGTGACAGGCGTGTATATGCGCATATTGTTGGAAAACCACTTTACTTGAACTGCTCAAATTGTGATATTATTTTTATTGATTAAATTGTAATACTTACCTGATATTCGTTGGAAAAGCATGATTAGATAGGATTATCTATCTAAGTGCATGCTTGTCTTACTTGAACTTCCTGAACTTGTTGATGCTGGTTTGGTGTAAATTGTAGTTATTTGTTACATATTTCTCTATGCTTATCCTCTTATTGATTGTGTTTGCGTTTGTGGACTGCGGGTTCAATTCCCGGAGATCCAAGGGCTGCGGGTTCGATTCCCGGAGACCCACAGTTATTGAATGATAATAGGTGAATTTGACTATAATTATACCCTAAATAATCACACCTTATCATGAGATTAATGTTGTTATGAGGACAAAATGCTTTGATTAGTGTTTGATTGTGTTTTACAGGTACATGTGATGCATTGGATGCCTTAAAAAGTCATTTTGAAGTCATAGGTTGATGAAAAGGCCAAGAGAAGAGCTAAAGTGAAGAAGGCTGGACGAAGCAGTAAAGAAACAGAAGTGTTGTTCATCCGCGGTCCATTCGCGGCCGCAGATGAACCGCAAAAAACGAAGCCCTCTGAAGTTTGACTGTTCGCGGTCCGCTCGCGGCCGCGAACGAACCGCGGAAGTCCCAGCGGCAGCAAATCCCAATTGGACTCAAACTTAGTTTTTAAGCCCTAAAACCTCTATATAAACTCCTAGTTTGCCCCATAGAGGCATGTACTTTATTTCTTCAATACTTTTGCAAGGTTTTAGTAGGAGAGATTCCTCTCAAACCCTTTCTATTATTTTATATCAAGCAATTCTTTATGATTTCAATTATTATTCTTGTTTCTTCAAGCATGAGTAGCTAAATTCTTTTCTAAGGTTTTGATGGAACCTATTGATAGATGAACTTATCGTTTATGTGATTACAAATTGTGAATTAGATTTCTATTTGTTCAACTTCATTCTCATTGTAGTTAATTGGTAGGATCCCCAATTAGTTGTGCCTATTTAGTGTGCATAACTTGGAAAAGAGTGCATATTTAGGTTTATTGTTGAACAACATCACACCTAGGTTATTAGAGGAATCTATAATTTTAGGCGTAAAGACGGGGTTAGGAATAACGAAGTCTTGGGTGCAATCTAAAGTGAACTATTCAAATTAAAGCTAGCTAGGGTAGCTCGGGAGAGTGCACTAGTAAATTATTGTAATTGCTCGGGAGAGGGTTACGATACACATAGCGTTCATGATTGATAGAATATATTAACAATTTGTAAGAGCATAACGATAAGGGATTCCATCAATAGGGAAAATCAATACCTTAGTCTTTCTCTATATTATTTTATTCAACATTCAATTCTTTCTTTTAAAGCAATCTTTAATTCTTGCAAAGTAGTTGTTCGAAAACACACAAATATATATTCAAAGTTTGGGAACTTGATTCGGAAGTACTTTTGGGGTTGTGAAAGTTGCAATTGGTAGGTTAATTCTCTGTGGGATCGATCTTGGACTTATTAAACCAAGTTATATTGACTACGACCGTTGCTTGGACGTGAATCAATTTTGGCGCCGTTGTCGGGGAATTAACGGAATTATCAATTGCCATTGCCAGAACTTCAAGATTCTTGTGTATTCAGGTTCTTTCTACACTCTACATTGAATATTTTGACGTTTGTTGATTTGGGTATTCGGGTGCATGCCTAGAAAATCTGCAAGGACTGGAGAACTAATTGAAGGACTCTCAGACCCCGAGCAAACCTTCCGGGCACGTAACAAAGCCATCAAACAAATTCAACAATCTCAACAACCAATCAAACTAGACTTCGACATGGGTGACTTGAACGCTCAAAACCAGCAAGCAGGGCTAAACATGCAAGAGGCACAGGAGGCACAAGAAGGTGCATTGTTCGACTGGGCACAACCAACAGCGGATAATTTGGCAACTGCCATTGTTGTGCAAGCAATTCAAGCTGAGTCTTTCCAGATTACCAACAACATGCTTCACTTGTTACAAAATAAGGGATTATTCTCTGGGTCTCAGTTTGAAGATCCACAGCAGCACCTCAAAACCTTTCTATCAATATGCAAAACACAAAGGCAACCGAATGTAACTCCGGAAGCTATCAGATTACTACTTTTTCCATTCTCAGTTACAGGAGCAGCACAGATATGGCTAAACTCACTCCCAATAAACTCCATTGCAACTTGGGATGAGTTAGTCAAACAATTCCACAACAAGTTTCATCCACCCAACAAAACAGCTCAACAAATTGATGAGATTGTGAGCTTCAAACAAAAACCATTGGAAACACTACATGAAACTTGGGGGAGATTCAAAGGCATGCTTGTTATGTGTCCTCACCATGGGATTCCTGAACAGATGTTGGGTCAAAGGTTCTACATGGGACTTTCAGACAGTATGAAGAATATTGTAGATGCTTCAGCAGGTGGGGCCTTTCTGAGCAAGACTTGGAGAGAAGGCCAAAATTTGCTAGACAAGATGGCTCAAAATTCCGGGTGGACGTCCAGGAATGCTCCTATCACACCAGTAGTACACTCTGTACCTCTGCATCCATCCAACACTCTAGAGGAGAACATGGCAACTTTATTGACACGGATGAGCATCCTAACAAAGAAGGTGGAAGAATCAGGGGTTAAGCAGCAAGTTCACATTGTAGATACTACCAATGGTGGTTTATGCACATCTTGCATTAGCCAACCCATAGGTAATCCATGGGCTGCAGACCAAGAACATCATCACCAGCATGAGGATATGAACTATGTGGCTAATTATGGAGGACAACGACAAGGCAATCAAAACTGGGGCCAACAGGCTCCAATGCAGTATAGACCTCCACAGCCACAATTTAATGCAGCAGGTATGAGGCCATCACACAACATGGCTCCATATCCTAGACCTCAGAATTTCGGCAATCAGCAGCAGGGATATCATCCACCTCCACCACCACATGGGGGTAGACAAGATGATGGGTTTGCAAGGTTGGAAGCTATGATGCAGCAGGTAATTGGGGCGAATGCCAAAACAAATGAGAGGATAGATGCACATGATGTCGCCATCAAGAATATTGAAGTACAGGTGGGTCAAATTGCTATGTCACTTAACAATCGGCCGCAAGGGACATTACCTGCAGATACCAAAACGAACCCAAAGGACCAAATCCCAAAGCAAATAATGGCAGTGACTCTAAGAAGCGGTAGAGATCTTGATGCTGAGAATGAAAGTGAGAAAATTGACAAGCAGGCTGAGACACCTACTCCATTGCCCATTGAACTGGATGAATCCACAGGGTTGACAAAAGTCACAGTCCAGCCAGTTGCTGAAAACAAAGAAGCACAACAAGGAACGGAGAAAGTAGCTGAAAAGGTAGAGCATCAGATTGATGAGAAAGCGATAGACAAAGATAAATCCCAAGTCACCGGGAAAAAGAGGCCTCCACCACCATTCCCCCAAAGGTTGGCCAAACACCAAAAAGAGGAACAATACAAAAAGTTCCTCGACATGCTCAAGCAAATCCAGGTAAACATTCCATTAATTGAAGCTTTAAAAGAAATGCCTGGTTATGCTAAGATGATGAAGGATTTGATGTCGCGAAAATTTGATTTCCAAGACTTGGCCACAGTTACACTTACACAGACTTGTAGTGCAGTAGTCTCCAGACCCATTGCTGAGAAGCTATCTGATCCAGGTAGCTTCACCATCCCATGCACTATAGGGAATTATGCCTTTACTAAGGCTTTATGTGATTTGGGGGCAAGCATTAATCTCATGCCCTTAGTTATCTATAAGAGGTTAGGTATTGGGAGAGCCAGACCCACCTCTATGCTTTTACAGCTTGCTGACAGGACGGTTAAGCATCCATTTGGCATTATAGATGATGTGCTAATCCAGGTTGGGAAGTTCGTGTTTCCCGCCGATTTTGTTATTCTTGATTGCAGGGTCGACGAAGAAATTCCCCTAATCCTGGGAAGACCATTCCTAGCCACTGGGAGAGCCATAATTGATTGTGAAACTCGGGAACTCAAGATGAGGTTGAATGATGAGGAGATCATCTTCAATGTGCAAAAATCCATGAAGCGCGCTAGTGAGTTCGCAAATTGCTCTCTAGTTGATGCGGTTGATGTGATAGTGGAAACCGACGATGAAGAATTAACTATCGAAGATCCACTGCAAGCATGCCTGATGAACATGGAAGAGGTAAATGGTGAGAGTTTGGCCGAATGGGTATTATCGTTGGAAGGCAAGGGATTTTGGAAGCGAGAGATCGAATTCGAACCCCTACACCTAGAAAAAAGAGAAAACCCACCAGCAAAGCCATCCATAGAAGAGCCACCGAAGCTTGAACTTAAACCACTACCATCACATCTCAGGTATGAGTATTTAGGCCCTAACTCCACATTACCTGTTATTATCTCATCAAGTTTGTTAGATGTGCAGGCCCAAAAGCTTATACAGGTACTCAAGGAATGCAAGACTGCCATCGGGTGGACCATGGCTGACATAAAGGGGATCACCCCAGCCTATTGTATGCATAAAATTCTCCTAGAAGATGGACACAAACCTTCCAGGGAACATCGAAGAAGGCTGAACCCCAACATGAAGGAAGTGGTGAAGAAGGAAGTAATAAAGTGGCTAGATGCGGGAATCATCTTCCCGATCTCAGACAGCAGCTGGGTGAGTCCGGTCCAATGTGTGCCTAAGAAAGGAGGCATGACGGTGGTGAAAAACGACAACAATGAACTGATCTCAACAAGAACCGTCACCGGATGGAGAATATGCATGGACTACAAGAAGTTGAATCTAGCTACTCGCAAGGACCACTTCCCACTTCCCTTCATTGACCAAATGCTTGACAGGTTGGCAGGGAGATCTCACTTTTGCTTTCTAGATGGATACTCGGGGTACAATCAAATCTCCATAGCCCCCGAAGATAGAGAGAAGACCTCCTTCACATGCCATTATGGTGTCTTCGCCTTCAGGAGGATGCCATTTGGACTATGCAATGCACCTGCCACGTTTCAACGGTGCATGATGGCTATTTTCACCGACATGGTGGAAGACATTATGGAAGTGTTCATGGATGATTTCTCAGTGGTTGGGAATTCATTCGACGAATGCCTTGCCAATCTAAATAGAGTATTACAAAGATGCATGGAAACAAACTTAGTACTAAACTGGGAAAAGTGCCACTTTATGGTTCAAGAAGGTATAGTACTTGGGCACAGGGTTTCAAGCAAAGGCATCAAGGTGGACCGTGCTAAAGTCGACATCATTGCAAAGTTGCCTCCACCAACATCCGTCAGGGCCATAAGAAGCTTTCTTGGACACGCCGGTTTTTACCGGAGGTTCATTAAAGACTTATCCAAAATATCAAACCCTCTCTGTAAGTTACTTGAGAAAGATCATTCTTTTGTTTTTACTGACGAATGCAGGATTGCTTTTGAGGAACTGAAAAAGAGGCTGGTCACAGCACCCATCATCATTGCCCCGGACTGGGATCAACCGTTTGAGTTAATGTGCGATGCAAGTGATTATGCAGTGGGGGCAGTACTGGGCCAGAGGAAAGATAAACTGATGCATCCAATATACTATGCAAGCAGAACTCTGAATGGAGCACAGCTAAACTACACAATGACGGAAAAGGAGATGCTAGCGGTTGTGTTTGCATTCGACAAATTTCGGTCCTATCTCATAGGATCAAAGGTAATCGTCTACACAGACCATGCAGCTTTAAGATATCTAATTGATAAAAAGGACTCTAAGCCACGCCTAATTCGTTGGGTGTTGCTTCTCCAAGAGTTCGACCTCGAAATCAGAGATAGAAAAGGCACTGAGAATCAAGTAGCTGACCATTTTTCAAGACTTGAAGGAGCTGAACTTGTTAAAGAGAGTGGGGAAATTCTGGAAACCTTTCCAGATGAGCAGTTGCTCACCACCACTCTCTTGGAAGCTCCATGGTATGCTGACTACGCTAATTATCTAGCCAGTGGCATTGTTCCTTATGACCTATCATCGATCCAGAGGAAAAGATTTTTTCGTGAAAGTCAGAATTATTATTGGGATGAACCATACTTGTTTAGGATATGTCTTGATAACATGATCCGGAGATGCGTCCCCGAGATAGAACAATCTTCTGTTTTGCAGGCATGTCACGCTTCAACATATGGCGGTCACTTTGGAGGAATACGTACAGCTGCCAAAATACTCGAGGCCGGTTTCTATTGGCCGACGGTATTTAAGGATGCACACTTGTGGGTGAAAGGTTGCAACGAATGTCAACGCACCGGGAACATCTCTCGGCGTCATGAGATGCCAATGAATCCAATCCAGCAAGTGGAAGTATTCGATGTCTGGGGAATAGATTTCATGGGGCCTTTCATCAACTCATACGGCAATAAGTACATACTTGTTGCTGTTGACTACGTGTCCAAATGGGTGGAAGCTGCAGCACTACCCACCAATGATTCTAAGGTGGTAGTGGGATTTTTGAAGAAGAATATTTTCACCCGGTTTGGGACTCCAAGGGCCATCATTAGTGATGGGGGCACACACTTTTGCAACCGAGCTTTTGAGAAATTATTGGCCAAGTATGATGTTAAACACAGGGTGGCCACTCCATATCACCCGCAAACTAGCGGACAAGTTGAGGTCTCCAACAGGGAGATTAAAAGTGTACTGACTAAAACAGTGAATGCCACAAGAACCGACTGGTCCAGGAAGCTTGATGACGCACTATGGGCATATAGAACAACATTCAAAACACCCATTGGCATGTCTCCTTACAAATTGGTGTTTGGAAAAGCTTGTCACTTACCGGTTGAATTAGAACATAAAGCGTGGTGGGCACTGAAACAATTGAATCTCAACTTGGATGAAGCAGGTAAGGCAAGATTGACTGGATTGCATGAGTTGGAAGAATTTCGGTATCTAGCATTCGAAAATACAAGATTGTATAAAGAGAGGATGAAGCGGATCCATGACCAAAATATCGTTGAGCGTACCTTCAAAAACGGGGACAAGGTACTACTATACAATTCAAGATTACGACTGTTCCCAGGTAAATTGAAATCAAGGTGGTCAGGACCCTTCAAGGTAATTGAGGCATTTGAGTCCGGAGCTGTAGAAATTCAAACTATGGATGGATCACGTACATTTAAGGTAAACGGACAGCGGTTGAAACAATACATAGGCCTGGATGACATGGATGACAAGATAGAATTGCGGTTGGATGAACCTCAAAGGTCCAGCGAGCCGTAAAATGTGCTAAGTTAAGTCGTGCCGCGATGTTAACTCAGGCGCTACGTGGGAGGCAACCCACGAACATGTTGTAAGTAATTTAATCCTAGTAGTAAGTAATAAAGGAATATAAAAAAAAAATCTTTTTTCAGAAAGGAGCACTGTCCGCGGTCCACCCGCGGACCGCGGATGAACCGCGGAAAAATACCCTTTCTGAACTTTCTCTGTTCGCGGTCCATTCGCGGTCGCGAACCAACCGCGGAGAACTGACCTCTCTGAATCTCGACTGTTCGCGGTCCATCCGCGGCCGTGAACGAACCGCGAACAGTCGCGGTCAGTTCCGCGGTCGGCCAAAATTTAAAGTTTTTTTAATTTTTCTTTTTCCCTCCCCCCTTTTAAACCCTAAAATAACAAACCCCCTTTCCCAAACCCTCATTCAGCCGCCCCTCCCCCCCTAAAAACTCTCTCTCTCTAATTCTTTTCCTCTCCCTTCTCTCTAAAAATCCCCAAATCCCTCTTCTCCAAATCATCCCCTTCTCCCACCCTACTTCTCCATTGCAATAACTTGTAAGTTTCTCTACTTTTCTCTTTGATTTTGTTCTATTTTTTTTTAGTTGTTGATTGTTGATTTTGTATAAATATTTAGTTAGTGTTAGTTTTGGGTCCATTCATGAACATTGCTTGGTTTCTCATTGTACATTTAATTTTGCCATGAAATTCGTTTAAGAAACCTTGTTATATATTTGATGTTTGGAAAGAATGGGTTTTGTTTTTCAATTGTGTTTATGATGTTGATTCTATGATTTGGAGACCCAATAGGAGTTCTAGCATATATATGGGTTGATTAGCCATGTTGGGGCACATTACCTTGAGCATAATAGACTAATGAATATTAGGAGACATAATGCCCAACTCTTAAATTGGTTATTGAAGATTTTATGGGGGATGGTCTAAGTCAATGAGGTACTCGTAGATGTGTTCCAAGAACTAAGTGTGGGGTACTCAATTGGGCATGTGTGAAATAGTTAGATAAAGTGTATGAGGGAATTACACATAATTGATAATTATCAAGGATGGCGAAGTCTGAGTAGCCTTCCACTGACTAACGGTTTACAAATTTTTTTTGCTTAATTGTACAGGATCATGGCTCCAAAGAGACCACGACATGGTGCTAGCTCATCCAGGCAATCAACTTATGACGAATCTAGGTTTGCCGATGAAGGGGCGGAAAATGCATTTCATACTAAAGCTAACAAGAAGTGGCTTCAAGAGGTGGAAGTGGACAGGATAGCTATCCGCTCAGGAGAAGCCGGAAATGTATGATGAGATTCGGAGGCGAGAGATGGAGTTCCTTTTCGAAACTCCCACTAAGGTGAACAAGATGTTTGTTAGAGAATTCTATGCAAATGCCCCTTATTCCTCGGTGAGACAAGTTTTCGTCAGAGGTAAGCGAGTCAATGCTCATATTCCCACCATTCGGCAGGTACTTCGCCTACCACCGCACACGAGTGATATTGATTATTACCATGATAGGCCCGGTGTCACATGGGACATGCTAATTGAGGCCTTATGTGTAGATGGTGTTCCTGTATGGATTAGAAATCAAACTCTGCACTCTAACTGCTTCACACACATTGCCAAGTGTTGGTTCTCCATAATTTGCAACCGTATATTTCCCTCAAGTAACACGACAGATGTTAACTTTAATAGGGCTGTTCTGACTTGGTGTTTTGTAACACATCGGGATGTTGATATTGCCCGAGTTATTAGTGACGAGATGGTTTTGAGGGGATCCCTCACTGCCAAGGGTTTCTATTACCCATCTCTTGTCACTACCTTGTGTCTCCTCAACCACACCCCAGTTACTGATGCTGACGGTGAGCTACTACCGAAAGCTCCATTTAGAGCTGCTACTATCCGGGTTGGACGAGACACAACACCTATTGACTTAGATGAGGAGGACGATCCTGTACCGGATGCCCGGGCCAGACACTCCATGGATTCAGCCGGACCTTCCAGGCCTGCTCCTCGTGGAGCAAGCATGTCTAGATCCGAGTCCGCACGACCTATATTGAGGTCAATAGAGGAGGAAGTGGCTGCTTTGCGCACTTCAGTGGACGGTCTACACACACGACTAGATGCCATGTCCACTAGGCAAGCCCGGTCAGAGAACAGGTTCATGGCATGGTTCAGAGCACTTGGGAGAGCATGCCATGTCGACCCACCCACTGTCTCCGACTCTGAGTGAGTCATAGGTAAGTTTTCTTGCCCCTATTGTGCTTTCATTTTATTTATGCCATGAGGACATGACATATTTTTAAGTGTGGGGTGGGAAACTTATGTTGTACATGATGTATATATTAGTGTAGTAAGTAATATAAAATAATAAAAATACAAAAAAAAAAAAATCCAAAAATATGAGTAGAGGACTCTTCCCGATGACGGACTATTTAGGACAAGTACTCTTGAGGGAAGTAGTCCACGTAGGAATTTTTCTTTCTTTTGTTTTCTTTTTATAGGTAATGTATCATTCCCCCTTGGTTTTTTTTTTGACCACGGTTCTTTTCCAAGGGTTTTTATTTGAACCGGGTTAGGTAGATTTTTCTTTTCTTAGGATTAGAGGTAAAAGGGCAACATGTAACCCCGGATATGCACATTAGCAAAAGTGTAAATTGAACTTGAGAATGTATTTTCTAAGCTTGATTGTAGAATCTCAATATGCCTTAAATTGCACAATAATGCTTGCTTGAACATAGATAGGACTTTGTAGATAAACCGGATTCCAATTGAGTTGTATGCCATGTGTGTGTGAGGTTTTTACTTACATTGTATGTTGTACATGATGCCTAGAACTTGCCCTGTGTGTTTGCAAAGCGAAATAGAAGTTGTTCGGTTGTAGAAAGGATAGAGGCATTTCTTTGTGTAACCCCATATATCAATAGACATGAATTCACTCGTACATTATATCTTAGTTAACCCCTTTGAGCTTAAAGCCTATTCTTTGATAACCCTTGAATGTTCTTCAAAATTATTATATTTTGTTCTACTTTACCTCGTAGAAGCACTTGTATTGTAATGAATATGCAAAAGTTTAAGTGTGGGGTGAAGAGAAATTGAAAAGGGAAAATCAAGAATGAATGGTAGAAAATAGTGAACTGGCCAAAATAATGCAAATGTGTGCAAAGCAATGAGAAAAAGAGCTATATCAATGTATATATGAAAAAACTAAAAAGGACGGTTACACCAACAAAGGAAAATGGGGATTAAAAGAAAATAAAGGCGAATAAATGTTTATGGGAGACATAAGGAAGAAAAGAAAACTAAAGGGAAAGTTGTGAAAAAAAAAAGAAAAGTGCTTAGGGAGGCTAGTCACTATACCCAAAAGTATCCTACCCGTCCCGTAGCCTACATTACAACCCTTAAAGACCTCTTGATTTATGATTGAATAACTCGATTAGTGGAGTATTACACTAGGGGCAAGCCTATGGTGTGTATGTACGCATATGAATGTTCTTTGTTGAGAGTGAGTGAATTTTTCCGATATCCATAAGTTCCATGTATATGAATTTTAATGTGTGGGAACTTCTCTAAATCAATTTGGTAAGGGCATGCAATTCAAGAGGAAGAAGGTAAATTTGCAAGTTCTTGATAATAAGTAGAGTAAGTAATAATGTGCTGGCATGAGAGTTTACAGTTAAGTATAAGATTGTGCATATCTTAGGTTGTTCATATATAATAGCTGATGTGGCATAATTTGGGGGAGACATATTTTGCTAATTGGCCTAAAGTGTGATTAAGGATTGCTCGAGGACGAGCAAAGGTTTAAGTGTGGGGTGTTGATAATAGGTGAATTTGACTATAATTATACCCTAAATAATCACACCTTATCATGAGATTAATGTTGTTATGAGGACAAAATGCTTTGATTAGTGTTTGATTGTGTTTTACAGGTACATGTGATGCATTGGATGCCTTAAAAAGTCATTTTGAAGTCATAGGTTGATGAAAAGGCCAAGAGAAGAGCTAAAGTGAAGAAGGCTGGACGAAGCAGTAAAGAAACAGAAGTGTTGTTCATCCGCGGTCATTCGCGGCCGCGGATGAACCGCGAAAAACGAAGCCCTCTGAAGTTTGACTGTTCGCGGTCCGCTCGCGGCCGCGAACGAACCGCGGAAGTCCCAGCGGCAGCAAATCCCAATTGGACTCAAACTTAGTTTTTAAGCCCTAAAACCTCTATATAAACTCCTAGTTTGCCCCATAGAGGCATGTACTTTATTTCTTCAATACTTTTGCAAGGTTTTAGTAGGAGAGATTCCTCTCAAACTCTTTCTATTATTTTATATCAAGCAATTCTTTATGATTTCAATTATTATTCTTGTTTCTTCAAGCATGAGTAGCTAAATTCTTTTCTAAGGTTTTGATGGAACCTATTGATAGATGAACTTATCGTTTATGTGATTACAAATTGTGAATTAGATTTCTATTTGTTCAACTTCATTCTCATTGTAGTTAATTGGTAGGATCCCCAATTAGCTGTGCCTATTTAGTGTGCATAACTTGGAAAAGAGTGCATATTTAGGTTTATTATTGAACAACATCACACCTAGGTTATTAGAGGAATCTATAATTTTAGGCGTAAAGACGGGGTTAGGAATAACGAAGTCTTGGGTGCAATCTAAAGTGAACTATTCAAATTAAAGCTAGCTAGGGTAGCTCGGGAGAGTGCACTAGTAAATTATTGTAATTGCTCGGGAGAGGGTTACGATACACGTAGCGTTCATGATTGATAGAATATATTAACAATTTGTAAGAGCATAACGATAAGGGATTCCATCAATAGGGGAAATCAATACCTTAGTCTTTCTCTATATTATTTTATTCAACATTCAATTCTTTCTTTTAAAGCAATCTTTAATTCTTGCAAAGTAGTTGTTCGAAAACACACAAATATATATTCAAAGTTTGGGAACTTGATTCGGAAGTACTTTTGGGGTTGTGAAAGTTGCAATTGGTAGGTTAATTCTCTGTGGGATCGATCTTGGACTTATTAAACCAAGTTATATTGACTACGACCGTTGCTTGGACGTGAATCATTGAGATACGGACTACAGGTTCAATTCCCACAGATCCTGGAATATAGAGAGGGACTACGGGTTCAATTCCTGGAGATCCAAGAGTTGCGGGTTCGATTCCCGTAGACCCGGAGTTTATTGAGATATTGAGATACGGACTCCAGCTTCAATTCCCGTAGATCCAAGGGTTGCGGGTTCGATTCCCAGAAACCCGGAGTTTATTGAGATATTGAGATGCAGACTGCGGGTTCGATTCCCGGAGATCCTGAGCTAATGAGACACGGACTGCGGGTTCAATTCCCGGAGATCCTGAGATATTGAGGTACGGACTGCGGGTTCAATTCCCGGATATCCAAGGGCTGCGGGTTCGATTCCCGGAGACCCAGAGATACTGATGTAGGGACTGCGGGTTCAATTCTTGGGATCCTGAATTGTTGGATATAGAGAGGGATTGCGGGTTCAATTCCCGTAGATTTTGGACTTGCTGATTTGAATTTATTTTGTGTTGGTTACTTGTTGTTAGCTTAATTGTAGACGTTTGGAGTAATCACTTTATTGTTATTATTTCAGATTCATTATTATTTAAACTGCTTATTATTGTTATTATCATTATCTTATTGTCTCTCGGTAGGGCTCTGACCTTCCTCGTCACTACTCCATCGAGGTTAGGCTTGGCACTTACTGAGTACCGACGTGGTGTACTCATGCTACTCTTCTACACACTTTTGTTGTGCAGATCCAGGTACATCAGATCAGGCACATTACAAGTGATTTAGGAGCACTTTCAGGAGACTTGAGGTATTATCTGCTACGTCTGCGGATCCAGAGAGTCACATTCTATTCTCATTAGTGATATTAGTTATCTCCCTTATTTTCAGTGTATAGACATTCTTGATGTATAGAGCCACAGTTGTACTCTTTCTTGGTCTGTGTTGGCCGTGGGTTTCCGGGTCTTGGTAGTATGTTCCCTAGTGGTGTTTGGCGAAGTGTATGTGCCGAGCGGCGCTTATTACATTTCATTTATATTATTCTGCATCGTGTTAGGCTTACCTAGTCGCGAAGACTGGGTGCTGTCATGACAGGTTCACGATTGGTGAACTAGGGTCGTGACAAGTTGGTATCAAAGCTCTAGGTTCATAGGAGTCACGGGACACAAACCGGTTATTTAGAGTCTCGCTGATCAATATAGAGATGTCCGTATTTATCTACGAAAGGCTATGTAACCGTTAGGAAAATTCCACTTCATTTCATTCTTTATCGTGCGTCATTTATTTAGTTGGAGCCTATATCATATGTTCTTTTGTATCCACTCGTGTATTGAAATTGCGCACTCGGTATCAAGTATCCGTCGACAGTTCGTGATTCTACAGAGGGATTATAAGGGAGCCAAGAATTTACTCAACTATTGTTACCGCGTGTCATCCATATCAATAATTCAAAAGTATTGAGAGATCCATTCGATTGTGCGCATGGGGGTGCACTAGGTTCTGACATTCAGTTGATAAGTACGGTCTTGAGAAGGTTTACTTAACTGCCTAATTATCGTAGTAATGGTAGAATCACGAGGTGGATGTAGATCTAAATATAGTTGGTGGTAATAACGACTATATGGTTCATATGAGATGTTTATTTAGCAAAGGGTACAACTAGCAACATAGATACTGGGGGGAAGTGAGTTTAACTGTCCTAAGAAGGACATGTACCAAATGAATGTCTTGAGTTGTCTTATGATGATGACGTACAAGCGATAAAGGTTAGTATCGTGGATTATCAAGATGTATCTTATGGCTTGCGCCAAGTGAAAGGAGTTCATCATCAACGATCAACTTGTGGATCATGTGTCATATCAGATTTGGCCAGCAATGTATTTCAGTGGTATGCAAAAGTTCTATGAAACTTGTATACGAGTAAGAGCTGAGATTTGTATGGGATGATGTTGGGACCTTTGATGTTCCTATGTCCATAATAATTCTATATTTAAGTAACAACATGGAAGTTGAATCGATTTCAGAATACTCGTAGTGCTCCAGTTAATCAGGGCACTCTCATAGGATAATCATCTTTTAATGCACCACTAGCATGGGATTCCTTAAATGGTTATTCTAGTTATCTAGCATAGACTCGGTATGAGTGGCTGAACTGCGGATGAGTTGTTATGAATGTGATGATAGTGGAAACATCATGAGCATTTGTCCCAGACTTGGGAGAATCTATTTCATCAGAACATACAGTCTACACACTCCATCATAGTTACCAATTTACATACGCTACAAGTTAGAGATGGAGAACGAATGGGTAGATGGCGCCCAAGAGGTAGATGCCCGACCCATTGATATGACTACTATAGTGTGGCTGAGACCACTACACCAAATGGTGTCATTACAACTATAATTTTGATTGTTATAAAAGGATATTATTCCTTAATTTGATGTGATTTTGAAAATCGAGGGGAGTCCTCTTAATATACTTCGCTCATGAGTGAGTTTCATAATCCTGAAATCTACTTATATGAACACTCACGTTGGGATATTATATAGAGATAGCTATCTCTATCATTATGTGTTGGTCACTAAAAATATCTATGAGGCTATAAGTGACTTTCTATTACTTACTACAGTGAGTTTTGATGTAATTTTAGGATAATTAATTGCAATTGTCAATTATATGTCCTATCGGTATGAGGGTTCATTATATGTTGTGATTCTCTTTGACGGAAATTGATGAAAAGAGAAAGAAAGGAAATGAAAACTTTCAGTTAGCACACTGTGCAAATACTTGTGATTCTGAGTTGAGGATAATATCCTCGAATAATTATATGATGTGAAATGCTTTAAACCGAGCTAGAAGCTGCGGTGGATGTTATATAAGGACAAGGTCCTGGCGGTGAAAAGTTGTGTGTTTAAAATTCTCAATTTATGAAATTTAAAATTTTGTACTATCTTTTAAATGGGAGTCATGCCTGTTAGGCTTATTTGACAATTCTTGTGTATTTTCTGTTAATATTCAGTCATTTTGTGTTGCAAACATTGAGTTTCAGCCTACGAGATGGGCGCCCAGGTGGTGTTAAATGTGACTCGTCAATTCGAGTAAGTAATTATGAGATCTTCACGCTTCGTTGTGAGTAAAGTGGAGGTCTGAAATGAGATGTTTGTTAACATAAGGTTAATTGGCAATATTGTGATTTATGAATAACTATTTTGGCTAGAGACAAGGTTATTAGCATACGGATGATGTGTTTTATGTCCAGATATCGTCATGATAATGCGATGCTTATAATCATGAGGTTATTGTTATTGATATATACATTGTGGTGTTTCATTGGGTTGTGGATGTGTTGTTAGGAGTTGTTTTGGTGTTACTCTGGCAGGTGGATAAGCCCAACTACAATGAAGGCTCTGCCGAAATTTCTGAAAATTTGGGAGTTAGAAAAATTTGAAACATTAAGATGTGCGAAGAAAGAGGTAAGTTACGCTGTGCCTTTGAGGAAAAGTGACCCTAAGTGTGGGACTGTAACATCCTAGAGAAAATAATTTCGAAGAAATTAAGCGCTATTAAAAGTTGAAGTATGTTGAAATGAGACTAATGTAGTGTGACAATGTAAAAATTCAGGCACTATAATGAATGTTAAATGTTGAAGTTTGGGTATTTCTTAAGGTTATGGACTAAGAATGAGGTGAAACCTTCAGTTAAGTTGAATGATCAGTTATAGGAATTTCCTTGAGAAGGGTTTTATTTGGCCTTGTATATCACCTTGGGGGTGCTTCTATCTTGTTTGTTAAAAATAAGGATGGTTCCATGCGTATGTGTATTGATTATCACCAATTGAACAAGGCTATAGTGAATAACCGCTATCTTCTGCCTCGTACTGATGATCTGTTGACAAGCTTCAGGACGCACGTGTATTTTCTAAGATTGACTTATTCTCAGGTTACCATCTGTTGAAGGTTCGGGAGCCAGCTATCCCTAAGATTTGCTTCAGGACTCAATATGATCATTATGAGTTCCGTGTATGTCATTTGGGCTGACTAATGCCCCAACAGTTTTTGTGCATTTGATGCACAGAGTATTTCGGCAATATCTTTACCCTTTGTTATTATCTTTATTAATGAAATTGTGGTGTATTCTCAGAGTCGGGAAGATCATGAGCAGCACCTGAGGACAATGCTTCAGAATCTGAGAGAAAGAAATTACATGCAAAATTTTCAAAATGTGAGTTCAAGATGTATTCTGTGGCATTCTTAGCCACGTGGTATCGAATGAGGATATTTGGTTGGATCTAAATTTGCGCTACAGAGGGTGGTTAGAGTTGTGGTAAGGAATATGACATCAGTATCTTGTATCACCCGAGCAAAAACTAATATAGTGGCCGATGCTTTGAGTCACCGGGTAGAGAGTTTGGGAAGTTTGACTTACCTACCTACATCAAGAGGCCTATGGCAAAGGATATTCAGGCCTTTGTCAGCCAGTTGTGAGGTTGGATATTTCAGAGCCTAGTCTAAATTTTAGCTCGATGCCCCAACTGTGAGCAGGTTAATTATGAGAACCAAACACCTGGTGGGTTGGTTTGAGTCCGGTGAGGTTAGATTGTTGGGCACAAACTTGGTTTAGAATACTTTGGAAAAGTTTAAAGTGATTCAGGATAGACTCTGTATAACCTCGTCCAGGCAGAATAGTTATGCGAATCGGAAAGTTCGTGATGGTTCCAATATGGTAGAAGAGAAGGTCATGATTCATGTTATGCCTATAAAGGGGCATTATTAAATTTGGGAAGAAAAGGAAGTTGAGTCTAAGGTTTATTGGCCCTTTTGAGCTATGAAGGTGTTGGAATAAGACTCTATCTAACGAGAAAGGTTTTTCTACTAGTATTTGGTTATTGTGGCCAATTGTTGTGATTAGGGATATGATTTCGGAAAGTGCAATGTGGTTTATGGTTCAGATAGACTGTGGAAATTCAGTTATATTGTGTTAGCAGACTTATGATAGATAGGGTGAAGTGGTATCACCCATAGTATATGCTTGGTAAGGCTATTCAGCTATTGAGTTGCTTTTAGTACAACTCAGGGTCCGCTCGAGGACGAGCGTCAATTTAAGTTGGGGAGAATGTGATGACCCGACCCATCGTCTAAGGTATTATCGCCTCCTTTTCCCCGTATTATGTTGCTATATGTTTCAATATCAGTATTTGAGTTGATCGGGTAGAATTGGATTGATTTTAGTTGGAAATGAGACACTTAGTCTCTTTTAAGAAGGCTTAAATTGGAAAAGTCAATAGGAGGTTGACTTGTGAGTTAGAAGGCTCGTAATTGAATTCCGATGATTCGGTTAGCTCCGGGTGATGATTTAAGGCTTAGGAGCGCAATCAGAAGTAATTTTGGAGGTCCGGTGAAGAAGTTAGCCTATTTTGGCGAAGTTAGTATTTTGGCGACTTCCGGTTGATAGGTGAGATTTTGATCCGAGGGTCGGAATAGAATTTCAAGAGTTGTCGTAGCTTCGTTAGGTGATTTGGGATATGTGTACAAAATTTCAGGTCATTCGGACGTGGTTTGGTTGGGTTTTTTATTAAATGCGTGTTTTGGAAGTTTTAGAAGAACTTAGGCTTGAATTCGATGTAATTTGATGGTCTTGGCATTGTTTGATGCATGTCGATGATTGGGACAAGTTTGTATGATGTTTTAGGAGGTGTTGGTATTTTTGGTTGAGGTCCCGGGGGCCTCGGTGTGATTTCGGATGGTTAACGGGAACTTTTGAAGTTGGAAAACTTCATAATAGGCGAAGATGTAAATGAGTGTGCACAAGACCTCACTTTAAACGATCATATCTCCCGTTATATAAAGGTTTGTGTGACCCACAACCTATCAAATTCAATCCCTTTAAGTCTAGTTTCCAATGCAACAAACCGTTCATCATTTGGAGGTATATACATAAGGTTATGACTATTTTACTGGGCATGTGTCAGTAGCGCAGTCTTAGCGCGGGAGCGCTAGTAGTCCGCGCTAATTGGGTTATATTCTGCCTCAACCCGCGCTAATTAGCACGGGCGCGCTAGTAGAAGGCCCTAAATATACCTAAGGATGGGAAATGACAGAACTTGAGTCATTTCTCAAGCCTAGGGCTTCCCCAACACTCCCAATTCGACCAAGGCACTCAATTGCACTCCTAAGGTAAGCTTTTAAGTGTGTTTTCATGGTGATTTCTCTTCTCAATCACTAGTTACAACATGATTTTAGTTGGATTTCATAGGATTTCTTCAAAATCTCAAGAACACCCCAAAGTTGTCTTTCAAGATTTGATCTACAAAAGGTAATCCTACACCTTAGACTTACACATATGGTGTTATTATGGGAATATGAGTATGAATCAAGTATTACAACTTATAGTATGGTTGTTGGAAGCCATAAATCCCCAATTTAAATACATGAACATGGTAGGGATTTAAATGTGTATATTTGTTGGAATTTTGTTGGTGTGGGTGTGAATGGTTGATTACACACGTAATGTTAGGAGTATAAATTGCTAAAGAAGGATAGAGAGATGAATTGTTGGTTAATGGTGATAGTTGGAGGAACCAATGCTATAGTTAAGAGGTGTAAATATTTATGCCTACCAGATGTTTGATAATAGGCCTAGATGGCACAAGTTATGGGATTTATGACTAATATTGGCCCTATTGAATGTGGTATTGTAGATTGAAGTTACATAACTGTATTGGATCATTATAGTATCATTAAGGGGCGAATTTCAGATATGTATGGCTAAAACCCCATCTTTTAGAAATCGAGCTTCATCGATGTTTGTGTGACCTTGGTCATTTTTCATAATTTTTTGTATTAGCTTAGAATTTAATTGCAGAATAAATTTCTTAAATTATTATTTACAATATGCAATTTAATTGGATAGAGGTGAGCCACTCGGAGTCGGATACTCGTGGCAAGGGAGTCGTTTCTTAGCGGGTTTGTACCGGAATTGAGGTATGTTGACTTGTCTAACCTTGCGTGGGGGAACCTTCTCCCCTAGGATATTATGAGTTAATTTAATGCCTTGTACGCGAGGTGACGGGCGTGTACATGCGCAGATTGTTGGAAAACCACCTTACTTGAACTGCTCAAATTGTGATATTCTTTTTATTTAATTGATTAAATTGTAATACTTACCTGATATTCGTTGGAAAAGCATGATTAGATAGGATTTTCTATCTAAGTGCTTGCTTGTCTTACTTGAACTTCCTGAACTTGTTGATGCTGGTTTGGTGTAAATCGTAGTTATTTGTTACATATTTCTCTATGTTTTTCCTGTTATTGATTGTGTTTGCGTTTGTGGACTGCGGGTTCAATTCCCGGAGATCCAAGGGTTGCGGGTTCGATTCCCGGAGACCCATAATTATTGAGATACGGACTGCGAGTTCAATTCCCATAGATCCTGGAATATAGAGAGGGACTGCGGGTTCAATTCCCGGAGATCCAAGGGCTGCGGGTTCGATTCCCGGAGACCCGGAGTTTATTGAGATATTGAGATGCGGACTGCGGATTCGATTCCCAGAGATCCTGAGCTAATGCGACACGGAATGCAGGTTCAATTCCTGGAGATCCTGGGATATTGAGGTACGGACTGCGGGTTCAATTCCCGGAGATCCGAGGGCTACGGGTTCGATTCCTGGACACCCAGAGATACTTATGTAGGGACTGCGGGTTCAATTCCTGGGGATCCTGAGTTGTTGGATATAGAGAGGGACTGCGGGTTCAATTCCCGTAGATTCTGGACTTGCTGATTTGAATTTATGTTGTGTTGGTTACTTGTTGTTAGCTTAATTGTAGACGGTTGCAGTAATCACTTTATTGTTGTTATTTCAGATTCATTATTATTTAAACTACTTATTATTGTTATTATCATTATGTTATTGTCTCTCGGTAGGGCCCTGACCTTTCTCGTCACTACTCCATCGAGGTTAGGATTGGCACTTACTGAGTACCGCCGTGGTGTACTCATGCTACTCTTCTGCACACTTTTGTTGTGCAGATCCAGGTACATCAGATCAGGCGCATTACAGGTGATTTAGGAGCACCTTCAGGAGACTTGAGGTATGATCTGCTACGTCCGCGGATCCGGAGAGTCCTCTTCTATTCTCATTAGTGATATCAGTTATTTCCCTTATTTCCGTTGTATAGACATTCTTGATGTATAGAGCCACAATTGTACCCTTTCTTAGTCTGTATTGCCCGTGAGTTTCTGGGTCTTGGTAGTATATTTTCTTCTGGTGTTTGGTGAAGTGTATGTGCCGAGCAGCGCATATTTCATTTCATTTATATTATTCTGCATCGTGTTAGGCTTACCTAGTCGCGAAGACTGGGTGTTGTCATGACAGGTTCACGATTGGTGAACTAGGGTCGTAATATCAATGATGTATAGCAAGGAGCCTATCAAGCTTGAGCAAGTGCGGCAGGCACTTTACTCTAGTGATGTGCGGAGGCACATCGAAGGAGACAGAGATGACCAGGCAAGTTGGCTCTTTGTGAGAGGCCGTACTAGCCAACAAGGAAAGAGCAAATCAAAGTTCAGATCAAAGTATCGTGTGAACAAGAAGAATACAGAGTGTTGGGGTTGTGGCAAGAAGGGGCACTTTGAACGAGATTGCCCAATGTCAAAGTCCAAGGAAAAAGCGACTGCATCTACAGTTGAACAGCTACATGATTTTGATAATGATTATGTACTAACAACATCGTGTAATAATAGTAATTATAGAAACAAATGAGAAGAGTGGAGGAACTGTAGTAATGGGCAATAATGCAACTTGTGCAATAATTGGCATTGGCTCAGTTCGAGTTCGCTGCCATGATGGAGTCATGAGGACTATTACACAAGTCCGTCATGTTCCTGATCTGAAGAAGAATTTGATCTCCTTGGGTACTCTGGATGAACAAGGCTACAGGTACATGAGCGAAGCAGGAACTATGAAGGTAACTAAAGGTTCTTTAGTCATGCTGAAAGGCAAGCTAGAGAACGACCTTTACACATTGGCCGGAAGCACCATTGTTGGCTCTACAAATGCATCTACAGTGTAGTTATCTAATGATGACAAGGCAAGATTATGGAACATGAGACTGGGTCATATGAACGCACGTGGACTGGAGATGCTGAGCAATCGTAACCTTTTGGAAGGTGAGAAGATCAGCACACTTGACTTCTGTGAGCACTGCGTTCTAGGGAAGCAGAAGAAGGTCAGCTTCAGCACTGGCAAACACAAGATAAGAGGAATTCTAGACTATATCCATTAAGATTTATGGGGTCCCTCTAAACTTCCATCAAAGGGCGGAAAGAGGTATCTTCTCACTTTTATTGATGATTTCTCACGAAAGGTTTGGGTGCATTTTTTGAAGGCAAAAAGTGATGCTTTTGAAGCATTTAAAGAGTGGAAGAATTTGGTTGAAAATCAAATGGAGCAGAAAATCAAGTATTTCGCACAAACATGGCTTGGAGTTTTGCAATGAAGAGTTTAATGAATTCTGAAAGGTTCATGGGATCTTAAGACATAGGATTGCCAGGCATACCCCACAGCAGAATGGAGTTGCCGAGAGAATGAACAGAACTCTTCTTGAAAAGGCTCGTTGTATGCTCATAAAAGCCAAAATGTCTAAAGTGTTTTGGGCAGAAGTAGTTCACACTGCTGCTCATATTGTCAATCGATCTCCAACATCGGCAATTGACTTTAATACTCCGAATGAGGTATGGTCAGGTGAACCCTCTAACTATTCATACTTACAAATATTTGGGTGTCCAGCTTATTATCACGTTAATAAGGGAAAGCTTGAACCAAGTGCCAAGAAGGCCATATTCGTAGGGTATGTGGATGGAGTAAAAGGGTACAAACTTTGGTGTTTGTCTTTACTCAAATTTATAGTTAGTAGAGATGTCACCTTTGATGAATCCTCTATACTTGATCCCCGTAAATTTTCCATGGAGTTTTCAGGAAACAAGAACAACGAGCAGGTGGAGCCTCCGATGGTGCTTGCCAAGGAAAAGGATCAAGAGACTCAGGTTAAAGATGAGTCAGAAGATGTAGATCTTGAAGAACTTGTTGTCAATGAACCATACACAATTGCAAAGGGGAGGGACAAGAGGTATACACGAGAACCGGAACGCCTTATAAATCAAGCAAACTTGATTGCATATGCGTTAGTAGCTGTAAAAGAAGAGATTAAGGATCTGGAGCCCTCTTCATATATTGAAGCAACTTCTTGCAAGGATGCTGCACAATGGCGGTTAGCCATGACGGAAAAGATGGAGTCTCTTCATAAGAATCAGACATGGGTCTTAGTGAAAAGACAAAATGGAAAGAGGACAGTTGGATGCAAGTGGATCTACAGAAAGAAAGAGGGAATTCCTGAAGTGGAAGATACTAGGTTTAAGGCGAGATTGGTTGCAAAAGGTTTCAGCCAGAAGGAGGGAATTGACTACAATGAGATTTTCTCTCCAGTCGTGAAGCATAGCTCAATTCGCATGCTACTAGCATTGGTTGCACAATTTGACTTGGAGCTTCAACAGCTTGATGTCAAAACCGCTTTCTTACACGGTGATCTAGAAGAGACAATCTATATGGATCAGCCTGAAGGTTTCTTAGCTGAGGGAAAAGAAGATCACGTATGCCAAGTAAAGAAGTCTTTGTATTGTTTGAAGCAAACCCCTAGACAGTGGTACAAGAGGTTTGATGCATTCATGACTACACATGAATTCTCAAGGAGTGCATTTGATAGCTGTGTGTATCACAAGAAGATATCTGGTAACTCAATGATTTATTTACTGTTGTATGTTGATGATATGCTTATTGCTACTAACAACATTGCAGAGGTTAATGCTTTGAAGAAACTGTTGATTAAGGAATTTGACATGAAGGATTTAGGAGCTGCAAAGAAAATCCTTGGTATGGAGATTTCAAAAGAAGACGGTGTTGTACATCTTTCTCAGAAGAGGTATATTGAAAGGATTCTCGAAAGATTCAATATGTATACGTGCAAGCCTGTAAGTACACTAATATCTCCCCATCTTAAACTTTCAGAGTTACAAATGCCTCAGTCCAAGGATGAGGTGGAGCATATCTCAAAGATTCCTTATGCCAGTGCAGTTGGTAGCATTATGTATGATATGGTATGCACACATCCAGATATTGCTCAATCTGTAAGTGTGGTAAGTAGATACATGTCCAGCCTAGGAAAGAGGCATTGGGAAGTTGTCAAGTGGATATTGAGATATCTCAAATGAGCTTCTAGTATTGGTCTGACTTTTTGAAAAAGTGGTGGAGGTATTTCAATTCTCGGTTATGTGGATTCTGACTATGCAGGAGATCTTGATAGAAGAAGGTCCACAACTGGATACATCTTTACCCTCGTTGGCAGTGTCGTTAGTTGGAAGTCGAATCTACAGTCGATTGTCGCTTTGTTTATGACAGAAGCTGAATAAATGGCAGCAACGGAGGTGGTGAAGGAAGCTATCTGGTTAAAAGGTTTAGTAGCGGAATTGAGCTTAGTTCAGCTGGAATCAACTCTTAGATATGATAGTCAGAGTGCTATTCATCTAATGAAAAATCAAAGATTTCATGAGCGCACTAAACACATTGATGTCAGATTTCATTTCCTTCGAAATGTTGTTGAAGAGGGAACTATCAAGATCGTGAAGGTTATCACAGACGATAATGTTGTAGATATGTTGACCAAGATAGTCCCAATCGCTAAGTTTGCACACTGCAAAGACTTGGCGGGAGTGTGCATCAACTGATGCAACTCCGAAGAGAACAGTTGTTAGGTGGAGGTGGTATGTTTAACCATGGTTTGATTATTCTTATTTCTTACAACGGGATTGCCCAGTAAGCTTAGAAGGTTTGGCTAGAGTTTTTCACACGCACGCTCGAAACGCAAACCAAGGTGGAGATTGAAAATATTGGTTTATGTTTAGTCAACAATGGCATGTTGAAAATGTTGGTTTAGGTTTAGTCAACAATGGCATGCCAATTGGGAAAGTTGGTGGAAAGAGTTGGCATGAATGCTAGGAGGAAGATTCCTCCTTTGATGTCACCCATGACATCAAGAGGAGGTAGTTTGACCAATGACATCAAGAGGAGGTCCTTACCCCTATAAATAGATGCACTCTTTCATTTGTAGAAACCATCCCAAAAACAATACAATATATTGTAGTGAGTAGAGTGTTAAGAGAGAAATTCTCTTAAGTGTAATTGGGAAATCTCCCCTTCCTTTGTAAATAATTGAAAGGCAATTGTTCTCTGGTGGACGTAGGATTATTTTGATCCGAACTACGTTAAATCATGTATTCTTTCTTTTACGTTTCCGCTAACAGTAAGGATAGCATCTTTGTTGTGGTAGATATGTTCTCAAAAATGGCTCGTTTTATTCTTTGTTTAAAGACTAATGATGCTTCTCATGTTGCTGATTTATTTGTTAGAGAAGTTGTTAAATTGCATGTTATACCTCGAACTATTTTTAGCAATAGGGATGCTAAGTTTCCAAGCCACTTTTGGTGTGTGCTTTGGGAAAAATTTGGCACAAAGTTGTTGTTTTCTACTTCGTGTCATCCCCAAACTGATGGGCAAACTAAGGTAGTAAATAGAACTTTAGGAAATATGTTAAGGGTTGTTCTAAAATGAAAGTTAACTTCTTGGGATGAGCACTTGCCTATGGTAGAATTTGCTTACAATCGAACTGTTCATTCATCTACTGGTTATTCTCCTTTTGAAGTTGTTCATGGCTTTAACCCCCTTACACCTCTTGACTTATTGCCATTACCTACTTATGAGATAGTTAGTCTTAATGGAAAGAAGAAAGCTGATTTGATAAAGACTATTAATGAGCATACAAGACTTGCAATTGAGAGGAGGAATGAGCAAATAGCTAAACGAAGGAGTAAAGGTCGAAAATCAGTTATCTTTGAGCCTGGTGATTTGGTTTGGGTTCATATGAGGAAGGAGAGATTTCCTTCAAAAAGGAAGACAAAATTGCACCCTAGAGGAGATGGACCATTTAAAGTACTTGAACGAATTGGAGATAATGCTTATAAATTGGACCTTCCAGGTGAGTTTCAAGTAAGTACTACTTTTAATGTTGCTGACTTATCCTTGTTCGATGTAGGTTCAAATTCGAGGACGAATTCTTTTCAGAGGAGGAGAATGATAGCTTCATAGACAAGGATAAAGCTGTTGAAGCTCCAAGAAGGCCATTCACGAGGTCTCAAGCTAAGGAGAAGCAAGACAAGATTATTGGGCTTCAATGGGAGATCAAGAAGACGCTAATAGTGAAGCAAGATCTACAAAATTATGTAGAGGATTTAGCTAAGTGCTACACTCATTTCATGGTCCAAGTCCAAGTCCAAGAGGAGGTTGATTGGGGTCCAAGCACCAGACATAAAGGCACCTAAAGTTTCTTAGTTTGTTAGGACATGTTTATTGCTTTCCTAGTTAGTTAATGTTAATAGTTTCCTTTTCTAAGATTGGTAAAATTACTTTTCAAGATTGACTTGGTTTTGGTTTCCTAGAATTTTACCTTTTCTATGTTAGTTGAACTTGTTGTCCAAAGTAGTTTAGGACTTTATTTCCTAATTTTTAAGGACAATTTCGTGACCCCGTCTATATAAAGGGGTATCTTCTTTATTTTTAGGGAGATTATTCAGATTATTATCAATAAAACTTGTGAGATATTTCTTGCAATCTTTTGTGGCTACTCTTGGATTTATTCTTCAACCTTCAAGACTCAACTTAAGATGGTAATATTCATCACCGTAGGAATTGGGTTCAAGCTTTCCCCAGCCCCTTCTCATCAATGGACTCCTGACGTATACGAAAGAGTGCGGTTCGTTCGAGAAATTCCTATCTATCTTTTTGTTTTCACTTGGTCGCCTGGTATCTTGAAACCTGTTTGCTTGCGGTAATCGATGTGAACCATAGGGTTTAGAAGCAGCCGCTTTCAGTTGTTCCCAACGTTTAGATTGAGTAGACAAAATCCAAAGGGAGATAGAACCTAATAAGAATGAGGAAAATGCTAAGAATTAAACCCTTTTCGAAATATTAGATCACTTCTAGGTATTCAAGAAAGGTGATAAGTTTAGACTTATTGTTATTCTTGTTATTCTAAAGAGTCGCGTTTCACAATCTATTTCTTATTTTTTAATTTCTACTAAAGGCGATTAGTTCTTTGTTAGCTAATTGTTGTTGTTAGGATTCAACTTCAAGAATAGACTTCTTAAATTCAAGAAACTCTTTCTTGAATTCAATCTATCTTTAAATTTTGTCTTTTATTCGTTTCTTTATATTCTTTTAGATTCCGCACGTTTCTTGTTGTTCTTTAGTAAATCTTGAATCCCCTAACGTGTTGGTATCAATTTGTCTCAAACCAATGTGCCAATAGTTAGGATCATTATGTCTTCCAGCACGCCTAACACCGAGTTAAAACTTGGTTGACAACTTATCTGCTCAATGATGTTATGTAATTCAGTATTTCGAGCTCTTATCCTGCTAGTGATGTTGATTGCTCAGCGGTTAAAAAACGTAAATCTGTTCCTTGGATAATCATCGGGTGCAGAATTTATCAGAATCTGTTAGTGTTCGGTTTCTAATGATTTTTCACCAAAGTCATAGTGCTGAGCATTGCTACAGAAAATGGCATTTGTGCCAAGTTCACATTTTCTTTTATGGCTTCGTTGATAGCCGCAATTGTTATCTTGTTGTTCCACAAGTTGAATTAGTCCATAATTTATCTAGAAAATGTTTCGTTCAGTTTTAGTTTCTTTGGTCTATTTCGTATCTTGGGAAAGTGGATCCTATTGTTGCTTTAATTATATGACTATGCTCGCATGAATCTGGGTCTACCGGAAACCGTCTCTACCTGCTCAAGGTGTGCGTAAGGCTGCGTACAGACTAACCCCGAGACCCTACTTGCAGGATTCACTACAACAAATTTGGCCTATGGCCACACTTATTTTAAACTACACCTGAAAAGCGTTGCTAGAGGTATCTGTAGGCACGCTTTTATTTGTGTGGCCTTTATTACAAGCTTTTGGCAACAGTAACCAAACAACACTTTTAAAGCGTTCTCTTTAATAGAAAGAGGCACATTGTTTAAGCGTTGCCAAATCATAGGACATAAGGGAACAATTACTAACATATACTGCAACGCTTTATAAGTGTTGTCCTTTATATTCCTAAAAGCAACATAGCAGAAGCGTGGCCTACATTGTTCACTAAAATTTTGGCTAAAATTTCCCTCCAAACTTTCCCACCCATAGTTGAAAAAAAAACCTTTTCCACCTACACCAATTTCTTAAAATATTGATTTAAAATTTTTGGCTCAATTCTTTCACTCCAAAATATTTCGTTCAAATTTTTTTTTAAAATATATTCTACTCATAGCAGCTTTGTAAACATACGCTTGTAGAAAGTAAAAATACCCTAATTGAACTATGAAAAAATTTCCCGGTTGAAGAGTTAGGGCTTACTTCCATTGGTAATCCCAAATTGATCTTTCAACTAAAGATAGCTTGTTGAAGAAATTAGTAGAGTTAAGTCTCCATCAAATAGTTAGGGCTTACAATCGAAGCGCACAAGTTGAGGTGACGGTAAATTCTACCAAGCCGTGTTTTGCTTTGTTATAGATGAGTTATTTTAGTTTTTTATGATTTTCTGACTTTTTTGAGTCTTTAATCTTACGCAAATATTAAATCACTCTCTAGCCTTTTTGTCTCTTCTCACTTCTCAGGTACGATAGGTTCCTCCACATTCAGGTCAGTTTTTTTCTATTTATGTATTTGTATACGATATAAGCTATGCCAACAATGTTCAAAATAAAAAAAATAAAAAAAAGTTTGTATCTTCACAGAAAGAGAATGTTGTTTTATAAAATTTGGAACTTTTTAATGAAATTATGGATCTATGAGAAATGAAGATCTGATAGTTAATTCCATTATGCAATTTTGAAATTTTAGTCAAAGATCTGTAGTATTTTATTATATTTAACTAGCTCTATTTTATTTCAATGGTGGATAGACTCTAAATTTTCTCTCTAATAAGATGTAGAAAATTGGGGAAAATATCATATATAATGACACTGTTGGTTAGAGTTGTGCAATCAGGCTTTGAGACTTTAGATATGTATTGTGTTCAATTAATCAATAAATTAATGACATTTTCATTGGTGTTGATATTATGCTAAGGAAAATCTCCAAAAAAAAGTTAAAACGAGCAAGAGAACTGGTATTTTAGTACTGTGGTTTAAATTTGCATTGGGTTACTGAATTCCTATTGGTAACCTACTTGTGGTTTGATAGAGAACTTCTCTTTATAATGAGTGCAAAACTACCTTTGTTTAGATAGTTCTTTAACTGAATTCTTATTGACTAGGATTTGAAAGGAACTCCTATAGAATTCACGGATTGAGTGTGGGGGCAAGACAATGTCATTGAACATAAAGCCAACAGTTGCTACATCATTAATTGGTCTAAAGCTTTCATTAGTCTGATTGGATTTTAAAATATCTATTACTAAGGTTCCACTTTTGAAAAGCAATTGTCTTTATGTAGCTGGTTCAGATCTGAGATTTCACCTTTAGTGACTATAATGCCATTTTGTTTTCTCATAATTTGCAGCCTCTTGTAAATATTGTTAGAGAATCAAGTTGTCTTAATACCCGCCAGATGCACTCGGTATATTTTAAAGAACCTTTCTGGTAAATTGAAATATCATGTGCATCATATACGTATTTAGAACATCTAGGGGTTGTGTTCTTGTTTTATATTTCAGCAATAAACTCCAGATTCGCTAAGATATCATATTCATTTTAATATTTTTGGACATCATTCTGGATAAAAAGTATTCTTTCTCTTTAACTTATTCATCTTTCTCTGTTTCTTTCAGTCTTGTGTATTTAATATCTTCAGAAGAGAGTTTTCTATCTCTAGAACGATGCGTCTTAAAAAATATACAGAGGTGACTACATTTTGTGTATTGATGTTGTTAATTTTATTTTTGATAATCTCATAGCAGAGTTGCATGAGATGTGGATAACTCCTGTTGTTTCTATTGGTTTTGAACCATTTTGCGCACTGAATCTAAATTGTTAAGATAGTACATAGTCTATCTTTGGATAGTTTATAATATCCCCTCTCTTTTTACTAGATCTAGATGTATTGGAAGAAACTTCAAAAAAAATAATTATGATACAATCTTGATGATATGTATTCTTCCTTTCGTCAATAGCAAAAGAGTGATTGACACATGTACTTCGACAAACCTGATACTTTATCAGTCGCTTAAATCAGTAAGTTGCTGCTGCTTAGTGACTTAGGTAAGAGAGTATTTCTTAAGCTACCTAAAGTATATCAATATAAATTGCCATAAAATTATTCTAGAGTCATATCATATGCATTTCGTACAAAAAGAATTACACATATCTAGTTTTTTTGTTGCTTTATTTGTTGTCAATGCATAATAAGCTTGCAATATACTGAAAAGCGAGTATTTGGAATAGTGTATCTAAAAATAAAAAGTTATTTCTCTACTTGTTATGTTGTTGGAACACATTAATTCATTTATTCATCAATATTATGATCTTGCACATGAGTTATTTCCAGTTCTACATGAAGGTGAACAAGAAAATTGACTGTATAAGTTGTTAAAGCAACAAATAGGAAGCTTAATTTTTCAGTTGTCATTCATTACATTCATATTGGATTACATGCTTTAGCATTCGTCAAACTATTTGTCAGGTATTGTTTTAATTTTTTGTAGCAAATTGCATTGTTTCTTACTACTTCATTACTTGTTGCATCTTTCTTAAACTTATTTTTACTAAGTTTATTGGAAACTAAGTGTATGTTTCTTACTACAGTCACTGGTGCACAAATATTGCTCACAAATATTGTACAGTTGTTGATTAAGTTAACATCTTTGAGTCATTGCTTTGTACCAAGTTGTCTCATGAATTTCTTAAAGTGAGGTATGATCGTTTTTTTACTTTACTCACTTCTATATCTTTTTGTGCTTTATAGTACTATGTCTTTAAAAGAACTAGAATGTCTTATTTTCATGTTGGATTAGGTTATCATTCATGGCTCTTGGATTAACCCACTAATTTGACATGCTATTGTTTCCTTCTGGTAGCAAGCAAGTTGATGATTATCATTATCATTCAATTTTGTATGAAAACAATATAGGTGAGATTTCATCAATTGAGCTTGCACTTGCATGTTATTGATTTCTATCTAATATTTAGGTTCACTTTGAATATGTAGGAAATATTTGGCGATTCTCTGGATGGTGGCGGGAAGTCAATTTCATATGTTTGAAGTTATTGATCAAGGAAATTGAACAATTATGATGTTTATTAGACATGACACTGTATTATTGCGTTCGATTTTGTAAAATATATTGCTAGTATGCACCTTGAAGCATTTTGCTTTGTTAGTTAATGCAGTACATGAATATATTCGTTTTTCGAAGTTCATTACATACATTTGAAATTTATTATTTATTATTTTAATGTAAGAGATCTCCATACTCAAGAAATTACCAATAAATATTTGATAATAATCTATATATTTGTAAAAGTAATATAGTATACTTTACATTCTCTACGGCTACTCTTGAAAGTGTGGCTATAGAGTGCTAGCAAAGGCGTGGCCTGTACAGTTAAGAAGAGAACGTTTTATAAGTGTTGCTCTAGGTAACAAAGGCCACGCTTCAAAAAAGTAGTTGTAGTGTTGGAAAAGAGTTGCTATAAGGGGTGTACACAAAGCGTGGCCTTTGGGCATTAGAAAGCGTTGCTTTAGAGCAAAGGTTACGCTTGTTTAGGCCACCCCTACAAAAGCGTCGTCTTAGATCAAAAAGTGTGGTCTTTTACCAAATGCCACACTTTTTGATAATTTAGGCCACACTTTTTCGGGGTAGTTAAAGGCGTAATATGTTGTAGTGATTCCACTGATTTATTTGTTGTTGTTGTTGGAAAGTGGATCCTATTCAATCCGACTCTTATGTATTTATGTTGTTTGAGATGACGGAGTAAATTGGTACGTTTGCCCTATCAAATTAGTCTGGTATCTGTAAGTATGAGAACATTTTTGATTGCAGGAACTTTTCATGGAAGTGATTCTGTTGAGAGCGCTAAGAAGGAAATAGCTCTTTGGTTTCCTTCACTCTTGGATCTATGAGTAAAAGATATAATGAGTTAACTACTTTATTGGTGCGCTGTTTTTTTAGCTGCAACTTAAGAATTTTACTGATGTTTTGAGTGGAAACATAGTTGCTTCAGACTTGTTTCTATTTTGCTATTTCAGAAGACTAAGATATGATATTAGCAGAATTACTATAATGATATTTAGTCATTTCACTTAAAAGCTGTTTTTTTCTCGAGTCGAAGGTCTACCGGAAACAGTCTCTTTACCTTTTCAATGTAGGGGTAAGGATGATATGCACACCACCTTTCACATCCCCACTTGTGGAATTACACTAGGTTTATTATTATTGTACTTAAGTTGTATTTTACAGAATTGAGCTTTGTCACATGGTTCGAGTCGTGGAAACAATCTTTAATAGAAATATAATGTAAGGCTACGTATGATAGATACTTGTGGTTTGGCCTTTTACTAAACCCGGTGCATAGCAAGGACTTAGTGCATCGGGCTAGTCTTTTGAGCTTTGTCATCCGTCCTTCATTATTGTCAAAGAAAAAAGCCTTGAAATGGAAGTTGTGTCATGTATATATGTGTTGATAGGGATGTTCATGGTTCGGTTTAGATCGGTTATTCTCTAAAAAGAAATCAAACCAAGTAAGCCGATTTTTCAAATATTGGAACCAAACCAAACCAATTAAGTCGGTTTTTTATCGATTCTATCTTTGTCGCTTTTTTCGATTATTTATCGGGCTTTTTCTTAAATATGAGACATACACTACCAAACACATATTCCGGCGACTACATTCTCAATGTAATACTATCAAACCAATTGATCTTTGAGAAATCTATCATTTATCAAGATATATTGATGAAAATTGAATCAAATAGTGATAAATAATTTAATTACTCAATTAAACGTCGATTATTTTTAACATAAAATAAATTTTTATACTTAACAAAAGTAAAATGATAATCAAATAGAATGTAAAAGCAAAGAATCAGCTAAATTATTATAATAGCAAAAATTGTACTAAAAATACATAGACTAATATGTACCATAAAATTTTAGAAACTTTATACAAAAATACACACACACACACACACACATACACACACACATATATATATATATATATATATATAATAAATTTAAATAGCTACTTTTATGGTGTTTGGTTCGATTTTGTTGATTAAAGTCATAACCAAACCAAATTTGATTGGTTTTTAAAATTCAAAACCAAAACCAAACTAATCCTAAAATATATCGATTTTTTTGGTTGGTTTGATTTGATTTTGCGGATTTTTATGAACATCCCTAAGCAGGGGCGGACCCAAGTGGTGAGAAGTGGGTTCAACTGAACCCGTTTCGTCAAAAAATAATATTGTATATATATATAAATTATAGCTAAAGCAAGGTAAATTTTGTATAGAAATTATTTTTGAACCTCCTTATATGGCTTATATCACTTATATTAGTTATGGACTTCTTTGAGTGATTTCGCTTACATAAAATCCCGGACCGCTACTACCCCTAAGTGTTAAACATTCGAGTGTTGAGGGGTGCTATATACTAGCTCCGCTTAATTTTAGGTCAGCATTTGATTTGATAATTACTAATAAATGTCGTAGTGTAAAAATATTATTGATGTTATTAAATCCGAAAAACGTACCTTTTGTCAGCTAGTATATGGCGTTATATGGGGAAGGGAATATTTCTTTCTTTTGAAGCTAAAAATGAAAATCGTGCACGTTGATCAGTTGCATTTGCTTTAAATTAACATATTATTTGGTAAAAATTGTACGATCTAGCATAATATAAGATTAATGCATTTGTGTATAAACTTCCAGTATATTATACTAAAATTTCAACATGCGAAAATTTATAGCATCTGGAAATTGGAGCACTTGAGTATGAACTTCGAGAATATTATGTTAGACTAGTATATTATATTGAAATTCCAATATATTATGCTGGAAGTCCAATATACTTATGCTGGAACTCCATTATATTATACTGGAGTTCAATATAATGGAGTTCTAGTATAATTTATTGGAGTATTTTCCGGATTTTGAACAATATTTTCGTTCAAATTTATCTTTATATGAAAAGTGGCTAAATTTTGATTACTTTTAAAACTGTGACTATTTTTGAATAAGCACTTGTAAATCTGGCTATTTCTGAATTTTCCCTATTAGTTGACATCTTAAAATTTCATTAAATCCCCTTGTATGCATTTTTTGATTTTGCCATTGTTTGTCCGAGAGTCAATCAACTATCCTCCCATTATAAGGGTGGATAATCTCTCGACATAAGGGCGGATTAGTGCATAATTTACGGCTTTATTTGAACCAGTAATTTTAACTCAAATCTTATATTTTAATACTAAATAATTATAAATAATAGATTATGAATCTAATAAAGACCCATAACATTCAAATGCGAATACATCTATCTCTATATACACAAAGACATGATTCACGTGCACCCTACTCCCAACGTGGGCTCTTGTCAGCAATTAAAATAGCCTAAGTTGGCATCCATTATATTCGAAAATAATAAATTAATATTGTTTAACTTCTATAATTAATTTGTAAATTACGAGGATATTGGGGGTTATACCAAATATCTAATTTCAATATTATTATTTTTTTATTTTTTTATTTTTTTATTTTTTTTACCAAGAGCAAGATAAATTTATCAATGACAAGGGGTAAGGGGAATCTCTCAATATTTGCATAAAATTTAACTTTTGCACTTTGGAGAATGTGGAAAGTGGAAACCATGATGTTTTTTTCGACAAAATCTTTAGACTTAGATCTAAAATAGGGAAACGTGATTAATAATCCTAACCTAACATATTTAAAATTAATTACCTTTTCCACTTTGTACACGCATGTGTTTAACTTTACATATTATTATGTCCACTTGTTGTCACCTTTTGTGTTTTTTAAATCCACTTGTTATAAACAACTTTCTAAAATAGTAACACTAGTCCAATTTTTTTTGCATAAATAGAAGAGCTACTAGCTATTTTGTAAAACACCAAAAACTTTAACTTGAGAGAAAACGAAAAGATAAAGATCAAGAGAATGAATAGAGGATGGATAGTTTTCATGTTTGTGATGGCTGCAATAGCATTTTGCAGCCATCAGACAGTGGTGGCAGAAGATCTTGCCACTTATTCTCTGCCACTTGCTAGCCTATCTAGTTGCAGTAACAGCAATAAATCGAAAATAAAGAAGTGTATGACAAATATAGCCTCTATAGATAAATGCTGTCCTTTATTTAATAGGACAATTGGCACTAATTGTAAGTGTTATCGTTATGCCAAAGATTTGGATAATCAAGCTTTAATTACTCTTCAGGCTTATTGTGATGTCAATAATCCATGTAAGAGTGTCCAAGTAAGTTCCTTCTTCTCTGTGCTTCACATAAAAGCATTTAGAAAGTTGAAAAAGAATTATATATACGATATTTGGGCTTCTTTGTTGAGCTTCTTTTCTGCATTCTTGCCTACTTATATAAGGCAAGCCCGTGCACTAAGTTTTTGCTGTTTCGACAAGAGTCATATTACAAAAGTCTATTATCATATATTTCTGTAAGAGCTCGAACCTGTTATCTTCTGGTCATATAATAGCAATTTCATTACATACGCCAAGGCTCACCTTTATTCTCGCATATTGTTATACATTATCTATTTAATTTTATATGATGGCATTTAATTGGATATAGAGTGCAAATAAAATAAAGTTTTTAGAACTCAAAAAAACTGTATTAAACCGACCGAATAGGTATAATTATTGTTATTGTTGTTCTTGTTGTTATATTTTTACTGGAACCTGATAAAGCCTTCTGCAGAGAGTGGAAGCAGAGACGGTCGCCACCATTTCTGCCACCCCCCGGCCGCGCCCTCGGCCACAGCCAAAATGCAGTGCTAGTGATGAAGCAAAGGTTAAAAAATGCATGACAAACACAACCTCCATTGATGCGTGTTGCCCAACATTCCAAAGTATATTAGGCAAGAGTTGCCCTTGTTATGCTTTTGCCATGTTATTAGACAATCAGGCTTTGATTACTCTTCAGGCTTATTGTGATGTTAGCAATCCTTGTAACAAAGTGCAAGTAAGTTCAGCCATCCCTTTTTAATCTACTAAGCGATTCCTTCTTGCGTAGATTCAATATTTTTATTAAGAAATCCATTAAATATCAAAAGTATTGTTGTATATTATTCAAGATTACATATATAGTAACTCATAAATTTCAAATCATGAATCCTTCTCCGACAAACATGCTATTTTACAGTGATAGGAATAGCATGATCGGGTTATCGGGTATAGGATGCCTTTGTATGCACCAAATTCGTCTTTCTAATTTTTTTTCTATTCAAAAATACCATACTAGAGAAATATCACACCATATAATATAAAATTATGAATTACTTCCTTCGTCTCAATTTATTATATGGCACTACTTGATTTGGCACGAATAATAAAAAAAAAAATTAATACTTGTGGTCATAAACTAAGTTTTATACATTTGTATGGTTATTACAAATCACCTCATTGATTCTGTGGTTAATTTTGCTGGTTTCAGGTGATATGATAGAGCTAGCCAGGATGGAGATGGAAGAAATTAAATAATAATGAACGTTTAATTCCTAGTGATGAACTACTCCTAGTTGTTTACTGATCTGTTTTATCTTTCGTAACAAATAATCTATGGATTAGTTTCTGCATAACTTGTATCTAACCCAAACGATTAAAGGAGAATGAACCAGCGTACAATTATATATCTGTATGGGGTCGAATTGGATGTTAGACGGGTCGAGCACGTATCCTTGCGCGATCGTAGATGCCAGATGACACCCTCTTTCGTATCCGTACGATGAAAAGAGTACGCCCTCGACTATAGTGGCGTATCAGCAGGCTCGCCCGAACAGACGTCCCGACTCCCCCTTCCCTATATCTTCGTTGTAATAGTAATAGCTTTGGGACGTAATGTGTTGACGAGGGGTATCCTTTTATATAAGCTAGGGTCCTTCTTATTTGTAAGAGAAGTATTATTCTATTAATTATAATACAACTCTCTCTTGCTTTGTCATTTTCCCTCTACTTTATCTCTTTACTGCTTACTTGCTCAACACTTCGTTAAGATCCACTACATTCTTACAAGGGTAACCTATATACGAATTTAAAGATCGATCTTTAAGATATATTACTATTGATTCTGATTTACCCTTTATATAATCTTTGATTATACCTAATTTATAAAACAATCGATAGCTTGTGGGTCAAACAATTTGGCGCCGTTTGTGGAGATTTCGAGAATCAAACTCGTAGTATATATCCACAAGATCCGATCATCGGAAAAAGCCCGGAAATGGCCGAAAACGACACTCGATCCAAAGCTGTGGTAGAAGTTACCACCAACCTTCTGAATTCCATGAACGAGGCCGGTGGTAGCGCTGCCATCAACGCTACCCCTGGTATCACACCCGAGGCAGAAGCTTCACCTCCCCCCTTCGGGAACCTTGTAACCCCGCAGGAAAGAGACACATCCACTTCAAAAGAAGCACCCCCAACAGTCAAGAAGCTACTGGAGGAATGGCTGACCAACACCCTGAGCAGCTTAGTGGAAAAGCCACCACGAGGCTACGAGAATGCAGCACCAACAACGAGCAACACCACCGCAACAGATGAACATGAAGGAACACGAACCAACAGCCAACCCGTCGAAACACAAACACACGATGACACGTTAGCCTCCATCCTTAGAAAGATGGAAGAAATGGAAAGCAAAAATCAGGCCTTCGTGAACAAATAAAGGAGCACCAAGATAGGGTTGACAAGATCCCCGGAGCACCTAAACTGCTACCCAAACGGGACGTAGGAAGATTTGTAGAACAACCCTACTCCAAAGAAGCCGCACCCTACACCATCCCAAAGACCTTCAAGATGCCCCCCTACCTGAAGGTGTACGACGGAACCACCGATCCTGAGGATCATCTCATCCACTATGTCACCGCCGTGAAAGGTAATGACTTGTCCAAAGAACAAGTACCATCCGCGCTGCTGAAAAAAAACGGCGAAACACTGACCGGGGGAGCCTTGACCTGGTATTTCCAACTACCCGCCAAAGCAATCTCAATCTTCGAAGAGATGGCGGATAAGTTCGTCAAGTCACATGCCAGCGCTAAAAAGGGAGAAGAAAGGGTAAACGACATCTTCGCCGTCAAACAGACCACGGGCGAGGGCCTCAGAGACTTTATCGCCAGGTTCAACAGGGTAAGAATGAGCCTACCAAACGTGTCAGAAGGCATGGCGATAGCGGCCTTCCAGAACGGACTCAGCAGGGACGACTCCAGAGCTACCAAAAAATTGCTAAGCTGGCTCATGAAGTATCCCCCCACAACCTGTGACGAGATTTACAATGCCTACTGCACCGAGGTACGGGCAGACGAAGAGGATCTCAACTGACCAACCCGACGGCTAGCCGCCGTGCATCCGGACACAAGGAGAGATCGATGACACGAGGGACGTCGGGAACTTCCCCCTCATCCCAGTAAAGAGCGACACCAACCTTACATGACGTCCCCACTTCCGCCCCCTCTCCATATGGATACTCTCCAATGCCACCTCGCCCCACTCAGGAATGAACGAGGTACGCCCCATTTACTTTCTTCGCATAACTTATGTGTCTCACCTTCAGAAATAGTGTATGCACTAGAGAAGCTCGGCACCAAGGTGCAGTGGCCCCAAAAGATGAAATCAGACCCCGCCACAAGAAAATCAAACGTCCTGTATGATTTCCACCAAGAACGAGGGCACATGACCGAAGACTGCATCGGCCTACGACAAGAAGTCGTCAGGATGCTAAACCAGGGGCACCTGAAGGAGCTACTCAGCGACAAAGGGAAAGCCAATTTTGCACGCGGACGAGAGCACTCCCGGGGACCTCCAAAACCACCCTCTCCGACACGTACGGTAAACATGATCATCGGAAAAGGGAACGACGTCCCCATTAATCACGTCAAGTTCGCCAACACGCACAGACTAAAGAGGACCATCTCCCACGAATGGTACGATAACCTCGGAGGAAGTATCACCTTCGATAAGTCTGACGCGAATGGTTTGTGTTTCCCTTATTATGTTTCTTTAGTTATTACTTTACGTATCGTCGATACGGATGTCAGGAGAGTCAAGATCGATGACAGAAGCGGTGCCTGCATCATCCATCCAAGAGTCCTCTCACAGATGGGACTCGAGGACAGGATAACTCCCCGCTGCATAGCTCTAACTGGTTTTAACAATGCAGTGGAGCGCACATCAGGAAAAGTGACCCTGCCCGTCCTCGCAGGGGGAGTCACCCTGGAAAGTACCTTCCATGTGATGAACCAGGAGACAGCCTACAACGTCATCATCGGGCGCCCATGGATACATGCCATGCGAGCAGTCCTCTCGAGCTTATACCAAGTGGTCAAATTCCCTACCCCATGGGGAATATTCAGCATTAAAGGAGAGCCGCGCACAACACAAAAGTGCTATAAAATAACACAAGACTGCGCCCACAACCGGCAATTAAACGGGGCGAGCGTAGATGCATAACAATCAGCCATGTCGGGGACCCAAGCGGACCCGACGACCAATGCCATAAGAGACCCAGGCTTCGTGGAAGCTTGCAAAGCTACGGTCGAGGATCTCGACCCGATTCGACTAGATCGTGATGACCCAGAAAAGAAGGCATACTTCGGCCACGGGCTTGCCGACCCGGGTAAGTATCATGAATTCTTAACTAAACATGCAGACATGCCAGGGATCTCGCCAGATATCGCCACCCACCGACTCAACGTGGACCCATTACATTCGCCGATAAAGCAAATCAGTAGAAAATTCAACGCCGCTATCAATGAGGCAGTCCACGAAGAAGTGGATAAGTTTCTAGCCAACGGCTCCGTCAGGGAGTCGAAATACCCGCAATGGGTCGCCAACGTAGTGATGGTCAAAAAGAAGAGCGGGAAATGGAGGATGTGCGTGGACTTCACCGACCTAAACAAAGCCTGCCCTAAGGATTCCTTCCCCCTACCTCACATCGATCAACTGATCGACGCCACCGCTGGACATGAGCTACTAAGTTTCTTGGACGCATACTCTGGCTATAACCAAATCCTAATGGTCGAGGAAGATCAGGAGAAAATCACATTCATCAACCACCAAGGCACCTACTGTTACAGAGTGATGCCCTTCGGGCTAAAGAACGCATGGGCTACTTACCAAAGGCTGGTCACCAAAATGTTCAAGGAGCAACTTGGGAAAACCATGGATTTTTATATCGACGACATGCTAGTGAAATTAGCGAGGAAGGAGGATCATATCGACCATTTGTAAGAAGCCTTCGAGATATTAAACGAATACGGAATGAAGCTGAACCTCGAGAAGTGCGCCTTCGGCGTGGCGTCAGGAAAGTTCCTTGGTTTTCTCGTATTTCAAAGAGGGATCGAAGTCAACCCCGACGAGATCAAGGCGATCGCCTCAATACCCGAAGCACTCAACAACAAGAAACATGTTAGAAGTTGACAGGCCGAATAGCCGCCCTCTCTCGCTTTATCTCCCGATCGTCAGATAGATTCCACAAAATATTCAGCGTGTTGAGAAAAGACAACGGATTCCACTAGAATGACAAATGTGTCAAAGCCCTGCAAGAACTGAAGGCATATCTATCGTCGCCACCATTGTTGTCAAAACGAAGCCGGGTGAACCCCTCTGACATATTTGGCCGTATCAGAGGTCGCGGTCAGCGCAGTTCTCGTCCGTAAAGAAAAAGGTATGCAATCACCTATCTATTACATTAGAAAAACCCTGGTGGACACTGAGACCCGGTACCCACACCTCGAGAAATTGGCGTTGGCAATGGTCACGACTTCCAGAAAGCTGAGACCCTACTTCCAGTGCCATCCCATTCTTGTAGTGACCACTTTCCCTCTGAGAAGCATCGTGCACAAGCCCGAACTATCGGGCCATCTCGCCATGTGGGCCATAGAGCTCAGCAAGCACGACATCACCTATATCCCCAGAACCGCCATCAAGTCACAAGTCCTCGCCGACTTCGTGGCCGATTTTAGTGTCAAAATCTCACCCGAGGCAGTGAAGGAAGCCCTGCAAGCCGATCCAAACGCCGACCCCTGGATACTCCACACTGATGGGGCCGCAAACGCCTCGTGATCGGGACTGGGACTCGTCCTCGAAGTCCCCACGGGTGAACATTCGCCAGTCCATACGATGTCCCGAGATGACTAACAATAAGGCAAAGTACGAATGCTGTTATTGCAGGTTTAAAACTAGCCGTCAGGTATGGGGCTCGCCGACTGGACCTACATTGTGACTCGCACTTGTGGTAAATCAAGTCACCGGGACTTATCAGGTCAAGGAATAGAGGTTGCAAAAATACCGAGCAGAGATCTGCAAACTAATGGCCTAATTTGTTGAATGCCGCTTCGAACAAGTTCGTAGGGTACACAACGCTGAAGCAGACGGATGGCTAAATTGGCCGCAGAAGCCACCAACCTGAATAAACAAAGCACCGTCACCCTCCTGCACTTTGTAATTGACCACACCGAGGTACTCTCCCTGCATCTGACTTGGGATTGGCGCAATTAATTTGTATCATATTTGCAGGATGGAAACCTACCACACGACAAAAAAGAAGCAAGAAAGCTTCGCACACAAGCAGCGAGGTACTGTTGGTGAATAACGACCTCTACAAAAGAAATTTCGGAGGGCCCCTAACTAAGTGCCTAGCCCCAACCAGACGACGCCGATGTTAGAAGAGGTCCACGAAGGTCATTGTGACGCTCATACAGGCAACCGAGCGCTCGTGCGATGTCTAATACAGGCAGGATATTACTGGCCTACCATGAAAAACGACGCGGCAGAATACGTATGCCAATGCAAAAAATGTCAAAAGTTTGCCCCTCTGATACATCAGCCAGGAGAACCCCTCCACTTGGTCATGTCTCCATGGCCCTTCATCAAATGGGGAATGGACATAGTCGGACCACTACCTATCGGAAGAGGGAAGGTACGCTTCTTATTAGTTTTAACTGACTATTTCTCCAAGTGGGTGGAAGCAGGTGCCTACGCCCAGATCCACGAGCAAGTTTTCATAGCCTTCATCTGGAAGAACATCATATGCCACTTCGGCATCACCAAAGAGATAACATGTGACAATGGACGACAGTTCATAGGACAAAAGACAACCGACTTCTTCGATAAATGGCAAACCAAAAGAATACTCTCAAGGCCATATCATCCAGCCGCCAACGGCCAGGAAGAGTCATCCAACAAAACCATACTAAATATTTTGAAGAAAAAACTCGAAGACGCTAAGGGATTGTGGCCCGAGCTGCCGCCAGAAGTACTATGGGCACACATGACCACCCCCAAATCCTCCACAGGAGAAACTCCCTACTCATTAGTCTACAGGACCGATGCCATCATACCGGTCGAAGTCGGTGAACAAAGCCTCAGATACTCGCACGCAAGCGGAGAGGAGACACTACAAGAAAATTGATTTTTAACGACCACTTCTTAACGAAGGGACATAAACCCGGTCGTTATAAGTATACTTATAACAACCATTTTTTTTCCGGTCGTTAAAAGGTTAATTAATAAAAATTTGGAGCTAATATTTCCCTCTTTTTCCCAAACCCACACGAACTAACCCAAAAACAACCGGTTGTTAAAAGGTTTATTAATAAACATTTTGGCGCTAATATTTCCCTCTTTTTCCCAAACCCACGCAAACTAACCCAAAAATAAAGGAATTAATAAACCCTAAACTTATTTTGGTAAAGGACCTGCGCTATTGATTTCCTCTGCTGCTCGCTAATTTTCCCTGCTGCTCGCTATTCGATCGTTGCTCGCTCCTGCTCGCTATTTGATTGCTCGCTGCTGTGAACAGGTCCTATTTCCCCTAGGATTTCCCATGCTGCTGTGAACGATTACGCGCGACCTTCTGCTGTGAACAACGATTACAACCTGCTGTTGTGAATGATTACAACCTATTGCTATGAACGATTACAACCTGCTATTATTCCCCTGCTGTGAATGATTAGTTTGGTCGCTTCCATTGATAACTACTCAATATCAAGTTTCTTCTCTTCGAGTTTCTTCTCAGGTAAGATTCGAATTACTCAATAAAGCTAGGGTTTTAAGGGCAAAATAGTTCTCTGCACTTGAGTTTTTTTCTTCGATTTTCTATTTGCGTTTTGAATTTCAGAAAAGAAATTGCAATTGTACGCCTTGTTGATTCATTAGTTTCTCTGTTGATTACAATTGTATGCCCTGTTGATTTTCTGTTCGCGTTTCACATTTCGACAAATATATATATATATATATATATATATACTGCCCAGTACAACCTTCCTCGCTTGGTATTTGCACATTTTTTTTCTTCAACATTATCTGGATTTGCACTGATAATGCCAAGAATTATCTATCAATATGTTCTCTCCACTGCATAGGATTACTACACAACCATAGTGACAGTAGCACCTATGTTAAAGGCACTAAGTTCAAGTTATGACTAGAGAATCTCAACATAGTTCTGGGAGTCATGAATCTCGACCTTGTGGTAAGTATTGATTCTACACCACATTTTATTAATAAGAGTAACTATAACAAAAGAGGAAGATAGAAAAGTGAGATATATCAAATTTCATGTATATGATGATCATGAAGAAAGTGATTTCTGAAACATTCAAGGGCACTCTAGTTAAATATTCCATCGCTAGTACAAACAAGAATGGGATAATGGATCCCTTGCCTCGGGTCTTTCTTGGCATCAAATGGTGTAGTGGGCCTCCCATTAATAAGAATAGAGTCACTGTCTTCAAGCAACTCATGATCCATCTACAAATCTATCAGGAAAAGTCAACACTATAAGTATTTGTTCTATGAACACCCGTTCCAAGGAATCATACGCATTTTGCATATCTAGCTTGATCATACATTTAGGCGGTACAACTTTTTTCAATACCCTTTAACTAGTTCATGCCCCATAATAATGTTGTCTGTAATGACTCTCCCTCCTTGGGACAAAAGCTGATTGGCAGTTATCAACATGATCATCCATAATTTCCCGTAGTCTTTTGGTTAGGATTTTAGAGATGGTTTTATATATTGGTGTGCAACAAGATATAGGTCCAAAGTCCTTGACAGTTGAAGGGTTCTTGGCCTTGGGAATTAGTGTCACTGATGTGTAGTTTATGGCCGGGCTTTCTTGTATCAAAAAATTGTAGAACAACCTGTGTAACTTAATCACCTATAATTGGCCGGGCTTTCTTGAAGAAATACGCATTAAGACCGTCACACCCGGGGGCCTTTGTATCATTAATATTGTCAAATGCTTGAACTACTTCCTCATTACTAGTCAGACTAATTAACTGCTTCGGCTGATTTTTGTTAATTACAGCCCCATAGCCCCATCTTGAATAACTGCAGGATTAATTATGGGCAAAGATTCAATAGATGTGCCCAGAAGACTCCTATAAAAAATCACTTCTTTCTTTGTATGAGCTTTAGTATGTAGCAATGCCCCTTGAAGTGATTGTAGATTCCTAATGGAGTTCTGACCACAAATGTTCTTCATATTAGCAAAGAAATAAGTAGAGTTAGAATCTCCTAAAGCAAGCCATTTGATTCTAGATTTCTGCTTGTATATACTCTCCTCAATTGCTCCCCATTTCTTTCGCCGAGGGTTGATTGGAAATAACCTCTTTGCCCTATCGGGTAGGGGTAAGGCCTGCGTACATATTACCCTCCCAGACCCCACCCTATGGGACTATACTGGGTAGTTATTGTTGTTGTTGTTGTTGTTGTTGTTGTATCTTCTTAAGTAGATTGATTAATATTCCTTAGTAAATGTGACTAATATGTTTTTGCTCGCTTATGTTCATTTCTTGTTCATTGCCATACTAATAGTTTTTGGTTGACTATATATGTATATCAATTTTGTGTATACACCAGATTATGGCACCTGATAAGAAATGGATGGAACTTATTAATGATCACCTTGATAACGCTTACATACTTGGGGTGGAGAACTTTCTTGATTATGCTTTTAAAAGATTGGGAGAAACATGCGAAATACGTTATCCATGCGTCAAATGTTGTAATGCAATTTCAGGAACACGTGAGCTGGTTAGGTCACATTTAATAGTACATGGAATGGTCCAAAATTATACCCTTTGGTATCAACCATGGGGAGAGATTAGGCGAGTCTTCTTCAGAATATGAATTTGTAGGTGATAAGATCAACGAAGAGGGTGATGATGAGGATGAAATACATGAAATTTTAAGAGATTTACATCCCAATTTTGAACAAGACAATATGAACAATGATGGTGATGGGCTGTTTGAGGAGGAACCAAATATTGAAGCAAAACGATTCTATTGGATCTTAGAAGATTTTGAGCAACCATTGTACCAAGATTCAAAAGTTTCTAAACTTTCTACTTTAGTAAAGTTGCTTTATATCAAAAGTATTGGTAATTGGAGTAACGCATCATTTACAATGTTGTTGAAGCTCTTGAAGGAAGATTTATTGCCGGATGGATCAAACTTGCCAGATTCATATTACGAAGCAAAGAAGGTAATTCGGCACCTAGGGCTTTCTTACAAGAAGATTGATGCATGTAAGAATGATTGTATGTTATACTGGAATGATGATAAGTCTCTTGAGTCTTGCAAAGTTTGTGGTGCATCTAGATGGAAGGAGGATACACGTAGCGGGGAAACCAAATTTAAAAATGGGAAAAAGATACCAAACAAGATTTTACGTTATTTTCCTCTAAAGCCAAGACTTCAAAGATTATTTATGTCCTTGAAAATATCTACTCTGATGAGATGGCACCACGACAAAAGAGTTGATGATGGAATAATGTTCGACTTGGACTTGCTAGTGATGGTTTTCAACCATTTGGAAATTCCAAAACTCCATATAGCATTTGGCCTGTGGTACTTATTCCTTATAATTTACCACCTTGGCTATGCATGAAGAAAGAAAATTTTATTTTGTCGATGATTATTCCTGGTCTTGAGAGTCCTGGAGATGCCATTTATGTCTATCTCCGGCCTTTGATAGAGGAATTAAAGGAATTGTGGGAATCTGGAGTGAAGACCTTTGATGCGTCAACTAAACAAAACTTTGTGTTACATGCATCTTTGTTATGGACCATTAATGACTTTCCCGCCTATGCAAATTTGTCTGGATGGAGTACAAAGGAAAAACTAGCATGCCCATGCTGTAATAATGAAACTCACTCAATTAGGTTACAAAATTGTAAAAAACAGTGCTATATGGGCCATAGACGCTTTCTTCCTCTTAATCACAAATGGAGGAATGATAAAGCATCATTTGATGGCACTAAGGAGAAAAGATTACCACCAAAACAGTTGTCTGGTGATGATATACTTGATCAAGTGGCTGATTTAGATGGGTTGCAACTAACAAAGGATCCAAAGAAGAAGATTAAAATATCACATGAGAGTAGGGGTGATAATTGGAATAAGAAGAGTATTTTCTTTGATCTCCCATATTGGAAAACTCTTTTATTGCGGCATAACTTAGATATAATGCACATTGAAAAACATATATGTGATAATATTTTAGGGGCAATCTTAAATATCAAAGGAAAAACCAAAGACACCATAAACACTCGGTTGGATTTGCAAGCAATGAACATTAGGAAAGAATTGCATCCAATAAAAATTGGGGATAAATATGACTTACCAACGGCATGTTACACATTATCTCCTGAAGAGAAGCACAGGTTCTTCAGTTTCTTAAAGAACTTAAAGGTCCCAGATGGATTTTCATCAAATATTTCCAAGTGTATCAACCTTAAAGATCGCAGAATTTCAGGTCTAAAAAGTCATGATTGCCATGTTCTTCTACAACATTTACTCCCACTTGCCCTATGGGGCATGCTATGCAAATCTGTGTGTGAACCACTTATTGAGTTGTCTTTGTTTTTCAACGTACTTGGATTGAAATGTTTAAGTGTGGATGAATTAGAGCAGATAGATGCCCAAATCCCAATAACTGAGTGCAAGCTAGAAAAAGTATTCCCTCCGACATTTTTTGATGTCATGTAGCACTTGCCAATTCATTTAGCTAATGAAGCTAAGATTGCTGGACCTTCTCAATATCGATGGATGTATCCAATAGAGCGATATATTTATTTTATGAAACTATTTATTCGTAATAGGGCTTGCGCAGAAGGTTCTATTGCAGAGGGATATTTAGCAAATGAATGTATGACCTTATGTTTAAGATATATACATACAATGGAAACAAAGTTTAATCGCCTTGAACAAAATTATGACGGTGGTAATATAGAATCTGATGGAGGTTTAACAATTTTTTGTCATCCCGGAAGAGCTTTAAGAGGTACCACACAAACTTGATTCAAATGAAATGGAGCAAGCACATATTTATATTTTGAAGAATTGTGATAAAATTCAACCATTTCTCGAGTAAGTAATGAGTTGTTTCAATAATTTACTTTTATGTACCTTTTCTATTTTTTCATTAAAATAATATGTTATTGTGCTTTAATTATATGTAGAGAGTTTTCACTAACTCTAGTTGATACCTCTCAAGAAAATTCTGATAGGCAATTCGTTGGTTGGTTAAAAGAAAGGGTGAGTACTAGTTAATATTAATATTTTTCAAACCAAGTATGTAAATATTATTTGCTAAATTATGTGCTTGATATTGATAGGTTGCAAGATTACACAAAAGCAATGACAGTAAAGAAATGGCAGATTTGCTATCATTGTCACGTGGTCCCATGCCATACGTGACACGTCATCGAAGCTACCTTATTAATGGATATAGATTTCACGTGAAAGATTATGATAAAGGTTTTAGAAATCAGAACTGCGGGGTGGTTGTTATTGGAGAAACAGATGAAGAGAATAAGAATATTGATTACTATGGAGAACTAACAGATATACTAGAATTACAATTTATTGGTGGAGGAAGAATTGTTTTATTTCGATGCATGTGGTTTGATGTGTATAACCAAGAAAAGGGATTTAAAATAGGTGAATATGGCTTTGTAAGTGTTAACCACCATCGATTTTTGAAAACAATAGAGCCTTTTATATTAGCCAACATAGCATCACAAGTTTTTTACGTTGACGATCTATCCAATAAAGGTTGGCATGTTGTACGAAAAGTTCAACCTCGTGATACTTTTGAGGTTTTGCACGAAAATATTGATGATTTATAGGAGTTAGATCATTCTTCACTACTAAAAAGGAAAAGAACTCATGAAGGTTTGGATATTTATCAACTCCTTTATTTAATTAGGCAACTTACATGTGATGAGGAAAGTGTCGTACTGAATTTCATTTGATTTAAAAGTTCAGCAAAGATTTTAAAACTATATTAACTGATTATATGTTCTTATATGATGAATATGACTTGATAAATATTTGGTTATCTCCAGGTTTGTATTCGTCATTTTCTTGTAAATTATCTTTATTACTGTTGTCTATAGCCATGTAACTTCCTAGCTTCTTTCAAAGACCTCCATATGTTCATATATGATAATCCTAACATGATAGACATCTGTTACTCAATTTCTTTTTGTGCCAGGTTGACATGAATCCATCAAAATACCAGAAGTCTAAAATGGAATCAAGTTAGAAGACTGTTAAGCATGTGTACGTTCCACCTGGTACCTTAGCAAGGGGCGAGGACAGAGCTTTAGAGCATTGTGTTCTGTAAGAGTAAATGTTGAACAATGAGATTTGATTGGCAAAAGTAAAGCTTTTAACTTATTAGCTTCTGATATTAATAACCTAACTCATAATGATAGTCTTGCACCTTTTGGTTTTGATCAAATATTTGAAGGTGATACTCTTTTTCCTCACGAAGAAGAAGAGATGCAGAGCACCCGGAGAAGTGAAATAAGTATTTTATTATCTCAAGCTATATGATTTTTTTGTTATTATTATACAATATCTTTCTTTATATTTGTGTTAAATTGGAATTTCAAGGGCTTTGTGATTCTGAAAAGGTAAAAAAATTGAGGGGAACGAATTGGTGTAAAAATGTTGCACTCAAAGTTGGAGAAAATGTTGTGCCCCATGGTGTTGATACTGATCTTTTTCCTCAGGAAGAAGAAGAGATGCAAGGTACTCAGAAAGTATTTTATTATCTCAAGCTATAAGATTTTTTCTTTGTTATTGTACAAGATCTATTTTTATATTTGAGTTAAATTGGAATTTGCAGGGCTTTGTGAATCCGAAAAGGTTAAAAAGGTAAGGGGAATGAATAGGTATAAAAAAGGTGTAGGACTCAGAGTTGGAGAAAACATAGTGCCTCCTGGTTTTGATCAAATATTTGAAGGTGATACACTTTTTCCTCATGATGAAGAAGAGATGCAGGACGCACAAAGAAGTGAAATAAGTATTTTATTATCTCAAGCTATATGATTTTTTTATTATTATTGTCACACCTCCTTTTGGCGCGCCCACTACCCGGGGGTAGAAGCGTAAGGGAGTTTTTCCAATTTAAGTGACAATATTCGAAATGGGATTATTCTATTTTTTTCAGAGTCGCCACTTGGAATAAATTAAGGTGTCCCAGGTCACCAATTTATTTAAATCCCGAATCGAGGAAATTTGGACTTTCCAATGAAGTCTGCGAACTAGAAATTCTAAGTAAGGAATTTTGTTGACCCGAGGGAAGGTGTTAGGCACCCCCAGATCCCGTGGTTCTAGCACGGTCGCTTCAATTATTATAGATGGCTAAAACAAATTCCTGATTTTATACATGCTTATAAATTATACGCTCTGATTAAACTTTAAACCGCTCTATTAATTTGAAACCATACCAAAAGAAAGACTAATTACAATATAGATGCGGACTTTTGACAAATAAGTAAATCAAAAATGTGTCCAGATTACTTACTTCAAACTATGCCAATTAAAACAATTGTTAGACTAGGCAAAAACGATTTATTTAAGAGTATATCCCTTAAGGTTATTTCCAATTAAAACCTATACAAAATGATATCTTATTTTAGCAGTTTGTTGACTTAGGAGCAAAGATTGCCTAAAAATAAAGTGTAAACTAGTAAAGAATTAATCAACTATGCCGGATGTGAGTATTTCATCATGGTTCATTACTTGGCCTAAGATTATCTGTAATATGGTGCGTCCCAATTTATTTATTTATTCTTTTTTTTACTTGGCTAACACAATAGAATACCTAATGGTAATCTTAAAACCCCTTGTTGAAATTCTAGCGTCTATCCTATAAACAACTATGACTTAAAATGCAAATGACTATGACTTAAATATCAAAGACATGAATCACTTAACAATCCTAAATACTTCATCATCAAATAAAGCTAAAGGCCTAACATATGAGTTCCTTCAAGTTCTAGTTTACAAAACTATCTACAAACTTAACTCAAATCAATTCCAATTATATAACAAGATACATTAAGACCACACTAATAAATCATAGAACAAAAACTAAACAATAGGAAAGAAAAGTAAACTATTCCGCTTCAACATCTTTATATCAACTTCCTTTATCAATTTTCAATCGTTCTCCGCCAAGGTGGTTACAAGAATATACCTGGAATTCAAAGCAAAACGAGAGGATCAATGACTTATTTGGCAGTGAACGCAGCAGCAAAGCAAACAACAGCAGTAGATTCCAAGCAAAATTAGTACAGCACCAGACCAAACTTAAGCAAACAGTTCAAACTTCCCCTAGAATGCACTCCCAATGGTAACCCAGAATCAATTGCAAACAAACA